>JALIZF010001506.1:0-370971 GCA_029948255.1 Telmatactis stephensoni
ACTGAGCATGGAGTTTCCATACTATTCTTCATCAAAGACTGGGCATATTTTAAAATAGCTCGCTCGTATCTTTTGCAACAAAAATCATTTTGACTCGAAATTTTGTAGAAATGCATAATTTTGGATGCTATTTTATAAGCAATATTTTAGCTGAATATGCGCTGCGTTTGTAACTCTTTTAAAGAAGATCTATAAGCTTGAAGTTAGAAATGAGGACATTTTGAAATTTTATGTCTAGCATGGAAATCTCTAGGCTCTCCACGGCCCCCCGCCCCCCACGACGGGGTTACTAAGGGAACCGAAGCCTAGAAAATCTCCGTGTGTAACAACTTTCAATTTTGAGATCATGAAAAAGACATGAATGTAACCATGTCTTCCTTTCCCTTCCGATCGAGCATTAATCCCGCAGATTAAGTCAAGTCCCTCGACGTGACGTCTGTGATCTGTATGTGATGGGATGCCTGTGTACAGATGTGTACATAATATATTTTACAGGTGTCCATGAAGAAGACGTCTGCTTATTAGCTTGTCGATTATATTCTCCTCCTAAAAACGATTTTCTAAACTGTTGCTGGGGGCTACAAGCGTTTTTAATAGGGCCTACAATAATGGCAGAATCAAGCAGTAAATTGGTGCTATTTGCCATTGATGACAGCAAGCAATGTGAACAAGCCTTCGATAGTAAGTTCAAAACGTCAACTCCCCTTTGTTTACATTTTCCATGTTATTTATATTTTTGTGGACGTACAATATCCTCAATGTTCTTTATTTCTAAATTCGGTTCGTAAAATATGAGCGACTTTCTGAGAATATAAACGTTTGTTTGAATAACAATTCAAATGTCATTTTAGACAGAAGTTTAATATGAACGGGCAGTTTTTATCGCAATATATGAATATTAAGCGACATTTCAAGTGCCGTAAACCGGGCTTAAATGATCAATGTTCTCATGTTCTGGCGTCGGACTGGCAAACAATAAATATCAGTCAGCTTTATGATTTATGGCAGCTGAATTGTTCACAAGAAATATAAGACTTAAACTTCATGGCCTGAATATTTCTATGTCTGGTTATATTATTTCAGCCTATTTGAAGAGCATCCACCAAACAGGTCATACATTGGGACTTCTACATGTTCATGACACCAGTAATGTCATTGTTAAAATTCCTTGTAAGTGATATTCTCATCTTCATTATTCTCAATTTTGACCTTAAAATTAAAAATAAAAATTAAGGGGAGAGGGGATGGTGGGAAGTAATGCAAGAGGAAGACCAGCTCTCTAATATATCCCTTTCTTGTGGACCCCATTTTACACCTGCTATATGGGTCACTGCTGATACCACATATGTTTTCAGTGTTCCATTTTAAAAATTTTATTCAGTAAGTGTTGCAATTACTTCTTTGGTAATTTCTTTTCTAGTGGGAATGGATCTGCCTACAGAGGCAATAGAGAAAATTATTCAAGACAGTTGGGACAAAGTGGATGACATTATTGACAAATATAGAAAGAAATGTGAACAGTTCAATGTAAGCTAATTCCATTTGTTGCTACTGCATTATTTTAATTTGCTGTGTTGAGGGACCAGTCATTATCTACAGGGAAGGTGCAGATGCTCAACCTTTGCTGGTCGCCCCTTTATAGAAACACAGTTTATACTGACCTCCTCCCTCCCCACCCACACCCATAACATTCATACAGAGTGTGCAAAAATATTTTGGACACTCCCTCCTTTTTTCTCTGCAGAAAAAGATGTGGTCTCCTATCTATTTACACCAGTCACCTCCCCCCCCTAAATAAGGGGTATAGAATGGTAAAATCCGAGCCTCCCAAGCCTGCGAGCCCCTTGTTTTAAAATCCGAGCCCGCTTTCAACATGCAAAATCCGAAATCCGAGCTTCCGACCCCAGCATTTGAAAATTCCGAGATTCCGAGCCTAATATCTTGAAACTCTGAGCCTCTACAAAAATCAAATCCGAGCTTTGCGAGCCTCTTTATTTTTTAGACACCATTCTATACCCCTTAAATAATGACTGGTCCCCAAAGCCAGGCTGTCTGACATATTATGAGCATGATGACAGACATGCATATACATATGTCTGAAAGCTTAATGGTTTTGATGTCTGGTTTGTTTGACATTAAATACTCTTTGAGAAAGCTATAGCTAATTACACATCAGGGATTTGATGTCTTCCATCAATTAGGTCTTTCAAGATATGAAAGAGGTCTGCACTGCTGCCTTATAAGTTTATGACAATTTTGCATTTTTCTCTGTTATTTCTACATTCTAAAAAGTTAAATCTTGCATAGGTCTGACACTTTTAAATGGAAACATATTAATAACAGTAAATTTATTTAGTACTGCTTCCAGCTGCATGACATATTTTTAGTATTTTTGCAAATATGCAAATAGTTTAAATCAAAAGCCCACTTCCAAGATACACTTCACTTGCCACATACAAATTTGGCTATATGCATAAAGTTCAGTCATTCCTAACAAGACATAGCACACAGCCTCATTTCTAAATCCTTTTTTAAAATTAAAAATTCGCTTATTTAATGAGGGTATATACATTATTACCGGTGACCTGGTAGTTTACATAATGGCCCTCAATTAAGAATCCCAACTGGCAAGAAGGCAAACCAGTTGGCTATTTACCAGCATGGTCGAGAAACTGAATTTGAACTAGGGATTGCCAAAAACAATTGAGCCTCAGCTAGTGGCCAGAGCGGGGACTTGAACTTGGGACCACCGGGTTGCCAGAGCGATGCTCTAACGACTCAACTATGCTGCCTCTATAAAATGATAATCCTTTGTATGAGGCAGGTGAAGCATATCTTGGAACTGAACTATTGCTGGATCACTGATGGCTAATTAATTAAAATATGGAATACACTGAAGAGTGTATATTGAATTGGATGGATTCATTTTAGGTCAAATTTATTGTACTATTGGAGCAGTCTAACAAACCTGGAGAGGCTATCTGCAAGGTTGCTGCAGAGAAAAAAGCCATCATGATAGTACTTGGTTCAAGAGGACTTGGAACCATTAGGAGAACACTGCTTGGTAGTGTTAGTACATATGTGGTTCACCATGCTGACATTGCTGTCACTGTTATTCCCATGCCAAACTAAGTTTTATAGCTGTATGTATATATATGGTTAGGTCATCTAAGGGCCTCCTCAGACTTAAGGCCCGGTAATATGAGCAACAAATTTTCTTTGTTGCAAAAAGTAGACAGTGCTTCTACTTCGTGCAACAAAGAAAATTTATTGCATGCAGGGTGGTAATACGAGCAACATTTGCTCTGCAACTTGCAACGCAACAATGTTGCGTGACAAGTTGCATGATTTTGTTGCTCGTATTACCGGGCCTTTAGGGGATAGTTATTGATAACTAGTTGCTATTGGTAATAATTTAGATGTCAAATTTGATTTTTTTTCAATATTTTATGTTTAAGACTAAATTATACATCACGTATGTATAGAGAATGAGTACAATCAGCCTAAAATTAAATAATTTACTTCATTCTTTTGTGCCTATAATTACATATGATTTTGTTTCTGTTTCACAAGTAAGGGAAATTATAGTTTTAGCACTTTATCTTATCAATAACATTTACAGTGTAATTTACAAATGAAAAAAACTATTTTGATCTTTATTCATTGAAAGTTTTAATACAATATTGCTACTGATTTTCTTTCTAATAGGTACATAATATTAGATTCACTGTATTCAATTTACTATATCTTCTTACAGCATTATATATAGACTGATGTGAAATTGAAATTCAAATGTAATAATTTGTGATTGTAAAATTACAAACTTTTAATATGTTACAATAATTTGAAGACTACAAAATTGGCTTGTATCAGTAGATGGGCCCACTGTAGCTGCTTTAGCATAATGATTGTTCCTGCCATTAGGCAAAGCAAATATAATAAAAATAAAATAAAATGTGATGGTCATTCTTCAATTTAGCCACATCAGTTGAGTATACCATAATTTGGCCTGTAAAAAAGACATTCATATTCAAAATAAAACAAATGCTTTTTGCCAAAGAAACAAATATGCAAAAAAAAAACTGTTAAAGATCTTTACATGGATAATGGCAACATATCATATAATTATTTGTCCAATTTATTTATTTGGAAATTTTCCTATTTGCTAAACATAATTATGTAGATGTCCGTAGATTGTTCTGATAAAAATGTAAGTATCATAAATAACAAGAATTAAACAAATACGTTTTGTCTGAATCTTACATTATTTTTTCTCTGTTACCATCACCCTGCTCTTGGAGGATAATTTTTTACATTAGTTTTTCAGGAACTAGAGCTAAGCAACTCTACTACTCTGGGACTGAATACTGACTTCATAAAGCTCTATAAGGTCTGTAAGTAATGTACCTTTACAATATATTGCATGGTTCTAAGAGGATCTTGCATGGATCTTTCGGAATATCTCAGAGAACTTGTTATCAGGGAAGAGTTGTTCAAGGATGCCTTCAGTGAGAACGTACAGAATACGTTTGTTAAAGCTTGAGTTCTGAAATGTGTCAAATACTCTGCAAACACCATCCATTGTAACCTCAGTTCCAAGAAATCTACTTAAATCCTCTGAAATGTAAATTAAAGAGCTTTAACTATACTGTAGTTTCCATGGAGTCTGTGTTAAGATGATATTTAATATCTTAACCAGACAGGCAACCGTCCTTCTGCGAGCGGTGTACCTTTATCCCCGCTAAAGATCCGTTAAATGACCGTTTAACTTCTTGGTGACCGTGATTTTTGGGGGTTTGGCTTTCAAAACGAAAGGTGCACGGTTTAACTCAAGATCTCCTACATTTGCATAACTCGGTGTAGCCCAACACACGCACGTAGCTACCCATGGAACGGTTTGGTACAACATGATATTAAGTAAATCTATCGCTGAAATTTTTACATTTTTAGAAGCATTTGCAATTTGTCAACGAAACGTCGCAACATAATTTCGCTAGTCTTTCTATTAGATTCTCTGTCAAAAGTTAATCTTATAAGAATTTGCCATTTGACTGGTGTACAATTCTGAGTACCAGAAGTTAAATTTACCTAACTCCGGTGTTCGTTTTAGTTTTCCTTTCAGGTCCAACTCGATTCTAGATCTAGTGTTCAGCAACTATTGCGCACAACATTTGCATGCACACACGGTACAATTCTATTACGATCTATTACGCTGCAAGACGGCTACGTGCTATGAAGGCGCCTTGACATGTATTTATACCCATGTAATTCCACAAAATTAGTTGAAAAGTTGAGTGACACGAATGGGAGTTAGACGTCAGAACTCACCTGGTATTGAGCCATACATCTTTGTTCTACCAGCAACCCGTGTTCTCATCTTGACGTCCAATTTTCTCTCGGCGCGCGGTTCTGACAGAACTCCACCGGGCCAGAAAGAATCCCTTCAAAAACAGTCAACTTTTTAATCCTAGATTCTATTACCTGAATAATGACTTAAAAAGTACATTATTTCTGAAACTGCACTATTTTTGCAAGTGGTCTTCACTACAATTCAAAAAATGGCGCCAGATAACGCGGGGGGGTAAACGCGCACATTGCTTTTCGTGCGGCAAACACTGAAATGGCATTCATAAACTCCTTCAACTGAGAGATTGAGTCGTACCTGAACATCTTAACATATTCTGCTATCTGTTCAGCTGAGGTCATATAATTGACGCTTTCCACTATTTTTCTGTAAAAACAAAAATAAGAAATATAAAGCTTTCGTCTTGGGGTCGGTTTCAAGTGAGCTTTTAAAAAATTACTGGTCCAAAAAGGATTTTATTATTGGTACGTGGAAGTTCCTTCAACGTTTTGCCTGAGTCACCCCATTCCGTTGTTCATACTTAAGCTTGGCTTCCTATCATCCATACGATCGCAGAAAACTGTGTTCAGCGATCGAAACGTTTCCAAAGCTCATCTGAATAGGGTCTTTTGCTATTGCACTTAGGATAGTTTTTAAAGAATTACTCAATGAGATATAGAAAGAACCTGTTAATTCTGTCTCCATAGGTAGTCTTGATGATTTGTCTCAACAGTACAATGATTCGCCGTCGAAGCCATAAATTCCTGTTAACGAAAAAAAATTGAAATCAGAAAATATTAAATCACCCTTGACATGCTGCATTTCAAAAACGAAAAGACAATGGAGCAATTTTTTCGTCGACTGGAAAACCTGCGGTAAGAGCTCATGATAGTCTACTGGATCACGGTACAGTCGGTACTGATTGATGATAGAGTGGTTTTCGTATGAGTGGGAAAACTGTACGGTTACAATACGATACGGTTACAGCAGGAATTTCGAAACTATGATACTGGTACAGTTACGATACGGTACGGTAAGTTTCCCACTCATACGAAAACGACTCTAAGTTCAGTCAGGACACGGGAAGTTTATACTGGACTTCGTACTTTGTCGTTTCCCGGTCAAATCAGCTTCAACAAAAAACTTCGCTCACGATTGGGCCGAATTCACACCAAAACGATCTACCCTTAAAAAACGCAATGACAAACCACGTTGAAAATTTGTCTGTTGGGACGGGAAGTAACGTTGAAAACTTTGAGCCATCGCTGTGAAAGATCGATATATCCTGCTCTGCTTTTGGATCGGGAAGGCTGTCAGAACAGGCTTGTCATCATGAGTGAGTTAAATGATTGTCTCTAACGTGAATTTCGACGTTGTCTCGAAAGAAGGAAGGAAGGAAGGAAGGAAGGAAGGGAGGGAGGGAGGGAGGGAGGGAGGGAGGGAGGGAGGGAGGGAGGGAGGGAGGGAGGGAGGAAGGAAGGAAGAAAGAAAAAGAAAGAAAGAAAGAAAGAAAGAAAGAAAGAAAGAAAGAAAGAAAGAAAGAAAGAAAGAAAGAAAGAAAGAAAGAAAGAAAGAAAGAAAGAAAGAAAGAAAGAAAGAAAGAAAGAAAGAAAGAAAGAAAGAAAGAAAGAAAGAAAGAAAGAAGAAAGACCATTAAAAGTATCATGACATGATTGTTTTGCCTGACATACCTGTCTTTAAGATCAAATATTTCATCCATCAAAAGCAAGAGTACCCTCAAAGCAATATTATCGTCATCCTGATAAGCAGCAATACCATGATATCAGTCTATTTAGTAATCTTAATTTACTGGGTTTTCACTTCTAATTAAACATCGCTTTGTAGTTTATGAGGGGGGGGGGGGGGGGGGAGAGGGGTAATATAGTCAAAAAGAATCATGCAACATATCGCACAAAATTGTTGGAGTACAAGTTGCAGAGTAAATGATGCTCGTATGTGCTCATTCCCTAATAGCCCTCCGATCTTGGCAACAAAGCAGATTGTCAAGATTACATTTGCTCTGTAGCGTGCAACACAGTTTACAGACACACGAAAACTGTTTTAAAGTGTTTTAACGTCGTCACTATTTAGCTCACCTCGAAGTCGACGTCT
The DNA here is from genome assembly GCA_029948255.1 of Telmatactis stephensoni. Classification (NCBI taxonomy): domain Eukaryota; kingdom Metazoa; phylum Cnidaria; class Anthozoa; order Actiniaria; family Isophelliidae; genus Telmatactis; species Telmatactis stephensoni. Next base: position 7,457 of record JALIZF010001506.1, read on the forward strand.
GCAGAAACCTGTCTTGAGTCGTTCTTTACTTCTCGATCTGTACCAGGCTAAAACGGGTGATTCAACAGTGAGACAAGGAAAATTGTCATTCCCAATGATTCAACATATTGCTATGGCTGGTGTGAGTTGCATGGGCGTATAGACTGTGTTGGTTGTTTTGATTGATTATTTAGTCAGCCACTGATTTGGTAGTCGTTTTTAATTTCATTACCATTTTAATGGATACCGTATCAGATTCCTGAGGTTTATTCCACAACTGACCTTGTGAACAGATTAACGCTTTCAATAAAGAGGCTTATATTCATGCAGAAACTTAAGAGCGAAATATAAATGACACTACAACAGATTCTTTTGAACACAACTACGATATGTCTGCTTTTTCATTATGTAGTCAAATCGCATCAACTCACTAACGGGTATGGTATAGGGCGGCTTGTCCGAGCCGGGGGAGGCCCAGGAGCCTTTTCTCGAACCGGGAAGCTTATTTGGTCATAAGCCACTTTACTCCTGTTGGCATACTCTCTCTCTCTCTCTCTCTCTCTCTCTCTCTCTCTCTCTCTCTCACGAAAAACAGTTTTCGTGTGTCTGTAAGCTAAGGATTCAAATGGTTATAAAGCAATGCTCAGGGATAGTAGTAAATTAGAAATTAAGCACGTACCAAAGACAGATTTCTTTAAAAGCAGTTTCTCGTACAGAGGAGCTATAGCGTGGAATTCACTTCCACCTGAAGTGAGATCCTCAACTACCAGAAACAGCTTTAAGAGAAATCTTGATAAGTGGCTATCTGACAGTGCTCCATAACTTGTTCTTTTTGTCTTTGAGTAACTATTGTTTCCTTAATCATTCAATATTTTATATTTATTGTATATTTATACATTTTTACCATACGACTTTCATGTAAAGAAGTTTTTAACTTTTGAAATTATCGTATTGAAATAAAGGTGCATTCATTCATTCATTCATTCTCTCTCTCTCTCTCTCTCTCCGTTTCAGTGTGATATTAACCGCACCAGTGGGTTGGTTGGTCAGTAAGTTGATACCTTAAACATTTTATGTACTCCTCCAGACAACCCCAGTGGAACAGTCTTGATGGCATGTGATACGTTATGTACTGAATGACGAAGGTTGTGGACCTACGAATGGTGTAAAACAAAAATGATTTTGCTTTGGGAACTCAGTTGATAAAGTGTATGATCTGTATAAGTAGGGGCAAATCCTGATGGCGTCGTAGCTGGTGAGTACTTCCCCTAGTAGTCCTGGTGGCACTAGCTATGTATGCAGGTAGCAACAACAGAGCAGTTACAACAGCAATAACAACAACAACAACAACAACGTTTATATGCAAAAAGACGTAAAAGCAACAACGGCAAATAACAGCTACAACAATAGCGGCAGCAACAACAACGCAAACAAAAATTTAAATAACAAAAAAATGCATGTAAGATATTTATTATGAAATGCAACATGAGTTCCTAACTACCATTTACCTTTCTTGCGAACTGTCCTTTCTCGCGAGCATACTTCCCATGTTCAAGAAAGTTGGCAATTATTTCAAATAGACCAGGATGTTGTTCAAGGAGTTGGGTCGATAAAACATTCTAAGAACAAACACACTGAATACAATACTTAGCTTGATATACCTGATACCTGACGTGAGATGAAAGAACAAACCAAGGACGGGGAAATTATGACTTTGAAAGAGCATCACAACGTCGGCCATTTCCTGTAGTTTCCTTCAGGGTCCTACTACGTCCCTTTTCGAAATTTCTCTTCATATTTAATGGTTAAGCATTAAGAATGCCAAGACAATAATGAAAACTAGCATAACAAAAGAGGCTACCAAAAAGGATTCTGGAAGTGTAGGTATGAAACGTCGTTCATTGGGGTGAGGGCTCACAGAGAGAAGCATCATCAGGGACTTATGGCGTCAGGGGGAGGGGAGGGGCAGGTAGGGGAGGGGCAGGTAGGGGAGGGGGGAGAAGAGAAAGGGACATCATGGGCCCTCGAAGTTGAGAGTGAAGAGACGTCTTGCATCACACGTCGACGCGCACGAACAATTGGAATCTCTATAAATCTCGTTATAAATGAAACCTTTATGTCACCAGTATTAGGGACTCTAAAACGTACAGTTCTGTATGTGTCCTCTCTATACATTTTATGACTCACTTGCATCTATTTAATCCAGACTCGTACAATACGAACTAATCCCAGACAACCTAAATTGCTTTACATTTCTATGGTAAAATAATATCATATTACCTATATGATGTACATTTCTATATTACGGACACATTTCTTTGTACATTTGGTTAGTCCGTAATAAAGAGGTTTAACTCTGGTTACCTGTAAGTAAGCATCAAGGGCTGCTCGTCGTTTTTCTAAGAACTCTTTGTCCATATTACGAAACGTTCGTTTGCCAGGTAGAAGAAGCACAGGAATTGGACCAAACTATAACAAAGAGTCAAAATTCCATTATTACCACCTCGCTGTAGTAGGAATACACAACCATGCTTTCTTAAATGACATAAGACGACCCCTAAATATAGAAGGGTGGGGATGCTCGTCGGAAATTTTGAAAATGATCCCCTATAAGGTACCTGAGTTTTATCCAGCTGGGCGTGGCAACACATGATTTTTACCCCCAAAGGATACCAACTCAAAAACAATAAATGTAATTTTTCAGTTTTAATGGTATTAAAGACAGCATCTTCGAGTACCTTCTACTTGTAAAGTTATATAAAGGCATTTCATTTAATGGGAAAAAAAACACCCTTAAAGGTACTAGCTTAGTCTGTTGTAGTCCAATAACATTTGAGGCACCCTATATGGCTAAAAGGTACCGGATTGCTGATTTTGACTCTTTAAAGGTACGACGAGCATCCCCGTCCAAAATATATGGGAGTCCCCCCTCCCTAGCTGTGCACTCGGCGAACGAATGGAAACTGTCCCGATCCCTTCTCATCAGTAGTTTCCAGAAAAGTTCCCGCTCCCCTCCCCTTCTTCAAGCGGCAACCCTACGATCTATTCCTGTCATAAAGAACAGAAAGAGCTAAAAAAATGCCTGCAGACCACTGTAGCTTTCACTAAATCACACTTTCTTTTTTCTATTCTAAGTCTTTACTATGCGACTTTTCCTCGCAATTATTTCTCCCAGCTATACAGGATAGAGGGGAGTCCAAAAAAGATGTAACAGTCGTGATAACGAGCTACAGCTAACGAGCTAACTATCACCGTTGTTATGTCGAGCCACACTGAGCTCACTGATAAATCAGATACTGTACCTTGTCTTTTATACGCATGTGCAGATCATCAAAGTCGCTGTACCGTCGGTAAATTATCCACGAGTTTGTACCTTCTTGTGTGGCACGGAATACAGAGATAGCATAGACTGTGTAAGACTTGCCAGCATCTTTACATAACCCTGTAAAAACATGTGAACAAAGACATAACTGACTACGACCAAGTGAACAAGTTAACGGTCTGTCACCTCTGTGGTCCCGGGTTCGATTCCCGGCCGGAGCAGCACATGTGGCTTGAGTTTGTTAGTTCGTTCTCTCCCTTGCTTCGAGGTTTTTTTTCTCTGGATACTCTGGTTTCCTCCCTTAGTCAAAACGAACGGGTCAGCGGAGAGCTGTATGCATAGAATATTAATATGTATGTGTGGGAGTATGTACCCCAATTAGTGCGCAAGCACTAGAAGACATTGGACACTTAAATAAACAGTTATTTATTTTATCTTTTATTAAACTAGGCGAGTAAACACTAAGCAATCCAACGAATTCATTGAAAAAGGGTTGCGTTCCGGGGACTGGTTACGCCCATTTATAAACAGGACTACTAGTAAGTAAGACACAAGTAACCGAGACAAAAAGTTTGACGGATCTTGCAGTTTCAAACAGAGATTAGCATTGAACAATTCTACTGATTCTCACCTATTTCACTAATATTTGCAGTTAGTCTCAGATCATCATCGGACGTCCATAGTTTGTCTCCTGTCGCTATATCCTATAAATAAAACAGTAAAAAACTTAGTCACTTGATTGGATAAAATATTGGCGATATAATGCGTGCGTGCTGATTGGCTGTCCACCTTGTTCATATCAGAGGACAACTGAATGCAGACAGCCCACAAAAAAAGTCACAAAACATATGACTATGAAACTGTACGACTGTACGACTATGAAAACTCTGGGCCGGGGCGGAGATAGGAGCACTCAAACACGATCGAATATGCTACGCTCGTGTTCCTAAGCCGCTAGCTCTTCTTTGCAGCTCCATGCAAGGGTATTATATCGCAGTATAGAGACGCAACGACTGACTAAACTAGACTAGGCCGCTAGCCGGCTCTTTTCTACAGCTCTAAGAGACCCAAGAGTGTTATATCGCAGTATAGCGACGCAATCACTGACTAAACTAGACTAGTAATGGAGACTAGTTTATCGTGCCCAGGAAAGGCGGTGAAACGGAAAGGGCATTAACAGATTTGTATTGTATTTCGCATTAGCTCGATCCCCCTATACCAACGAATGTTGTCAAAGATACAAACCTCTTGTGAATCCGAATATCCTGATAGACTGTCAGGCAAACTTCTTGTATCGAAATCTACACAGAAAGGTATAACACATGCAAAGATTATATTTCTATGTTGATAGTATCCAGCATAACCATCGATACCAACAACAGCAAAGGATTCAAAATGCCATACCATCATCTGCTAAAGACACCGAGTCGCCATCCTCTGAAATACGAAACAAAGTGTATCAGTTTCAATAAATATGATTTCAACCCAAGAGACCATAATACTTGTTTCACCCCTTGACGTGTTTACTTGAAAAAGCGCGTCCATCTTACCTGATTTTTCTTTGAGTATATCAAGATCCAGAAGACACCTGTTGAAGTAAATCAAAAGTGATGAATTGGAAGACATACTACTTTACCATGCAAATTTAACTGACAAAAAGACTTCCATCCTCGACACGGCCGCCACAAACTTAAGTAGGAAGGGTGACTAGTGTTAGCTCATGACTAAATCTTAAGAAAACCTTCTAAGATCAACACGCCTTTCGAACAACCGAGTTCCTAAATGAAAAGGGCCAAGCATACAAATTTGAGGAGATGAGCTTACTCCCTCTCAAAAACGATTTTATATGTAAAAATTTAGATCTTTGTGCTGCAATAAGGTTTCAAACGTTTTCCGCCTCAAAAAACTCATTTTATTACTGCAAAAAAAATATTGGCGTATTTCGATGGATCTTTCAGTCATGGTGTATATCATGTGGAAGCCTTTTTTGCTGTTAGCGGCTTTCCTTCTTACCTCATGTAAGCTTGACTATTTAAAAACGAACCATAAAACTGATCTTGACCAAGCTGATCATAGACCTAGTACAAACCTAATGGTTAATCAAGTCAAAAATAGTAAAAAGGGAAGAATGCAAACATTGGAAAGGAAAAGAAGAACAGAAAAGAGCAAAGAAAGAAGTAAACGATAGCAGGAGAATGGGAAAATAAAAAGGAGAGAAACAAAATAAAAAACGAATGCAGCGTTTTCAGCTGATTTTGAAAAACTGGAAAGGGAAAGAGGGAAAGGGGAGGAAATATAAGGCAAGGAGAGACTTTTCCCATACCATCGCTTGAGCATCATCAAAGCAGTCAGCTGAGGGTTCGTCCTGAGCGACTCGTTTCTGTGTTTTCTTAAGTAAGTCTTTAGACACAGACACTCTAGGATCTGCTTGTTCTGATAAGTACTGGTCAAATATACTTTTTGCTGCTCCACGTAGATCACTCAAACCAGATGATGCTGATGACTATCATAAAAACAAACCATATGCAAAATAATAACTAAAAATAATGGATGAACAGGAAGGAAGGAAGGAAGGAAAAAAGGGAGGGAAGGAGGGAGGAAGGGAGGAAGGGAGGCAGGGAGGAAGGGAGGAAGGGAGGAAGGGAGGAAGGGAGGAAGGGAGGAAGGGAGGAAGGGAGGAAGGGAGGAAGGGAGGAAGTGGAAGGGAAGGAGGGAGGGCGGAATGCTACACAAACCTGTCTTGATAGTGAGGGGCGACTTCTCTCAGAATTTTCAGAAGTAAGTTCCTTCTCCTTTCGCACAGAGAGCTGCTGCTCTGCAGTTACTCTATAACCCTGTAAAACAAGTTTAGTTTTCAAATCATGCTTTTTTAGCTCAAAACAAAGTATTTGTTTAGAACATGAATAAATTGTAAAGCTTTGTTTTTACCTCTACTGCCAGCCAAAAATACAGGTAAACTTGTCCATTAACAGTAGTCATGAACTCTAAAAACAAGAAAAAATAATGATCCAGTACAATTGGTATCATTTATTATCATTTTAGAGAGGAAGAGGGGGGTGGAAATCACATATTCTATGTTAGAATTCTGTTCCCTATTTCACATTTTTATCACAAATGTTATTGACAGATTTTCCCTTCACCACTACCCATCCCCCCTTGGTGTGTGACACTCTTTTCCCATTGTTTATGATTCCTTACATCAGCACCTGCACATTTAAGCAACACATTATATGCTAATTGCTAAATTCAGAATGATAAAAATATTGACGAAGAGAGAGAAGAGCTATGGGTGAATAAACGCACCAATAAAATATGACAGTGCTGTATTATTGTCTAAAATGACTTGCAGAGGTAGAATAGGCACTGGTTGACTAGGAACAAACAGTTGCTCTGGTTCTACTGGGTTTTCCTAGAAAAAGAGCAGAAATCATTAAAAGCTATCAGCAATTATCACATACAAAAATGTAATATACTGAATGACCAACTGTATTGAATTGCATACTGTAATGATGGAAGGATGATGATAGAAACTTGTGCAAAATAAACTTTAAAATTCCCATGAATTCCTAGAAATGCTCAAAAAGTTGGAGATCTTTCATCTCTCTATAAAAGTTGGAGTTTATGTTTTATTTGCATACATGTATGCTATAAATGACCTCAAATAGTGTGCCATCTTCTTCTGTTTTACTGCAGAGTGAAAAAATATTTATTTCATATCATTTACCGGTGCAACAGGATCTGGAGGGAGTTCTCCACCATATTTAAGTAATCGTATCTTTGCTTCACAAAGTTTGTGAACAAACAATAAACTACTGAGTTGTTGTCTAACTGCTGCATCAGCTGCATCTAATGGAAAAGAGCCAGAAAAAAATCAATCTCATTAGGATTTTAATAAAAGAGCCTATCCCATGCCAAATGGGAATGGGAATTGATCACACAAAGGAATTTAATAACAGGACAGATGGACAAGGAAGTGATCAGACATGCATTTACAGACTGTCAACAATAACAATTTGCATTCAAAAAATTGAGTTGATACAAACCAGTGGTTTCAGAATCATGAGCTCTGAGTTTAGCAATCTCCACATCAACCTTGTCTCTAACAGCCTCTACATCATCAAGTGAATTCAACCCTTCACTGTGAATTAGCAGAAAAAATAAACATTATTATTTTCACAGTCATGCAAAGGGACTGACCCATCACAGTTGTGTTTTGCAACTTGGAAAACAAGTTGATCAGAAAGAGTCCACTCAGGTTATGGTACTGGCAGAACGTGAGCTCTGGATAATGTAGTGAGGTGCACAATTGCAAAAAAGTTATGCAAATGTAATATATTTCTTTACAGAATGACAGACGAATATTTTGCCTAACATGCATTGATTTGCATAACATGATTGTTTTTAATTGCACATATTAGAGGGCAAACATGGGCAGATGTCCCAAATAGGCCTCTTGAGAGATGACATCACATCCAAGATTGCAGCCTCCTAACAATGGAATCTAATGATGTCATTTCGTATGGCACTGGGGGGAGGGGGGTGTCTGGTGCATCTATTGACACCCCCTAGGTCCACCCAAGTTGGCAAAAGTGAAGTATTTCTACAGCTAAAGTACAGCAAACTCTGGTATATGTACCTAATGACAGTCAAGAAAGCTTCTCTGGTGAATGTTGTGTCTTTGCACTGAGAAGACAAAAACAGCATGTGCAACCATCAATTGTTTTTCATTGACTTTGAGGTTAATAAAGGTCTCTGAGCCACCATCTATCTATTTGATTTACTGATGGACAGGTGAATGGACAAGTGGACAGACAGATGGACTGTCTGACTGAAAAATGAACAGATGGACTGAGGGATGGAAAAATGAACTGACTTATGTTTTGATATACTGAGTGACTAACTGACTGACTGAATGAGTGACCGACAGACCAACTGACTGACTGACTGACTGACTGACTGACCAACTGACTGACTGACTGACTGACTGACCGACTGACTGACTGACTGACCAACTGACTGATTGACCGACTGACTGACTGACTGACTGACTGACTGACTGACCGACTGACTGACCGACTGACCAACTGACTGATTGACCGACTGACTGACTGACCCAACTGACTGACCAACTGACTGACTGACTGACTGACTGACTGACTGACTGACTGACCAACTGACTGACTGACTGACTGACCAACTGACTGACTGACTGACTGACTGACCAACTGACTGACTGACTGACTGACTGACTGACCAACTGACTGACCGACTGACTGACTGACTGACCAACTGACTGACTGACTGACTGACTGACTGACCAACTGACTGACCAACTGACTGACTGACCAACTGACTGACCAACTGACTGACTGATGAACTGACTGACTGACTGACTGACTGATAAATAAATTAACCGAATGATGAACTGAACAAACAACATACAGTACATGTAGTTCTAAACTTACCAGCCAGACAACTGTTTGGTTGATATAATCAGGATCACATATTGTCTTCACTGAAGGCAAAAGTACACAAGTTGCTATCAACTCCTAAAGAGAAAAATAAATAATCATGAATACTAATAAACAGGCAATTCAAAAAATGAAAAATCCAGATATCACACTCACCCGGAATAAATACCGGAAAGGTTTATTGTGGAAATCCTCTTGAGGAAGCAACAAATAGAGTAACATTTCACTGATGTCACACAAGTATTCTAAAATAAGAAACCAAAATCAGCTTTTGTAGCAAACAGGATATCAGCTACCTTCACTTGTATAGTGTACATTATGTGTCAAATTTTGTTTGGGTCTCACAAAAATTAAAGTTGCACTTCCACTTCTATTCTTTTATTGCCACTGAATGCTGGAGGTGCAATTAGGGTTGGAGTGATATTAATCATTCTATCAAAGCCCAATCATGGTTTTCCCAATTTCAGCTAACTTTTGACCAGCTACAGGAACAATCTTTTGGGCAGAGCTTTCACATATTCATACATATCACTGTCTAATTTGTATTGGCCTCTAGATAAATTATTGACAATATATTGTAAAATAACTGTCTAGTAAAAGGAATATCAAGGAATAAAAAAAGGAATAATATTTCGTCAACCTTTTTCACTTTGTTCAGACAAGCATATCTTTTCTCTGCAAATTCCTCCTTCCATTTCTGATTCAACTTGAAAGAAGTATTTCTCAATAGTCTTTGATGTTTCTTCGCCTAAAATCAATGCATCAAAACAAATTAATAAATAAATGTCTTGAACAATTAAGGTAGGAGGGAAGGAAGGAAGAAGGAAGGGAGGCAGGCAGTCAGGCAGACAGGCACAAAGGAAGGATGGAAGGAAGGTTTTAGGAAGGAAGGTTTAGGAAGGAAGGTTTAGGAAGGAAGGTTTAGGAAGGAAGGTTTAGGAAGGAAGGAAGGAAGGGCCATATATACCTTCAGCCTTGACAGCTTTGTCTAGTCTTTCTTTTGCAAGCCTGTAAATCTTTAAATGATTGGTGATGTCATCAACAAAACGAGTTGTCAGAAAGTTAACCCATTCAACATCCTTAGACCTACACGGCAAAGTAATATATTATGAGAATGAGTGTTGCCTTCATTTACAAGTGCTAATTTTGATAACAAATGTATGCTTTTCCATGTATCAGATTCAACTTTATATTAACACAGGAACCCCACAATGAACAGGTTTAACAGAATGTCCACTAGGATAATATTAACACAGGAACCCCACAATGAACAGGTTTCACAGAATGTCCACTAGGATTATATGCAATTCCCAATATTATTGGATTTATAAATAACACCTTAGGACTTACCTGTTTGCAAATGCAATAAGAGCCCTTTGAAGGGTCTGTCTTAGATCATATAGAAATTCTTCATCATTGCTTATGGTGTAATACCAACTATGCACATAGTCACGGAAGAAAAACTGAAGAACCTAGATTTTGAAAAGTAATAAAACAAAAAACAAAAATTTTCAAATGCTTTTAAATCCATAAACTTCATTCCTGCTGGCACCCAATATGGTACAATAGTTAGATATGGAAAGTCTCTATGAGTTAGAACAACTCAATCTTGGTTTTCACAGAAATGTTGTTTAATTAGTTGTTGTAGTTTAATTAGTTTTCCATTCTTTCATTCCTTTAGCCTTACAACTCAATTTGAATTTTATTGTACTACATGTATGTAGAGTTTACAAAGTAAAATAGAAAACAGATTGATTGATGCCAACATGATTATGGACACCTGCCCACTTATTACAGGGAGGTTCCCCTGCCTTGTGGGAATGAAATGAGAAAGGAGACTCTGATAGCCATGTTGGATGAATGACCAACTGATCACTATAATGAAAAATCGTTTGATGAAGTTCATCCATGATATGTCACATATTAAGAAAATTCTTATTAATTTTATTGGCTATAAAATTATCAAGTCTAATATTTAGACGTCTGGAAATTAAATTAAATCTGGAATTATTCCAGAGTTAAACTGACCTCCTGCAGTGGTTCATCTATAATACTTGAACCAGTTAACCGTTTATCCATTTTGTAGGATTTCTGACTTGATTTCCATACTTCTTTAAGAATTCTATCCAGCCCTTGCTCAGGTAGTTCTAAGCTTGATGATGATGTTTTGTGGATTCTTTCTAATGATTTGGTATAACCAAAATAACCCAGAACACATAGAATCCTAAATTTACAAACCAAGTTAATACTTTTGAACATGTAACCAGTTCTAATAAACTGGTTGATCTTTACTGATAATTAAGAATATATTATTAGTCAATGAATTATTAGAAACTTAATTTGGAGGCATGGTAAAAAGATTTAACTTGTCACTCAAATGGGGAGGGTAGGTGCCTCATAGCAATAGCAATGGCAAAAGCAATTAAGCAAGAGGTAACCATTATTAATTAACCAAGCCACGGGTCAACCTCGGCACCCGTCACACTGTAGCAACAGTGGAATAAATTACTTACCATAAACCCCCAGAGGAGGGTGGGTGGGGCAAAAGGCAATAAGCAAGCAGCTAAACGGCAGGAGAGCAAGCAGCAACCACGATGCTTCAGGCAGCTATAACGCATGCGCAGAACCGTACACCGCTGGACAGAACAATGCTCCCAGTTAACTTTGCTTAATACTTATCCACATTTAAATTTGATTTAATTCTGTTTTTTGGAGCAAACAGTTAGATAAATTTTTTACAAAGTATCTCTATGCCATGACAGTAATTATGGACTCCTCATTAGCTGCATTTTTTAGTTGATGTATCCCTGAGCGTACCACATGCAATTTACACTAAGGTAACTTTATTTAGACATGAGACATTGATGAGCACAGCTGCTGCTTGTTACAAAAATGTACATGTGTATAAAAGTATATAAAATGTAAATATATAAATTATATTAAGTATGGAATTACCGAATAATGAGAACATGAGCTGCCTATTCAGGAGTTTTGCACACAACCTTATTTCAGGTGATCAAATATTTTTGGGAACCAAAAACCAAATAAACCTTTAACAACTGACTCCTAGATTTCTTAGTGAATGCATGGTGATCAATAACCAATCAATTTCCAAGGGACTGGTCATAAAGTAATGGGTAGGGTACGTGGGAGGGGGGACATGGGGTGGGTGACACAATTTTGGGCTTCTTGAAATGGGTGGGCTGTCTGGACAAGTGAAGTGTATCTCAGAAGTCACAGCTAGTAAGGGTGTCATAAGTACAACTCCCTGTACGGAAATTTTTGAGAGGACATCAGTTTTTCAACCTTATTTTATACTGGGCGAGCACAAAAAGAGGTCCTTCAAATCCAGTTTTTATCCCCCTTACTTTATAACCAGTCCCTAACATTACAGATGTCAATCAAACTATAAGTTACCATGTTTGTTCATTTGACTGACAGCTAGCTAGCCACTGATCATTGTTATATACTTACCCAAGAACAAATAATACTGCATAAACTAGAAACATACAGCTCCAGAATAACCCAAATGTTGAGAAAGAAAGCCCAACTACCAGCACGCCCCAAGCAAACACGTAAATCTGTGAATGATATTTTGAACACAGATCAAAAATCAAATATAAATTGATGATAAATAAAATCACATTATGAATAAGTTAACTAACTTGAGCCATTTCTAGTCATTACATGCTCCTTCAATCCATCAAAATATTAGATTCCATTATTTATACCTATATACATTGAAAAATTTGTAAAATGAATAAAAATATTGCGAATTCGAATTTCATGGCGCTATTTCAGTGGGATGAGGGAGACTGAGAGAGACTGGTCTTGACTGGTCTATCCGCTTCAAGAGACTGGGACGAATGTTGCTATGGGAACCCTGAGTAGACTCAAATTGTCCAAAATGGCGGTCGCAAGTCAAAGTGTAGTTACCGAGAGTTTCGAAGGATTTGTGGCCCCAACAAAGAGTCTTTCAGTGCCAAATCATTTACTAGATACTAGTATGCTTATTTAACATTGTCTCTTTGGTAGTTTTGTTGATTTCTGTGCAAATTTTTGGGTAGTATTTTTTGGTTTTACACAGGGGTCTCAAATCTACAACAAAGACATGAAAAATATTTTTGGACATTTTTGTTTTTCTCTTTGCAGAAATATACAACAAAGTCGCCCAGAATGATGTGCTACAAACTAAGCCTTCTGTGGTTCATTTTGCTGGCTTCAAAGTTGGACAAAAACATACTCAAACTATAGTATGTTGAAGAGAATAGAGCGAAAACAATATAACCATGAAACAAGTACTAGCTAAATAGTACAAATAGCACGAATTAAACAATGGAGAACAAAGGATTTTGCTACTATTTGGTGCTATTTAGTTGCTAAGTTGTTTCATGGTTTTAGTGTGAGTGCTCTAGCTATTATTTTGCTAGTCATAGTTTTGCACATCAAATTTATGAAGTTGATGAAATTTGAAACTGCTCTTGTATATTTATAAATTATATTTAGGGCCACTCAAATTTCAGCATATTTATTACTTACTTAAGATAAGTTTTAATTATTTTGTTTAGTGTCTAAAGTATTATATTTATTGTTTTTTCCCCAGAAAATATCAAATGCCTCATCAGAAACTCAAAGAATGCACATCATTCCTCCATCATCAAAATATTTTTACATCAAGTACACTAAAAATGTGAGCTTTGCCTAAATACAAATATTATCAAATTACATGTACCTGTATCTACATGAGACATAAAGCTGGTTTACATGGCATGATATGTCTGACAGTCCAATTTTTGATATAAAGCCTCGTTTGGGAAAAGAGAGAAATCAGCCTGATTTGCAAGAGTGTCTTACAATGCAACAGATTTTTCTTGTGTCGGGCCAATTTTTTGAATGAAAAAGGAGTGCTAAAAACAATAAAACTCAAATTGGGCCAACAATTGTACTGTGTAAACTGGGCTATACACCTGCATGCGCATGCATCCATGCATCCATGCATCCATGGTCAAATTAAATGACAAAAGTTCCTTTTGTTTGCATGTACAGGAGAGGCTTGTTCCAGGTTTATATATTGAAGTTACTATTGAGTTTACCCCTGATGAATGGAGATACTACTATGACTGTATACGTATACACTCTAAGGTATTTCTTATTTCACTTTCTTACAGTATTGTACATTATTTTATACTAGTAAGAGTAGTTTATGTATAAGTGTGAAAGGTACTGCACTATGCCAATAGAGCATGTTGGTGCCATGTTCTCAATAAAAACATTTTTGGCATGACCATGCCATGCAGACTGATTGTGTCGAGTTCAATCCCCAGTGACTTCACATCCTTGTTTCAACTTCTTTCCTTTCTGCATTAAATACCCATGAAAAGGAGCACTGATGGATAGAGGGGGGAGAGGGTACACCTTCGAAAGCTTAAACAAGAGCCCCTGGCTCAGGAGGATTGGGCAACCACTCTCCGCTCTTCGAAGTAAAATAAATTAACCTTTTTTTTAACCATACAATAAGTTCTGACTATTCATTGTAAAATTTCACTGATATTGTTTTACAGGCTGAAGAAAACCTTCTGATTCCAATCCATGCATACCCTGTTATGAGTTCTCTAGACTTCCCTAAAGACGTACACTTTTCTCCTGTACCTTTAGGACAAAGGTAACATTCTCACCTTTTTGAACTCAATTTTGCATGGCACCTTTTTTAAAGCAAGCAAAGAAATGAAACAACAGAAATCCAATGCATGTACATATTTGTGAGAACTTTGTTTCCTGTCACTGTCAAACAGCAAACTATGCAATGACAAGTTACATCCTATGATGCATTCATGAATGTAAACTTGCAACAGTACAAAAAATGCAAGTATTTGAAAAGCTACTGTAGCATTGTTGAAAGTGTAAATTTATATTAAACCAACCATTTCAAAGACAGAGAAAAGCTGACAAAAGTGCCTGAATGCATGCCAAAAAATATCCGACTTGAATGGGATTGGAACTCACATCCCCTGACCTGTATGCATTCAATTACCTCGATCACCTTAGTTTTTTTTCTTTGATTCCTATAGTGTTGCATGACTGTATGGATTCCATAATGTCTTCTGACTATTTCATTGTAATTTTGTGAACTTCAATAATATATTTGCACTATCCATGATCACTCAGGCACTGACATACCCCAGAGATTTTTTCCACTTTATAGTTTTTTAAGCATGTCCAATTTTGTACTTTTTATTATTAATGTGTTAATTTATTCTATTTATAGCAAAACCAAGATAATCCCTTTGAAATGTGATATTCCAGTGGATTTTGAGTTTCAATTAAATTGTATACAGTCCAATGTAGCTTTTTCTGTTAGTCCCATGTCAGGTAAATACCAACTAAGGAAATTTTGTGATTAGTATTTTTCTTCATTTAATAATTTCTTCATCCATTTGTTTGTTCATCATTCATTTGTTCATTCCTTTCTTCCTTCCCTCCTTCCTTCCTTTCTTCATTCATTCATCAACCAAACTCAGCTGGGTTTAAACAGCTAGAAGTCAATTATTAATTAATTATATACATTGTATACCACCAAAAGTGTCCCATATTTCCCTCCAGTACTAACATAATTATTGCATAGGTGTTGTCCCTGGTTGTGGTGAGATACCTGTACAAGTAACATTCAAACCAATAGACTTCTCTACAGCTATTTTAAAACTACAGGTATTGTCACTTTTTGAAAGTGAGACTCATTATATTTGGCATTTGTACAAAAAATATTAATTTATAAATTTTCTCAGTTGCTGATATCTCAGTTTAATGCTGAACAAATGGTCTGTACTTTTACTGGAACCTCTCAACCTGGTCTTGCAAAAAAGTGAGATTTTATTACACTTACATGTAACATGTAAACTTTATAACTTTTAATAATTGCACTTTTAATCTCTTACAATGTACCTAATTTACCTGATTATAAGAGTAAGAAAGGGCTTCTTTTTCTTACCAGGATTAAGGAGGAACAGAGTTCAGTAGAAATCTCACCTTTTCCATCCAGCAACATCCTTGACCCTTTAGTGATAGATCCACTAGGAAGATCCAGAATAAAGAAACTTAAAACAAAACCTTGGATTCCAGATGATAAAAAACCTCAGGTGATGCGGACTTGCATATTGGAACTTGTAAAGCCTTGTTCACACTAGTTATGTATTAAGTATACTGCATTACATGATGCCATGCCGATTCTGTCATAGCTATGTACATTGTACATATCTATGACAGACTCAGCATGGCATCTGCTGCAATTAAGTCAGATGAGTGCCAGTGTTATTGTAAATGCTTACATTTGCCCACTGTGCCTGTATCAACCATTTAGCTTGGGATTTTATAAAACATTCTAATTAATTCGTCTATCAGGAAGTCATAAAAGATGGTTACAAGATCCCAGCATCAGGAATCAATAACACCTTTGCTGTGTCAACAGTATTGAACCAACAAAAAGGCAAACTAAAGGCAAAGGACATCAGACAAGGTGAGTAGATCATTCATCAAATTTGTAGTAATCACAAGTATTCAATGTAGTAATCCAAGTATTCAATATGTGCTGAACATATACTGTATGCCAGGTAAAGAGCAGTACATGGCCTGTATTTCTATAATAACTTCAAATACATGTACTTTATAGTCTGTATGGTGACTATAAATATTCCATACATGTCATGTCAACTAAATGCTAAAGATGTTGACAATATAGTGAGCCATCAGTTATAACAACTTCAAGTGTTTAGTGGCTACAATTACATGTGTTTACTATATTATTAAACCATAAGTAAATTATACCATGTCAACTAATGCTTAGGATGTCAGGTAACAATATAGTGAGCACAACCAGCATCTCTATAATAACTGCAAGTACCTAATAACCTGTTTTGTGTCCACAAGTATCTATTATAGAGTAGATTTTGTATAACTAAATAACTGTTTATTTAAGTGTCCTAGTCTTGTAGTGCTCGCACACTAATATATTGGGGGACACTATACTCTCACACTCACTACCTCTACCTTGAATATTTTGCAAATAATCACTCGACTCACCAGTTCGTTTTTGATGGAGGGAGGAAAAACGGAGGACCCGGAGAAAAACCCTCGAAGCAAGGGAGAGAACGAACTAACAAACTCAACTCACATGAAGTGCCCCGTCCGGGAATCGAACCAGGGACCACAGCGGTGAGAGGCCACCCTTGCTCCCTATGACTGAAAATGACACCGCAAGGTCAAAAACTGGTTGCGACAGGAATCGCTATGCTTTTATAGACAACTCAGCACTGAATTGGCCACAGCATGCTGCAGTCCATTTCACACTCATTCAAAATCTGCTCTATTCAGCCATGAATATTATACCATAATCATATTATACCATGTCAACTAATTTTAAAGATTTTAGACAATAATGTAATGAGCACAGCCATCATCTCTATAATAATAAACACATCAATTGCCTAAGTGTGTGCATTTCTATAATGACTGCAAGTCTTCAATTACATGTATAATACATGTAGCTACAACTACCATATTTACACAGTCATGCTACACTTGTGTAATGCATCGTATGATTATGTACATTTTGGAAACCTCCAAATTTACAGCTATATCATGGCATAAAAGCTACAGGAGTCAGATTGTTTTTGGACAGTCAGATCGAAATGCCCATATTTTTTCGATTAATAGTCGAGTTTGACGTGTCAAATTCATTCTGAGCTCACAAGTCGATAGACTGCTCATTTCAAAAAGCAGTTGAGTGAATTTCGTAGTTAGTCTAAGTTGTCAGGACAGAGCCAAAAACTGACAATTTAGTTTATGATTTTATAGAAGAGCGAGGAACAAGGTCTCTGCTTTTACGCGTACGAAAGCAGAATCTTCATAAAACTTTAATTCTTTGTTCTGTAAAATGTATTGTGAAGACTTTTACTTTTTTGATGTTCTCAAAAATTTCTAATCACATTGTTTTCTGGTTTATAGCTCTGTGTTTTTTCTGGACTTGGAAAGCCAATTTGAAGTCAGCTCATTTTTTGACCAATCATCGTTTGTTTACATATAATGACAGCCAATCATCAAGCGTAAACGTTTTCTGTTTCTCCGCCCGCTTTTCTCCGCCCTCATTTGCATATTGATCAAGTACGATTCATAAATGCATTTTTGTTTATCAGTGTCGGTAGTTTTATAACTCACAAATCAAAAGTTATAAACTACACAAGTTAAATTACACAAGTTTATAATAATCCGGAATTTTTTTTCGCGTGAATTCACTTTCAAAACAAACAAATATATATATATATATATTTTTGCTATTTTACGTTCTAGAAAATTTTCATTCACTTTGTCAGACTTCCAGGTTCTCTTGACTTGGAAAGCCAATTTGAAGTCGACTCATTTTTTGACCAATCATGGTGTGTTTAAGTAGAGACAGCCAATCACCATGCGAGAATTACTTTCTGTTTCTCCGCTCTCTTTTCTCCGCCCTAATTTGCATATTGATGAAGTACGCTTCAAAAATGCATTTTTGTTTATTTTATTTTATTTCACAAATCAAAAGTTATAAATTACACAAGTTGTCTTTATAATTTTACGGAGTTTTGTTCGCGTGAATGTACAAAATCCTGAATTTTTAGCTCAAAAGTTTAGAGACAAAAATGAAAATGTTTTGCTTTAGTTTAGAGAGTGCATATGCAAATGAGGGCGGAGAAAAGAAGGCGGAGAAACAGAAAGTAATTCTCGCATGGTGATTGGCTGTCTCTACTTAAACACACCATGATTGGTCAAAAAATGAGTCGACTTCAAACGGGCTTTCCAAGTCAAGAGAGTCAAAGACAAAGTGAATGAAAATTTTCCTGAACGTAAAAGAGGAAAAAATATATTTGTTTGTTTTTGAAAGTGAATTCACAGGAAAAAAACCTCCGGATTATTATAAACTTGTGTAATTTAACTTGTGTAATTTATAAGTTTTGATTTGTGAATTAAAAAATAAACAAAAATGCATTTTTGAAGCGTACTTGATCAATATGCAAATTAGGGCGGAGAAAAGCGGGCGGAGAAACAGAAAACGTTTTCGCTTGATGATTGGCTGTCATTATATGTAAACAAACGATGATTGGTCAAAAAATGAGTCGACTTCAAACTGGCTTTCCAAGTCAAGAGAGTCAAAGACAAAGTGAATGAAAATTTTCCTGAACGTAAAAGAGGAAAAAATATATTTGTTTGTTTTTGAAAGTGAATTCACAGGAAAAAAACCTCCGGATTATTATAAACTTGTGTAATTTAACTTGTGTAATTTATAAGTTTTGATATGTGAATTAAAAAATAAACAAAAATGCATTTTTGAAGCGTACTTGATCAATATGCAAATTAGGGCGGAGAAAAGAGAGCGGAGAAACAAAGTAATTCTCGCATGGTGATTGGCTGTCTCTACTTAAACACACCATGATTGGTCAAAAAATGAGTCGACTTCAAATTGGCTTTCCAAGTCACGAGAACCTGGAAGTCTGACAAAGTGAATGAAAATTTTCTAGAACGTAAAATAGTAAAAAAAATATTTGTTTGTTTTGAAAGTGAATTCACGCGAAAAAAATTCCGGATTATTATAAACTTGTGTAATTTAACTTGTGTAATTTGTAAGTTTTGATATGTGAATTATAAAATAAACAAAAATGCATTTTTGAAGCGTACTTGATCAATATGCAAATTAGGGCGGAGAAAAGCGGACGGAGAAACAGAAAACGTTTTCGCTTGATGAGTGATGATTGGCTGTCATTATATGTAAACAAACGATGATTGGTCAAAAAAATGAGTCGACTTCAAACTGGCTTTCCAAGTCAAGAGAACCTGGAAGTCAAAGACAAAGCTAGTGAATGAAAATTTTCTAGAACGTAAAATAGAAAAAAATATGTTTGTTTGTTTTTGAAAGTGAATTCACACGAAAAAAAATTCCGGATTATTATAAACTTGTGTAATTTAACTTGTGTAGTTTATAACTTTTGATTTGTGAATTATAAAACTACCAACACTGATAAACAAAAATGCATTTTTGTAGCGTACTTGATCAATATGCAAATGAGGACGGAGATAAGCGGGCGGAGAAACAGAAAACTTTTCTCGCTTGATGATTGGCTGTCATTACTAGTATATGTAAACAAAAAAAGTGAGCTGACTTCAAATTGGCTTTCCAAGTCCAGAAAAACTTCTGAAGCCACAGCAACTAACCAGAAAACAAAGTGATTAGAAATTTTTGAGAACGTCAAAAATAGTAAAAACGTTCAAAATACATTTTGCAGAACAAAGAATTTAAGTTTTATGAAGATTCTGCTTTCGTACCCGTAAAAAGCAGAATCTTCATATACGCATTTTTCGATTAATAAACGAATTTGGCACGTCCAACTCGATTATTAATCGAAAAAATACGGGCATTTCGATGAATAATCACTTTCCAAAAACAATCTGACTGTCCAAAAACAATCTGGCTCCTGTTTACAGCTGCAATGCTACAAAGCTCTTTCTATTGACTGTAAGTCCTGACATAATTTATGTTGTCTCTATACAGCTGTACAGTCCAACAAAGATCTTGCTGGTTCAACCAAGCAAATGAAGGTTAATGAAATAATATCATTTTCATCATAATTATTAGGGACAGACCATTAGAAAAGTGATTAGAGGAGGGGGGAGGAGGAGGGAAAAACGCAAAAAAAATTATTTCCTGTAAAAATTGTAGGAAAAAAAATCCTGCCTTGCCATTATCACATAAAAAAATATTCCTTCAAGTCTATTAAAAAAAAGTATTTCCACTTTTGGTGACCAAAAAAATTTATGTATTTTCTGAACTCCGCCTCCCCCTCCCCCTTCCCCTCCCCCTCCCCCTTCCCCTTCCCCTCCCCCTCCCCCTCCCCCAAAATGAACGTCCGATTCACGCATAAGTATACGACTGATTTTCATCTTTCAATTGCAAATACTTACATGTAGCTTCATCTACAAATAAGTGAAGGCATATTACTTTTCATGATACTTTGTCCACTTGAGCATGTCTGAAAGCCTTTAGTTTGCAAATTTGCAAACATTTACCGTATGCTACAGGTCAGACTCTGAAATCTGTTGTTTTCCTTCGAAAAGGTGAGATTTTGCTCCTTTTGAGCTATCACAGCACCAAAACTAGCACAGTGACCCCCCAATTTCTGTATTGATTTGATGTTCCCAACTCAAAAATAATCTACATAATGATTTATAGAACAATTTGTCGATAAAAACTCATGCAAGTCCATTACCTTAATAATATTAACCATTTACATAACTGTAAATTATTTCCATTTAAAGGAAACAGTATTTGAATACCAAGTGCATCAAAATGTTCAGGAAGAGAGACAAAACCAACTACGTTGGTAAGTGTATACTGTAGATGGAATAAAATTCTTATTGTAGTTATTTTATTAGTACTTTATATGATATGTTATTTGTACAACATTTCTGTGATTCAGGTGTGTCAGATTAGGTGAGGATTCCCTCACAGAAGACTCTAAAAATCAAATACTTGATGCAAGGCAGAAAGCAGAGAAAGAGTACAAAGTATTGTAACACTATTTAAATGTATCAGTGTAGGTTTATTTAATTTATAGTTATTTTGTAATTGTGTTGTCTGATAGTAAATTTGCTCGACATTTTCAGCTCAATCGAGGAGACCCAGTGATAGAAGAGGAATATGACAGGTCTTGTACTGGTTGTAAATCTAGACGTGTGCACAGGCAGGCATTAGAGGTGAGCCATTGTCCATCAGAACTTGTTTATAAGTACTTCAAAGGCTAGCTATCAACAAGGAACAGCATATCTGAAATTCAAGAGAATATCTTGGAATGAGCCACTGTTCGTATGCTTTACCAGTGTATGTCAGAAATTAATAAAGAACAAATGATGATGGTGATTATAGAGCTACAGACATGATGATGATGATGACAGAATTTTATACTGGGATTGTGAATGCTAGTAAAAAGTAAAGCCAGCTTAGTCACGTTTTGAGTTCAGTACTGAAGCGGGAGTTGCTGCTTCGCCGACAAGCTCACATTTTGAACTCATGGAAGTATTGTCGATTTGTAAATATTTCCAAGTAATGAAGAGCCTTAAATTTTACTTTGATTGAGACTCACGTGAAACTGCTACAATACAATGTCTTATTAAACATCCCTGAATCATGGAAATACTGCATGTTTGGCTAATTAAGAGTGCTCGAAACTAACAAACAAGCTATTTGTTTGATTTCCAGGTTCCACAACATGAACCCAGATTTGATGTCCTTGTCAATGATGAGTGGAGTAAACGTCATATGGTAACCAAAAGATTTGTACAGGCAGCAAGAAAAGTAAGTTGATACAAGCCACAATATGAAGAACGTTCTAAAAAAGATTTTAGCTCTACCTCTGTATCAAGGCAAAGTTAATTATCATACACAGAGAGTACAAACTTATTACCATAAATTTCAGTTTCCTGTATAGCTAGCTCGGAAGTACGTTCAGTTCAGTTCACTATTCCTCCACCAAGCTCCTTCCCTGAGCTTTAGAGAGGTTCATTTGAATGGCAAACTGTTAAATCTCTCTTTTGGTGTACTGTCACTTTCAACTTAAGTAACTTGCCCTTATACATTTGTACATTCAGCTGTTATGTTTTGTGATTTCAGGTCATTGTCCGTTTACGAGCAACTAGAAACATTCATTCCCTGACACATTTTGTAACAGGATGGAGAACTGGGAAGTTTACAAAAGATCAAACAAGTATGTAGTAAATATCCCATTTATCTGCTTTCCATCAAGAAACTAGTAAATATCATTTGATCATCAAACTGTTTTAGGAAGAAAAATGGCTGAAAGTGAAGAGGAAAAAGTCATGACAAGAATACCAAGCGGTATTGACCCAGCCTGGGTTAATCCTTTTTCTTTCCCAGCTTACAAATCACCTGATACTAAAGATGATTTGGTAAGTCTCACTTGATTTATATATTAATGTTCTGTTATTAATAAATTACAAATTATTTTATGATTGCTTATGTGTTGTCTTGTTATGATTACTTACGAGGGCGGCTAAACTTCGAGTTACGCGCTTCGAGTTACGCGCTTTTCGAGTTACGCGCTGTGCCACATCCATTTTTGCCTGTGCCACACCCAGCGCGTAACTCGATGTCTTTAGGAAAGGTTAGTGACTTCGAGTTACGCGATGAGCGCACAACTCGAACTAAACCATATCGCCTTAAAGTGTCGAGTTACGTAAATAAAACGTTTATATTGAATTATCAGGTTTATAGGAAACTAATTAGACTTAAAGTAATTTTGAAATTTAAGAATATCAATATGTTATGTATTCACAACCATCGTGTAGCGAAAAACTACTGAAACGTAGATTTAACATCCATCATGTAATCAAATCTCCTGCCAGAAATAGCTTAACAGCGGAAGATTTTGTTCTTCTCAAGGGCATGCCCGGCTTCTGCTAGTACTAAGGGAGGTCAGTGGCGTTTCAAAAACTGTTCTATTTACTTTTTTTCAGTCATTTTTTGGACATATTTGTATGTTGGTTCTAACGTTAAAAATAACATTATTATTACTACTGTTCTATAAAGATTTTGTTAAAATTAAGAAAACGATTAAATCAGAATGTGTTCAGTTTTAATATGTTGATTCTAGTCTAATAATTAATTCAACATAAACGTCTTATTTACGTAACTCGAAAATTTAAGACGATATGTTTTATAGTTCGAGTTGTGCACTCATCGCGTAACTCGAAGTCACTAACCTTTCCTAAAGACATCGAGTTACGCGCTGGGTGTGGCACAGGCAAAAATGGGTGTGGCACAGCGCGTAATTCGAAAAGCGCGTAACTCAAAGCGCGTAACTCGAACATTACCCGATCCCATTACTTACTGCACTTTAAAGTTACAGCTGACAAGTTCTTGTTTAAATTGCTACAGGATGTTGATGCATTAGGTGCTCTGACAGTACAACCAACAGTGGTTAAAGTAAAGACACATGTACCATTCTATAACCTAAAGGCTAGTAGGCTCACTGGTATCATGGTATATTACTTGACCTATTGACATTGGCTATAGAGCTAGGGGAAAAGAGTGGAGTAGCCTTTGAAACTCATTGTCAAATGAGTTTTAGTTAGGTTCCTGGGTGAGCATGAGTTGAGAAGCCCACCAACCCAGAGGTGGGAGAGTGGGCAAAGCTACCAGCACTGCAAACACTGGAAGTACAACCTTCAGGATGTCATGGATCCCACCAAAATTGATTTGGAAAACTGCTGAGCACCATGCAATGATTTGGGTTTTAACATTGCCTAAATTTCACCCAGGAACATAAAAGAATAATTGGATTGATTATTTGGTATAGTGAACTCCCTCGATGTAGACACCTCTCTAAGGCAGACACCTCTTTAAGGCGGACAGCAAGTGCTGGTCCTGACAGTGTCCGCCTTAGAGGGAGTTCACTGTATACACTCTCAGGCCAGGATAAAAATCTTGGCCAGGTTACAGTATACAGCTGGAGCAGGAAGGTTGCAGTTGGTTAAACTTTTCACTGGGCATGATTATTAAAGCAGTTTTTGCATGAGTATGAAATGAATGGCAGTGTGCCATGACCGTGGTGTTTTCACAGTCATACGAAATCTCCTCAAATGTGTCATCTATATATGTTGTAGGTTCCTAAGCAATACAGTCTATTGGGTTACAACCCTCACTCAGTAGCTGCTTCATCCAGTGGATATGTAACTCCAAAACTGGTACGAAAACTACGAATAGGAGCTCAGGTAAGAACATTCTATTTAGACATGAATTTGAATTACTTCAGTTTCAAGTTTTTTGTTGCTCAATGGTGTGAGATCCTGCATCTACTTTGTGCAACTGCACACTATTATGGGCAATGCATCACTGATATATGCATTGCTAGTCGTCATAATGAGAAATTATTGTAAAAGTAAGACATACTGATTTATTCTACTGTAGGATGAACTGGTTACCCTTCCTGCTACAGCACCAGTAGCATCCACTTTAAGTCCAACACCTGGACCTGACGATGAAAGTACTCTAGAAGATTTACCTGCTACCATTGCAACTACTAAAACTCCAGCACTAGGGGTTTCACCAGAGGATTCTGGCTTAGTAGAACCAGAGGTAGCACCTCTTGTGGTACCAGCTGCTATGTTTAAACCTGTAGCCTATCATCCCATGCATATTTTTGTAAGTACTTGATTTGTATATTTCTAGTCTTGAAACAGCGTGCAACCTGGTCAATCAAACAATTTATGACATCTAAAATCTGTGTCGTGATAGCTAGAGACAGTAGAGTGTGACCATATGACTGAGACCCACGCGTTATGATGTGGCGGGTTGTCCCCGCACGCTTAACTGAATTGAAATATTTGCCATGCATTCGCTACCAGTGCGCGCTGAATTCGACTTCTAAAAATAGCCAAAATGCAGAGTACCCCGTCAAATTCGGTTACCAAAGGTTTTTATAAAGGCGCACACGGAGTCACAATCCTGGTCACACTCCTGCTAGAGATTGATGACCACACTTCAATTATAGCGATGATTATTCAAATTTGTTGCTTGTCTTCCAACAGAATCCAGCCCCAGGACTTCAGGTCTTCAAACCGCAACTGCCTTACAGTGAAGTAGATGAAGACTACCATCTATGTCCACTACCACGACACAGGCAACCCAGTAGAGGTATTAGTGGTAAACCAGGTCGTCGCTACCTTGATAGACAGGTATTGCAGACAATCTTTTCACTAGTTACTCAAAGAGAAGATATTACATATTAAATTTGTTGTCCGGAATACCATTTATGTTTCACTGAGAAATGAGAAAGTCAGAAAGTAGTTGAAAAAATGTCTAATTTAATAGTTTAGGAATCAGTATGTTGTTTTGATGATGTATATAACTCGCTCTTTTTCCTGATATCAGGATGTTATACCTGGCGTTATGACTTGGAAACGGTTTCCATGCCAACCCTTGGTATCCATGGCAAATAATCCTACGCTGTCCAATGTCTGGCTTCCTAGATGGTAAACTAATATTGTGGCTGATTTAAATCATATTTTAAATTTGTTTACTGAATAATAAATTGTACTCAATTCTCTATCAGGAGTGATCCATTTACTGAAGACCTTCTACCAACTGAAGTACCTCAATTACTTGGCGAACTACCACAGGATGATGCCATGAGCGATGATGAAGCGTAAGTAACCTACAGAGGGGAAGGGGCTTGGGATGCGAGGGGGAGATAGCTACTGAGCTACTTTCCTTTCCTCTTCCTCCCCTCCCTGTCTCACACCCCCCCAACCACCCCACCCCACTCCCCCATGATCACGATCAAAATGGTCGTTATCATACTAGATTAAAAATACTTTTGTCTCTAGCAAACAAGTCCTCATAGTACGTAAACGGGACGAACGCAATGTAAGACGCAAAAGTCGTTTGTTTTTGAACGTCTATTGGATCATGTGTTGAGACGATTTTTTTGTTGCCGCTTCTTTCGTCTAGGCGGGCAAATCGTCCAAAATATGACTTAAATTCAAACTTAGACAACCTGAAACGAACAAATTTCTGTCTTCTAGTGTGAAAACGGGCATTGAATGATGATGGTAGTATAGATTTTTTAGTAGAGGTATTTTTTACTATTTCGTACTGTTGTATTCTAGTGATGAAGACGGTGGTCTAATAGAAATCCCCGTCCCCACTCCTGAAATGATTCGTGCACAGTTCCCAACAGCCGAGAGTGTTGTTGGAAATTTTGAGGCGCAGCATCCGCCACCACAGTTAAGGTATGATATCCAGTCAATGTTGAACACTAGCTGTCGTAGAAGCTTAAGTGTTCACTACTTGAATGTCTGTCATTGTAAAAGCAGTTGTCAGTGGGTCCTTGATGAACGGTTACTCTAATAGATGCACAGATGCGTCAAAATGTGGTGAGGACCAAAAAATACACCACGAGACGAAGTCGAGTGGCATGACTGTTGTTCTCACCACATTTTGACGTCTTCTGTGAATCTATTAGAGTACAGACTCACAGAAACATGGAATCCATTTTTTTATATAATATTCATCAAAACATTTCAACCAATCAGAGCGCTTGTAAGATTCAATTATGTCATCTATGCGTGTGTACTGCAATAACACACGGTTCTCGACCAATCAGAGCGCGCGTAATATACCAATATTATTTTATGAAATGAAATGGCAAGATTTCTTCAAAGGCCACAGTGTTCTCTTCTAAATGTTCCCATTAGGCATTAGGGGAGCTTGTTCACTTGTGCTCAAAATTTGTTAATTATTGCAGTGATATGATGTTATCCACTAGCGTCAAGCCAGCGTCTGTCAGTACAGCCTCTAATACTCTAGTATCAAGGTATGTGGGGCTGTTCACCTTTCTTTCCCTGCTATTACTGCGTGTGTAGGAGTATGTTTTATATACATAAAATAGTGACCCAACGAACGAACGATTGGACGGACGGACGGAAGGATGGATGGATGGATGGATGGATGGGTGGATGGATGGATGGATGGATGAATGGATGAATGAGTGGGCAGATGAATGAATGGATGCATTACAATGAATACAATACAATAACGAACGAACGATTGAATGGGATGCATTGAATAATACACTTGACATTGAATCGACATTAATTCATGATCATTTCATCTCATACCAGGGAACAACGTGAAAAAGAGCTCAACGATTTTCTACGTCAGCGACAAAACCGTCTTGGTACTAGGATCGACCAACGTGTGAGCTCCATGCACGATCTTCTCAATTCATCAGATCTCGAACTAAAATAATCTCCTTTAAAAAGCTGTTAAGTGATAGTTTATTACTTGGTGAACACTTTCTTAGTGTTTTTGAGACGTGTAATATTTTATAATTGCATATTTGTATATAGGTTTAGGCACTACCGTTGGTACTGTTACATATGTACTATAGTTTGAATGGATGTTCTTGATTAAAATATTTACTATGTGTAATTAATGTTCCTGCACTGTTATTTTTAGGGAGTTGATTTAACTCGACCATAAGAGTAAAATTAACTCTTTATAGTGGAGTTAAATTTAAGAGTTAATTTTACTCCAAAATTGGAGTAAAAATAACTCCGATTAAGAGTAAAATATGAGCTTGAGGGTTATATTTACTCTAGTTGGTGGAGTTAAAAATTATGTATAATCTAACTCCAAAACTGGAGTAAAAATAACTCTTATCAAGAGTAAAAATATGAGCTTGAGGGTTAAATTAACTCTTAATAGGAGGAGTAAAAGTTTACGCCTTCTGTAACTCCAAAGCAGGAGTTGAAATAACTCCAATCCAGAGGGTTAAATTAACTCTTATTAGGAGGAGTAAAAGTTTAAGCATTTTTTAACTCCAAAACAGGAGTTAAAATAACTCCAATCCAGAATCATAAACATAAGTTTTAGACTTGATTTAACTGCAACAAAACTGTTGTTTAATGGTAATTTAGTGAGCTGGCAGCGTTTAATACTATATAATAGTAACGAAGCGCTGAATGCCCCAGAGCCCATTAGAACTCGCTATCCAAAACGCTACAACCGAAATTTTGTCCTAATAGATTTTACACGGTTTTCATTTGCTGGCAATTATTAGATTCAATATTCGATACAATGTTTGATATTCTTTCCACTGCGAAAAGATTCCTTTGTGATTTCTGGATTCCTGTGTGTGATGAAGAACTGGTAGCTAGTAACAAGACTTTGCCAACCAATGACAGCACAGCATTTTACCACGTGACCAAGTTTGAAAGTTGGCGGACTGGAAGCCATTTCATTGTGAACGGTTGGAAGTTTGTTGTTTACTGAGGGTTTGCTCGAAAATTCCTTCTTTTGTACTAAAGGAATTGCTCTGATAGCTGTTCACTGTAGCCAAGAAGATCCAGGAAAGCTTCGTAACATTGAATGATACAGTTTTGGGAGAATAATTGCGAATACCGACTTACTCAACGAAAATTTTCGACTTGAGTTCAGTGTGGTTCGATCGTCGATTTGTGGCCGTTTCATTTTCAAAATTGGTAAGTTGTATTTTGTTCTAAAGCCTAGTTCAGACGCCAGACCAGCAATGTGCCTTGCAAAATTCATGAAATGAATAACATGAAAACTTCAGTGTCTAAATACCAGTAAATTCTGCGGTGGAATATTTAGAACTACGTGCAGAAGAAGTAACACTCAGAACTATGGATTGAAATCTAAAGCTGTATAGAGAAATTAAGCTAATGTTTTCTTCATGATATATAGATTCAAGTAAGCATATATTGAATGTGATTGCTTGTTGTTTACTTGTCCGGAACTTCGGAAATACATTGCCTGAGACTTGGGGATGGAGTATTTACATTGATTGTTATTTTGTTTCAGGTTGACATGAATATCCAAGAATTGAAGCTGCTACTGAAAGTTCATTACAAGTTTGATTATTATTAGTGATATAAGCAGTAAGTTCTTTTAGTGTGATCACCATGAATCTATGAATTTACTAAGTACTGAAATGCTACAACTCTTGAATAATATAAATTTCCTGTTATATTGATCTGTACTTATATTGAACTGCAAAATAGTTTGTTAAAAGTTTTGTATAACCTTATGAGCTTTCTTTTTATTCAGAATTTTGAAGTTTGTTTGTGTTGTAATGATTTGCTTTTCTATTTTTATATTGAACTGAATGAAGTGTATTCATTAGAACTTCTTTGCTTGTTTCATTGGTTTCCCAGTACACTGTACATTCCTCCTATGTTTGATACAAACATTTTTTCATGTAGTCTTACCAAGTATTTCAAACAAACCTTTTTCCTAAGAGAAATGTCATATTGAAATCACTGGGGCAAGCAAGTAAGGTCTATTATATATTTCCTACTTAAGAACATTTCCTAATTTGATTTCGTTAGTCTGCTTGTATATTTTGTGACATTTATGGAGAATATTCATTTTCATTAAAGATCCTAATTGTCAATATTTACTGATTTAGTTTTTGATCAAGACAGAACTTAAACTCTAACTTCCAGAGTAAATTGATGACCTACTTTTGGAAAATGTATTTGAAGAGTAAAATTCACTACTTGATAGGGTCAAAATTACTCTGGTACTGGAGTTAGATTCACTCTTGTAAGGGTGAATATAACTCTTGAGAATAGTCAATCTTACACTCACTTGAGAGTTAATTCAACCCCAATTGTAGTAAAAATATACTCCCAAATGAGTAAAATTAACTCTTTGGATTAGTTAAAATTACTCTGGTACTGGAGTTAGATTCACTCTTGCAAGGGTGAATATAACTCTTGGGAATAGTCAATCTTACACTCACTGGAGAGTTAATTCAACCCCAATTGTAGTAAAAATATACTCCCAAATGAGTAAAATTAACTCTTTGGATTAGTTAAAATGACTCTTTTTCAAGAGTTAAGTAACTCTCATAGGAGTAATTACTACTCCTATATTAGAGTTATTTTTACTCCAAAATTGGAGTTAAACTTTGAGGAGTTAAAATAACTCCAAAAAAAGGAGTTATCTGGGACCTTTCTTTTTAACTCCATTTTTGGAGTAAATTTAACTCCCTAAAAATAACAGTGTGTGGTATAGTCTGTTGTGCGCCCAGGGGTGGGCTACTTAAAGTTTACGGCATGCATACTCGGTTTCTTGATTGCTTATGGCGGTCAATCATGTCCTTCCCGATACCCATCCGGCGACGTTAATGAGAGCATTCGCATTGGGTTTGTCGGGTATGTAGAGGAGCTGCGCTTTGATTGGCTTTTGGCATTTGCGACAGAGCGGATTGCATTGCAAGTTGCCGCATAGATGTTACACTAGTTGAAACTTGCTACGACACGGCGTTGCATTGTAATAAAGCTCTAATTCATAACAGGCCCTTTTAGTCATCATTTTATAAAGCAAATATTGACGACCAAATACATGATCTATATATTCAGTTTTATTTACTCATTAACAACTAGAGCCTATTTTTCTCAAAAACTACAGTAACTTCTCTGAATCTTTTTACAAAATGATATGCTTGAATAAATATGAATAGTTATATTCTGAAGTTAGGAGGGATATCAGGCCGGTGTAATTTCAAATCCGAGTTAAGTATAAAGTACATATAAGATTAGGATCCGGCTGCAAATATGAGCAAGTGCTCCAAAAATTAACAAAGAAAATCGTTTAATGCTGGTTACTAGGAGTAGGTTTACTGTCAATCCACATACCACTAGCACCCTCACCATCTGCATTGTAGTTGCTGTCGACTTCCAGGTCGGTAAGTATGTCTGCAGCCTCTGTGTTGAGCCGCTGGGCCTGTAGTGAATTCAGAAAATGTTTCCGTAGTCATAATGGGAGCAACTTTGATATACCTTAATGTACGGCTTGATTTATTGATCCATATTTTAATTATTTCACCCTCATCATAAAAAGGGTATAGCCACGGTCCCCAATGGCCGTCATGCCATGTGTACTATACCTGCCCTGTGATCGTACCTTTCTTACATTACACTGAGTTATTCTTGTATTAGTAATGCAAGCAAGAGGTATTTCCAAAGCCGAAAGTGCTGAAGTGAATAATCTAAGATATCGAAACAAACAATGCGCGACTGAGATTCCAGGCAGTATCTCTAGAACTGAACGTTTATATATGTTTATATATGTTTTTATATGAAAATTGAGTTTTTCCCTAGCATAACCCTTTTGTTGATGTACTAGTTCTTAGTTCTTCTTCAATAAAGTTGTTATATATATAATTTTTTTCCTGTTGAATAAGGTGACTTGAATACATTAAAATTCGAGCACTGGCGTAAGCTATGAACTCCCTTAGCTTTAACTACCGTGTACGCAGGCTATCTAGATCTAACTTTTTAAGGCTGTTTATTTGAACTACGATAATTAACAAAAACAGGAAAATTAAAGTAGCAATTGAAAGAAGGATATAGGATTTACCTTATCTCTGACCTTCTGCGCATGTTCTTCCCTTAGCTGCTGTTTTCTCACGACGTTTTCGACTATCCTCTGTCGGTTTTCTTGAGTCACTGCCATTTTCTTTTCCAAGTCCATCAAAGCCCTTTCAGTGTGTGCTCGGCAATTACTGCAAATGTTACCTCTTGATTTCTTCGCGGCAGTTTTAATATTTTCAAGCTGTTTCAATCGGTTATCAGCCGCTTTTGCATACTTCTCAGCCAACTGCTTAGCCTTCTCTAATCTTTCGTGATCGATGTCTTTTTGATTACGCATTTCTGCAAGTTTTGCTGCAATCCTCTTTTTTGCTTCAAGGTGAAGTAGGCGGTTTCTCTCTGCTTGCGCTAACTTTTCGTAAATCTTCTCCTTCGTCAGACCTAGACTACATGGTCCGTTGCAAAACCTCTCGGGTTTTTTCGATTTCGACTTATCGTTGGTAAAAGTAACATCAAAGACGTCCCATTTTTCTTTTCTTTCTTTTGTCCCACTTAAAATCTTCCCATCTTTCGGTGTAACTGGCACAACACAAGTATCACGATTTTGTGTTTCCTGTTGTGCTACGGCGGGATCGCCTTTGCTTTTTCGTATCTTAGTTGGCACACCACCCATGCTTAATGAGAAAGCCCTCACTCAAGTCAAATACTATCGCAAAGTTAAGTCTTTGTTGCGTCAATACTAAGGTCATTCTAATGGAGCGCGCGGTGACGTAAAAGCGCGCGCTTCTGATGGTACAGATATCCACGAGTTAACTACCATTGCAGATTTCTAAATAATCTTGTTCTTCTTCTTCTTTTTCTTCATTTCACTGATGAAGCATCTCGAAGAAAAAAATGTGAAGAAAAAGAAAAAGGAAATTGGGAATATCGATTATTGCAAGCGGGACTTGCCGTTGTTTCATATTTTTTTCCTGTTTGTTTTTTTGTTTTTTGTTTTGTTTTTCATGTTTTCACATGTTTTCTCAAAGCAAACAATCTAAAATAAACTAAACTCGAGCACCATGGTCTCTTTTTATCAAACGAATTTGAAAATAACGCTGATAATAAAAATCAACCGTAAATTACGAAAAGAGCTAACTCAGAAATAATTTTTAGCAAGCACTGTGCTGGAAATTCAAAAATTTGTCTAATTTCGTCTACCATGTCGATGGACACAATTTTTTCTAGTGTTTTTTTGTCTACGTAGGGTGCTCGGGGTAGGAAAAAAAGAATGAAAAAGAGAGAAAATGAAATTTGAATAAGTTACACTCAAATTATACATGAAGAAATGAATGCTCAAACAATAAACTTTAACTAACCTTGACTTAACTCTATTTAACATATAGGAACTTTTTGATACTTTTGTCTTTTTTTTTTCCTAGACTTGGCCGCTTACGATGCATTTATTAATTTACTTTACGCTATTTTTTAATCCCCTTTCTATTTCAAATTGTTATTCAGCCATACCATGCCATTGTTGTTGCGGTCACCCTGTGGTGTACCTGTTTGCGCAACAGCCGGCTCAGCAGCAGCTTTGTTAGTTGTTCGTAGTCGATGTTTTTGTCCTTCAAATCACATGCTCCGATTTCT
The DNA here is from genome assembly GCA_029948255.1 of Telmatactis stephensoni. Taxonomy (NCBI): domain Eukaryota; kingdom Metazoa; phylum Cnidaria; class Anthozoa; order Actiniaria; family Isophelliidae; genus Telmatactis; species Telmatactis stephensoni. The sequence continues at coordinate 40,793 of JALIZF010001506.1, forward strand.
AAAAACATGTAGAAAGAATATGACGACTGGAGAGCGACCTGAGTCACCCACATCTATTAGTAATCATGGATTCGTGTCGTTTCCTCCAAGATTTGACCAAGGAGAAAGAACGTTAACATGTCCAACTTGTGGAGGGTCAGGCAAACTAACCCAAGGTATGGCACAATTTTGCACCGTTCATCGACTCTTCTGTGTATTAATTCCATATCACACAGTTATTCTTCTACTTATTCAAGTATTTGAAGTATTTACAGTAGTTTTAAGCCAAATAATTAAATATTAAATATAAATATTATGACGAAATAATTCAATGAGCTTAAGTTACATGTAAGATATTAAACTGAAATCTCTTGCCTAGCTAGCTAAGTAACGTAACTTCTGTGAAAGCTTTACTGAAATCACAAATTTGATTAGAATACATTTTAGACAGTTTGCGCATTAGTTAGCCTAATTTTGGGTCCGAATTTTGTGGAATATTTTCTCCTAAAGCCGCGGCTACACGAGCGATTTTTTGCTTGCACAGGCGACGCGATTTTTTAAAATCGCCAACGCACGAGGAAATCGCACGTGTAGCCACTCTTGCACAGGCGACGCGACAGCTGAAAAAATCGCCAAACAAAGTTGCGAGAAATTAATTGAGTTGAATTTTTCGCAACGTATTCGTGGACTTTCTCTCTCGTGTAGCCACTCCGCGACTTTTTTCTTCGCACTCGCGACGCGACCAAATTTCAATTCTTCAATTCTTCCAGATTATTTTGACCGACAAAACCACGGTTTGTTCATTTATATTTTTGGATTTCATCGCCAACATTTATCGTCAGCTTTTGTCGCTTCGTGTAGCCACCACCACGCGCCGATCATTTCAGAAAATCGCGTCGCCTGTGCAGGCAAAATATCGCTCGTGTAGCCGCGGCTTAAAATCACGCGTGCTTGCGGCTAACAATGAAGGTCTGAAGGACCTTCCACAACAACAAATTTCCTTTGACAAATAACTTTTGCTCATGTGGATGAGAACATTTGACCAAATTTAATGACCAAATACTTAGTTGTATGAAATTTGTTCATGATAGAATAATTATGTGTCAAAGAAAATTTGCTCACGTGGATGTGCCTTAAAATGTTTACAATGTAAATGGTACAAAGTCCATCAGTATGCATGGTGATGAAATATACTGTCCATTGGTCACATGTGATGACCCAACATTTATTATAGATGCCATTTAATATATCTATGATTTCAGTGAAAATTCCTTCTGGGATTATCAGTGTTCCAGCTATCATAGGATTTCTGTTTCATTTTAGAATGTTATGTCTTACTAAAAAACATGTCCTTTTTTTCTTTCACATCAGAACATGAAGATGAACTTGTAGCGTTAATACCTGTCAGAGACAATAGACTTAAGCCGAGAATAAAGTAAGTCTATAGCTATGACCTAAATTGCTTCCTTTTATGACGTATATTTTGTGCGCATATGAGCATATGTAAGTGAATATATGCGCATCACAAATATTAAATTTATTATTATTATTATTTATTATAATTACTTTTAAACATATTGTAATGCTATTGTGCACTGTAGAGCAATTCAGCAAACACGACATGTCAACGCACTGACATCATGACAATGTTGTGACATTTAGGACACCATTTTACTTGTCTTCATGCCCTGTTCTTAGCGTCTGCAATGCCAATGATCATTTTTGAACAAAATCTGTTAGCTTGCTTGGTGTCCTACTTCTTGTCACATAGTGTTACTTTGCTTCAAATCACTCGAACTTTTCACAAGCTTCTTTGCAAAAATATAGCCAATGATATACTCTGGTTGACACATGAGTATGCTTCAGGAACATGTTCCTTCAAATATACCAACAGTTTCATTAAAAAAAAGTTGTTTCAGGGACAGAAAATGTTTGTTCCAAATCCCAGACATCCTCCATTGTATTAATATTTAATTGTCAACAGTTTAATCATTTCCCCTGCGACAATTTATCCTAAGTGTTAGCCTTATATCTGGTGTTCCACAAAAAGAGTTATTGACATCATGTACCTTGTATGGGACGTGTACATTTTGAATGTAAATAGGCGTACCCTCTTTAAATAAAGTGTATTGTATTGTATTGTAACCAAGAATTCTTTTTTCAACAGAACATACATTCTTATAGCTGTACTTATTCTTTCACTGGTTGTTGGTGGACTAACAGCAGCATTTCTATTCCCAAGAGATGTAACAATCAAACTTACGCAAACCTCAGGCTTTAATATATCACTTGCTGAACAAAATAAAACATCAAATGCTTACATGGTACTTAATGTGAGTATAGAATATGAATAGGAAAATGAAATGTTTTAAATAAATTTGTATTTCTCTTGAGAGGTAATTACATGTAACATCTTTGTTTGAGGAAGGCATTCTTTTATGTTTCATTGATCAAAGCGTGATCAAACAATGAAACTTATTTCCTAAGGGAACCATAATTTAACGGGAAACTATTGAGGCAAGCAAGTAAGGTCCATTTTGAGTACACGTACATTGTAGATCAGGCACACATGTAAAATTTCAGTTCTTTCAAGACCCTCCAGAGTGAAGAAAAAGGAAGAAGAAAGTTTGAAATATCAGTAGCAGATCCAGGATTTTTCCAAGGGGGGTTCCATTTTTTAAAGCCAGCTGTGTATAAAACTCTATTTTTTGGTCGATGTTTGACAAAAAATGGCTTAAAACCTTCAAGGGGGGTTCCATGGAACCCATGGAAACCACCCCCCCTGGATTCGCCACTAAATATTACTGACAGACTTCAATACAGTTCCAATTATACTGCATGCAACTGTTCATGTTTTGTAAGAAATATAGGATCATAGTTTGTTTATAATTGTTTCATCTTTTTTTGTAGAACACTCTATGGATAGAGAATAATAATTTCTTTGCTGTGACTGTGAAATCATTAACCCAACAAATCACATGGGAAGAATCTTATGTTGTGGCAGATCAATCGTTGGGTACTAAATTGCATGTACCTGCAAAATCAACCATAACTGTAAGTATTTCACCAATTAATGGTTATCATTATCAGCCATCATCATCAGCATCATCAGTGGCAGAAGAGGAATACTTAGTCTTCTTCTTCTACTAGCATTTATTTTATACCTTGAGCAGAGGTTACTTTAAACTTTTAATCCCTTTGTGGAGCAAGGAGAAAACCCTGCCAGCCCTTGCAATTCGACATTTAATTAAAAAATGTTTTAAAACTTGTTTTTATGCGAACATGATCTTGAGCATGATAGTTTCACTCACAAAGTATTGCTGGCTCATGGAAATGACATTTCACTGCATTATTGTCTTTGAACATGCTCAACTTGGAAAGTTGTGAGGGACAGCAGAGGTTTTTCCCCTCTCTTGCTGGCAATAATGTCAAGGATCAGAAAAAACTGCTTGCAGTGTAATTATTTGTAGGATCTTTTATCCATTTAATTGCATGATTTTGTTCATTGAAGATAGTGACAACAGCAGTCAGCAATAAAAAAATCAATACTCAGAAAAATTGTTTTTATAGATGAACATGTCTGCATAGAGAGATGTATTTAATCTGTACTGTTACCTGTTTTTTTATTTAACATTTTTAATTATTTCTTTTAAAGTACAAAGCTTATGTCAGGTTAGCCTGGATAGGAAAAGAGCTGAGTACAAAAATGAAGTAAGTCATAATGAAAATGGTATTATGTACTGTCATGATTTTTGTCATGTGTATGCATCATGTGCTCATTCTTAAAAAAACTGCTCTGTGTTCACAATCAACATCATCATCATTATTATCATTATCATTTGCAATTTTTACAGTTACCCAACATTATACAACATTATACTAAAAGTTCAGTTCTTCTCTGTTGACATCCTTTTTGCTTACCATACCTATTAGTGCAAATAAAGTTGTTATAAATGATACAATGTCAAAATTTGTTTTCGTATTAAAATTGGCTGATTTGTTTGCAGGAGAGCATGCTGCTGGTTTAAAATGCCTTTTATAATTGTGTAAGTATACATATTTACTATGTAACAATATTGAAGAAAAAGAATTGTGTCTGTGTGATGATTTAGAGCATGTGGGGATTTATAAGAGCACAAGAGAAGTGTTACTCGACGGACACTTCTCAAGTGCTCTAAATCTACACAGCACAATAATTTATTAACAGACAAGTTTTCTGTTTCTTTTCCAAAACTAGTGGTCAAACTTAACCTATGAAATGTACTTGATCTAAGTATTACTAATTTGTACACTTATTTGTAAAATGAAGCACGTACAACAGTGAATAATTAGGCTACCATAATAAAAATATTATTATATTACTGTATTATTGTTATGCTCTAGACCCCGGGGGGGGGACTCCTATATATAAGAGGACGGGGATGCTCATCGGAAATTTTAAAAATGACCCCTAAAAGGTACCAAAGTCATATCCGGGTGGGCGTGGCAATACATGTTTTTACCCGTAAAAGGTACCAACTCAAAAACACTAAATTTAACATTTTGCATATTTTAGTCAATCAAGCGATCAATTGTGTCTATTTATATACGAACAATTTAATGGTCGTTCAATCCGATCTTTGTTTCCAGTATTTAATCGTTGATGGAGGAAAAAATCACCCTAAAAGGTACCAGCTATGTCTCTGGTAGTCCACTAAAGTCTGGGACACCCTAAAAGGTACCAGATCGCTGATTTTGACCCCTAAAAGGTACGACGAGCATCCCCGTCCATTTCCGATCGGAGTCCCCCCCCCCCGGGCTCTAGACTACATTTGTACATGTGCCACTGACTAAATAGCACTAAATAGTGCAAATATATTAGTACACACTGCTTCAAAGGTTATAAGTGCAATTACTCTTACAACAAAAAGTTTGAAAAAAAATGTGCACATGTGCTATGTACTTGCATCGCATCATCTACATTCATCCTTCATCTTGGTTGTGTTGATGTTAAAATAGTTACAAATTGAACACTTAGCAAGTTACCAATCTCACCAGTTGATGTAGAATCGCAAGACTGTAGCAAGTGGTGTTGTCAGTGTAGAATCTTAAATGTATTATATGTTTGTTTATAGATCACAAGGTCATGCCAATGGTCTAACAGTATCTCAAGATTTATCAAATAAAGTGTATGAATATGTGGAATGCCTTGAGAATGATCCAGACTGGATTCACAAGTGCAGTTGATGATAAACAAGTTTTTTTATGCTGTCATTGGTAACTGCTGCTTTGACAAACAAGCAGTGGAATCTTTGTAGATTGGTTTTGATATATGAACAATGGTTGCTTCTTTAATCTAGATTTTTAATAATTTGTCAAGCTTTTGGGCTAAGCACCTACCTTCCGGACAATGAAATGTGTACAAACTGTTTCAACTATAACGCTATGTACACAAGGAAACCAAAATCTCCTGTGCACTCAAGCAAGAATAATAATTATGAAATTAACACATTTCATTGTCCTGAAGATGGGTGCATTGTACAGTATCCCCCAGTTAGTGTGCAAGGGCTAGAACACATTGGACACTTAAATAAACAAATTATTAAATCGCATGACAAGACTAAACACTGCTGTGTATGAGACTAGTCATTACCCAAGGTATCAATTCTTTCTGTTCTTAAACTTATTAAATAAATAAACAAATAAAACAAATTCAACATTGAGATTAGAATCAACATTGACAATGAATTAGAATCGACATTTACCCTATCCACAAACGTGTACATATCAATAAACTTAGTACTAAGCTTTTTTCTTTGTACTAGTTTAAATTAATGAACAATTTGTAAGAGAGTGATTTGAGTAACCTCAGTTAAAAATTGAAATTGTGAGCCAATCAAATGGACATCAACACCAAAAAAAAAAAACACCCAAAACAAAACAAAACAAAACAAAACAAAACAAAACAAAACAAAACAAAACAAAACAAAACAAAACAAAACAAAACAAAACAAAACAAAACAAAACAAAACAAAACAAAACAAAACAAAACAAAACAAAACAAAACAAAACAAAACAAAACAAAACAAAACAAAACAAAACAAAACAAAACAAAACAAAACAAAATGCAAAAAAGCCCTCCAAAAAGAGGGAGAGAAAAGGAAATAATGTCTAATATGTAATTACACTACAGACTATTAAATACATTATTTTCTGAAAAGTACAATCAATTTAAAGTACGAACTTGTAAAAATTACATCGAAGAATTGTTTTCAATATTAAAGAAAATATGAAAAGTAGGCATTGATATTATTACTTTAGACTGCAATTTTTCATTTCTTAGATGTAGTTGTAAAGAGCCACCTGTTCTCTGTTTAAACTACTATAATTTATCGACATGTGTTGCACACTCTGTATGAATGTTATGGGTGTGGGTGGGGAGGGAGGGGGTCAGTATAAACTGTGTTTATAAAGGGGTGACCAGCAAAGTTTGAGCATCTGCACCTTCCCTGTAGATAATGACTGGTACCTCAACACAGCAAATTAAAATAATGCAGTAGCAACAAATGGAATTAGCTTACATTGAACTGTTCGCATTTCTTTCTATATTTGTCAATAATGTCATCCACTTTGTCTGTACTGCCAAGTACAACAGGCCAGCCCATCCCATACGTCTGCGCGGGATTCATATTTAGAATGTAATACAATATATATAATGTTTAAGGTTTCTCTGTACGTAGGAAACACGTCTACGTATTATGTTGTAATTTTTTCCGAGCTTTCGGGTCGTTGACCCATCATCAGGTAATACATAATATTGTTTATTAAACATCCATACATCTTATATTTGGGAACCAGACTCACTTAAACATCTTTTTTTTTTCACAGGAGGAAATAACGGAGAAAACCCCGTGGCATGTTTAGAGATTCCCTGCTAGCAGAGTCTCTCTCGTTACGGTCCTGCAGGAGACTCTGCTAGCAGGGAAGTTTAGAGAACAACACATCAAACAAATTCAGTTTACATATGATCTAACGTCCGAGCTGAGACTCGAAGCCAAACCACAGCGGTGAATGGCCAGTGCTCTCGCCACCAACCATGCCAACCTTGACTCAGACTTCCTTGCTCCCGCGCTGTTCTGCGTATTGGGTGATAAGCCTTTTCCACTATTACTCGGTCTTGTGCTATGCTCTCTTTTCCCATTGGATCTATGCCCAGGTCTTTTCTAAGCATCTGTATTCATGTCATCTTTGGACGGCCTCTCTCTTCCCCTCAACTTGTCAGTTTATCAATGTCTTGGGAATCTGTTCTCAGGGTGGCATTCTCAGCACGTGCTCCGTGTATTTAATCCTTCTCTCTGTCACCAATAAGTGGTTGGGTTCAAGCTCTTCAATAAATCTTTTCATTTGTGAATGTGATTCCGGTACTTAGGTGTTCTTGAGGATTTTCCTCTGGCAGAATTGTTGAAATACATTCAATCTCTTCTTCATCTTCGCGTTGGTCTTCTAGGTTTCGTTAATGCACTGGTGGTAAACTGAACCAGACTATTTGATATTAAACTTGTCCTAGCAGAGGAAACTGTTCATATTTCTATTGTTCTACGATTCTGTGGCCCTCAAAAAACTGAAAAAAATGACGCCATATTGAAATAGGGCAATTTCACTATTTTGAAGAACCGTGACGGTGTTTCTAAAGCATGACATGTTGGGCCAATCCAAGGTCCATCTTCAGTTACCGAATTTTACGAAGTTATAAATTAATGAAAGCGCTTTTACGAAATTTTGAGAGTCCTTTTTATGGAATTGTTTTTAAGACATAAGTATTCAGTTGTCATTTACTAAAAAATACAGAATACTGCAGCTTGGCAGTGGTGAGATACAAAAGACTTTTCAAGAACTGACTTCGCTCTCAAAACTGTAAGTTTCACCTGTTTACGTTATTCATTATTCATATTTATTCATTATTCATTTTTCAAAGACAGTTTTCTATTGGAATCTGAGCACTATTTGTGGACTGAGTTGATTGGGGACACATGAAGTAACGGTATTTTGACTGATCAGTTTATCAACGTAAAAAGGGCAATGGTAAGTGTTCAGTATTTATTATTTACAAAATTTTTCTTGATTTCTTTTAGCAAAAACTATCATTTACTGATTTCGGTAAATATTTCTTGAACAAACGAAAAATGATGTTTGATGTTCTCGTTTCCTTCGTACAACCACTGAATTATTTGTAAGAACAGTAACAGTTGTTAAAAACGTTAATCGAGAATACTGTCGTCCGGCGTTCTTCGTAAAAGGAACAATTGCAAAACTTATTAATGACATCGCGGATATATATTCTTACTAAGGGAAAAATGAAGCATTTTGTGACAATGAAAACCATAAAAAATCCAACGTTTGCTGTTCAAGAAAACCGGTCTTGACTTATTACAATGTTATTATTTTGAGTCTCACGTTTGCTTTGCTTTACTGCAACAAAAAAGGTTTCAACTTTAGTTTTGGGCTCATTTTCATCACTTTGAAATTGTCATGGGTCATAATTTTCAGTACTAAATTAAATATCATCCATCATATTTTCTTGAAAAAGAATGTCTCGTTTTACTATAAATAGCTTCATCTATTTCAGATGTCTACATATTCTCAACCCAAAGATGATAAGCTTGTAGTAGACAACGAACAGCACCAGGAAGCCTGTCACGAGGATGTTCCCAGAACTGAGCGTTCAGTCTCCGAGAAAGGGGACCACAAACAAATTTCCAAGCCGTATCCTGAAATTAGCATGTGGAGAGTAGTTCTGAACATTATGAACTCTATGGAAGGCATTGGGTTCCTTGCACTTCCATATGCTGTCTATGAAGGAGGAATTTCTATTCTTATTGGGCTTGTGGTTTGTGCTGTAGTCATGGCATACACTGCCTATCTCCTTGCTGATTGCCTTGATGAAGAAGACGAGTTTGGAGAGAGGAGGAGAGTGCGATGGAGCTATCAAGACATCGGAAGGGCTTGCTGGCCACCGTTTGAACACATTGTCAGGATTTTCGTGTGCATGAGTCTCTTCACAACTGCAACCTCTTTCATTGTTCTTTGCAGTTCGATGATGTCACAGCAGTTTCCAAACGTTCGAATTACAAAGACTCAGTGGGCATGTCTTGGCACTGCTTTTGTCTTTCCAACTGTATTCCTAGACACACTGTCAGACATTGCATGGATTAGCTTGTTAAGTTTAACAGCATTAACAGCTTCAACAGGCATCGCATTAACCTATGAATTTCAAGAAGTCGCTCACTGGGATTTCAATTCCCTTTTATTCTGGGATACTCGGGGATTCTTTGTAGGACTTTCCATAATAGCATTGAGCTACAGCATCCATAACACTTCTGTTCCAATGGCAGCAGAGGTCTCCAGCCCATCCAAGTTTAAAGTGGCATTGATTTGGTCTTTTTCATTTGGAGCTATTTTCAAAATAGCTTTTGCATTCTCAGGATTTCTTACCTACACCACTGCCACCCAACAAGTCCTTCTCAATAATCTCCCTCCAGGTTTACTTGTACAAATAATTGGAACTCTGCTTGTAGTGAACACGCTTCTAACATATCCCATTCTTGTTTTAGTCCTAGTAAGTAACATTGAGGAATTGGCCGTTTACGACAAGCTTGCAAACAAGATTCCATCTCGAATTTTATTTTTCCTCATTCGTGTCGTGACAGTAGTAGCAATTTTAGCTTTTGCAATAGGAATTCCTCATTTTGCGTTGGTTTCTGCATTTGCTGGATGCTTTGCATATTGTATTGCTCTGGTTCTTCCAGGATTGTTCCACTTGTACCTAAACTCCAACAAACTGTCAAAGCTTAAGATTTCAGTTGATGTAGCTTTGGTGATTTTAGGAACCATAGCTACTATTTTTGGACTTATATCAACAATATTATCTTTAAATGCTAAAATGTGAATATAGAGTACATTTCAGGTAGCTATACCTCGAGGATTTACCAATGTGACTTAGATCTGTGTACGGATCCGACAGCAATGCCCCAAATAATCAAATTAAGAGATCAAAAGTAAAAAGAAAAAAGAAAAAAGAAAAAAAAGAAAAAAAAAAGAAAGAAAAGAAAAGAAAACCAAATCGATGATTTTATTGATTTCAGAATATGTAAATGTGCAAATAAGCAAATAACCAATAAATAACCTAAATAACAAAGAACTGGTAAGTCTTCTCGATACTGATCGAAATTGGAAGCGACACTTTTTTCCATAGCTAGTTTGTAGTTAGGGAGACAGTATTTGAGATGAGTACGCATTGAGATGAGTTCGCATTGAAATCGTATGTTAAGACTAGAGGTTTCAAGATCGTTACCAGGGGCGTATCCAGAATATTTCAAAGGGGGGGTCACACTTTCCATTTTCCACCAAAGGGGGTCACTCTTCCAATTTCTCAATCTTTCTCCAGTCAGATTCTTTTATTTCTATCATCTTTTTGTTTTCAAAGGGGGGTCACGGGCACCCTGGGACCCCCCTGGATACGCCCCTGGTTACGATACGATCGAGCTATCGAGCTTAGGCTCCGTACAGAACGCGAAAAGGACCTATGCACGTCACACACATACACACCACACACACTGCGAGAGAGAGAAATATTGGATCTGCTACGAAAGGTAGCGTTGCATACACACCTAATCCAAAATACGTTGCAACAAGTCCACATTGTACACTTCAAGACCGCAAAGGGTTTTGGTGGTTTTTCTTTTAAGGGGTGTTTACATGACACTAGGATCATCCTAGCACTATAGGATCATCCCAGCAGTACAATTACTACATTCTGTTTAGTAGGATGATCCTAGTACCCGAAGCGAAGACACAAATTTCCATGTAAACAGAATGCAGTAAATGTATAGCAGGTAGGATGATTCGCCTGCTAGGATGATCCTAGCTAGTGCTAGGATGATCCTAGTGCCATGTAAACACCCCCTTAATTTATCTATTCACTATTGACTTTTCTTGTGTGGTGTTTCCTTGGTGAGTATTTTAAGCATTCCAGAAGTGTTATGAGAATTAAGCCTTTTGTATTCAAGTTTTACGCAACCAAAACATGCTGTGATTACATTAATCACTAGAAAACTACCAAAATCCTTTTGTTGAAGCTGCAAAACTCAAACCCGTATCGATCTATTCTTGATTGGAAGACAAAAAAACAAACTTAATACACTGATACACTTGATACACTTACATCATCACGTAAACAAAGAAGTTCTAGTCCAGAACTGGACCCACTTTTCTCAATAACAATTATATTCAATAAATATGAACGAAGAAATAAAAGAAGCGCGCATATACTTTATTTACTTGAAATTAATAAGCGATTAGAGGCATCAACAATTTTATTTTGAAATCATTTGTGCATTAGTAAGAGTACAGACGGAAGCAAACTGGATATTATTTTAACAAATGTTTCAACCAATCAGAGCGCGCGTAATATTCTTTGACGTCAATCGCGCGTGCGTCTTCTGCGTCTTAAACAGTTCTCGACCAATCAGAACGCGCGTGATATACCAATAATCAAATGAACTAGGATGTAAGATACAGCAAAGGATTGATCTAGTTTTATGAAAAAAATCAAACAAAATTACCATTGTCTTTAATTTACTGCTCTTCACTGTTGTATGCAGCACTGATATCAGGAATATTCTCATATCTATCATCATGCAATTGAGCAATCGGTTGCAATGGCGGTACTTCCAGGATATCGACGTTTTCTTGAAATACCTTCGTTAAAAAGAACTCGCCCATCATGTATCTGAGAGCAATCACTGTCAGACGAAGGAACAACAAGAATGTGGCATTGACACAGACAGTTTCACTAGAATGTGCCGTGGTGGAATTGTACTGGTTTTTATCTTGGTGATGTTTGGAGCAGGCGGTTGTTGGAACTGAGACGAGTTTGTAAGCAGCTGCCATAGTCTCCATTGCATACAGGATGTAGCATTCAACAGCATAGCTAAACAAAGTCACCTTTTACACAATGCCAGCCATATTCCATCGTGAACCTGTATTCTTGACAAACTTTGGGACAAAGTTTAAAGTTAACATCAGAATCACGGACGTGATTTGTTCTAGAGCATAAAAAGTGTACAAAATGGTTCGTTTAGCATGTATCTCGCCAAACATGGAAATCAATATGTAAACAAGTACTAAGGCGAGAATGGCGGACAATTTGTAGAAATACTTCTTTTGGAACAAGTGTTTGAAGATTCTTTTGAAGCCGGGAAATTCTGGCAAACTACGAATGTAAACAATTAAAGATACAGATGTCAATGAGACGATCGTGAGCCAGGAGCATGACACGACTTCCGGGTGGGGAAAAAGAGAGAAACTTCTGCAACGTATACCCATTTGAAATTCACTGAAGAAGCATACCATATTCCATACCAAGAAGGAAACCAAACCAAGAACTCGACTTAAAATGATGCTCCAGATCAATCCCCATTTCATAACAAATAACAATCGAACTTTTGGAGCCATTTTGCTTCGAGTATTTTGCATTTTTTACTCGGCCCCACTTGTGCTACCCCTGCAAAACAAAGTTTGCAGCACTATTAATTAAAAAGTTATGCATGCATGGTCTCTAATATATCTTTTCCAATTTTTTGTCCAATAAATGTTCTAATGAAGCAATCAAAATGCAATTCCTATATCATAGGTATCTGATAACTTTACAGAACTTCTATATTCTATAGAAGCATAAACTAACCTGCAGATGTCAGCGGCTCGTGCGGTCATACAGAAGAGAAATGAAGGTGCCTCTAAATGTAGACCAGTTCCACTGCGGAAAACGGAAATCGAAAAAGTATTTTTACGTCATCCAATACTTAATTAATACAGGTTTTGATACATTTCCTTCCTGGCTAATTCAGTTTCGCTTTCCAGCCGTGAAGAGTTCTTTGAAAATCAAGCGGCCCACTTCCTTAATTACCAGCGTTGTAGGTAAATTTTTGAAGTTCATTTGAAATGTTTGACTGTGCTTTAGAAAGAAACGCTTTCCCGCGTTGAAACCCGTACTGACCCGGCGGAGCGGTCGGTTATGGAACAGTACTAACTGATAACAGAGCGTGTCAGCCATGCAACCATTTTAAAAAGAGTAGTATAAGTATCATTTTTTAATAGATACTATAGGATCAATTGTCGGTTTCGGTTAGCCTGCGTTTGCTGGCGGTCTGCGGTTTTTGGATTTCTTCCTCCACCCAAAACCCGCAGACCCCCAGCAACGCAGGCTAGGTTTCAGTCATCTGAAGCCGATTACGCCAAGACATATCTTGGATTGCTCTAAAATAAATATAATTCCTGTAATTCGGTGGGCACAAGCGTAGGTTTCGCGCAGAGCAATTTATGAAACTTTCAAATTCATTGTGTCCGATATGGCTGCACTCACAATAAAAATCAAGAAATCAAAACAAAGATTAAAACATTATCACAAAATGGAACCAAGGCAATATTCAAAACGTCGACTAAAGTTTACAGTGATCTATTGGAGAGTGATTCTTTCTAGATAATTATGAACGAAACACCAAACGTGACGCGAGAAACAAATCTCTGGCACCCAGGGTAACGCAGGAAAATAACTTTGCTGAAAGAACAAAACCTAGGCCCCTCCGCAAGCAACTCCTTTTCTTTTTCTTGGGCTCCCTGTTGCAAAGATGAGAGACTGGGGGCAAGCAAAATCAAACCGCCAATGGCGTATATAACTCGTGGATTGGATTAACATCGAGTTCCAGTGATTTATAGCAGCTTCTCAGTTGGGCTTTCTGTGGTGGTCGCGATCTACCCATTCACTAGCCCATTCACTAACACCATGCGACTAATGGAATCAGTCTAGATAGAAACATCCGTTAAAACATTATATTTTTATTTTTGTTATTATCAAACTTAAACAGAAAGATTGGACCGACCTGTAAAGCTTCAGGGTTTTTTGGAATTTTTAATAGTCATTTTGAATGGAACAAGTATTCAAAATATGAGTTACTGTAATTTCTTTACCGAAAAAAAAAAGAGATTAGTTATAAAAGAAGAAAAAATTATGAGGCAAAAATGACTTTCACGGCTAGATTTTGTTTATTTATTGTCAATTTGTAGTGGTTGTAACCCCACAAACAAAGCAAAGTGAACCTGCAAAACTCCACATGATGCAAAAAATGCTTCTCTCTCTAGCAAAATGTCGCTATTAATAAAGAAATTGCTTCAAAAGAACACTCAGCTACTAAATTAAACAAACTTTTAAGTTAAAATATTAAAATATCCTTAATACGCCTTTCTGTTGTTGCTGTTTTCGGCTAGCGGACTCGACGGCCTTTCACGGCGCCCGGGAAGGCGGCGGTCAGTGAAAGCGTTCTCAAAATGTTTTTTATTTTTTTATTTTAACATTGACTCTTGTGCTGATAGGGTACGGACTCTAAAAGCTTGGATGACTTTGATGTTGGACTTGAAACGATTTTTGTTGCTTGAGTCCGGTATTCCGAAAAGTTTCCATGTCAGTATTGAACTGCAATGCGATATTACGTATGCCATCGATTAGTATGGGGAATTGCTTTGGGATTTAACGATCTAAAAAGGCGTCTTCTTTAAACAATTATGTCTGTATATAATTCTTGGAGTGCTGAAATTCTAGTCTATGGTAATTGAAGCTGATGTTCTATGTGTTTCTGATCAGTGCTCTCCGCTATTTGACTCGCCTAACCGTATTAGTAACAATACTTATATCACCGACACTTTTATCTGCTTAATAGTGGAATGCACCAACTGTAAAATGCATTGATTTTTCTTCTAGCTACAATCCGCACCAATTCCCGTCAATTGACACACTTTCGAAAAAATGGTCAAAACTCTACGTTTATGAATAGTGACTTTTACCCACTCGCCCCCTAAGCAATGTTGTTCACTAGTCAGATTCCAGGGTGGGAGACTTTTCTCACTTCAACATTGAATAGGGGGAGGGGAGAATGACTGAATTAAACAAACTTAGTTGTCAATGAGGACAAATTTAGTAAGATCTAGTTCTTTTAGACAGTTTGTTATATCAACATTCATACTTTTGTTTGAAAACATTGTTATACTACTTGTGCATTTGAGGCAATATATCAAAAGGCAAGTCGTCACCAAAAGTGTTCCTCAAACAGCGCAGTCATCCTTCAATGTTTTTGAAAAAATTCGATGTCCTTTGTCAAAAGCAATACATCAAACTTTGCCAAATGTCTTTTTTCAGAGCCCTAACAACGTTAAATTCTTACTGATGACGTCAAGAATAGGACAAATCCAACAGTTTGACTTATTAAATTCTGTTCTCCCATCTCAGACAATCTGCGCCAATTTCAATTGACTTTCGAAAAATGGTCAAAACTCTACGTTTATGAACCGATTGTAGCTATTTTGAAGCATATGTTCTGCTTAATTACCGTTTTTGTGTAAATTTTGTCTTCTTTGATTTCAACATAAATCGTGAAGAACAAATATTGAACGGATCGAACTCAATCGATGCATCGTGATTTGAATAGTACGGATCGAGGAAGTCTTGCTGCGTACCCAAAGCACACGTTACTTTCGGCCTGCCTTGAATCACGTCGAGCATGCGCAGTGACAAAGTTTACGGATTTGTGAGTGACACATTTGCATATTTCGACCCCTCACAATAACTAGTGAATTTGCAATCCACGAGTTAAAAAGTTTTCCCTTTTCCGTTTCGATCCCACAGGAAACCCAATAAAGGAAAGGACAAAAAAGGAGTAGCCTGCGAAGGAGGCTAACCAAAACCTAACTCCTTCAAAAGTGACATATCTCTGGACCCGCATCATCTTCAGCGAGGCCTCGTCAGTTTTCAATACATCAAAGGATTTTTTCCCGGGTAGTTTGAGTCGACCGTACAAACCGGCACCTGATCAGACTACCCTTCAGTAACATGAGAGAATTAATGAAACGGGTCTGAGCTATTTTCTTCTGTGCCTACATTTTAGTATGAATACTAAATAAAGTGTACTCCAAATCCTCTTGTTCGTTACTTATATTCCGTGACCTAGTGAGTAAAACTCTTTCACTTTCGAGAAATATAACAATAGCCCGGCATTCGCCAGCTAGTTCACGTATCAGCGTATCAGGCTAAGTCGACCTAAACAGAAAGAAGAGTTTTTGGAAGAACTGAGCTTTTAATAACAGCATCTGAGAATAAGCCTAATCGATCTGCTGAACAGTCTAGGTTTTCGGCATCAAAGCTGATGATTTGACTAACACTATCACGGAAAAATTCATTATTGCAGGTTCAGTTCTTCCTGTAGAGAAGAAACTGAAATATGAAATATGAAATATGACATAAAATACCGAAATTACATCATAATTATTTACACATCGGACAAACCAAGGAATAATCGTTGAACAGATCCGCTGCTACTGATTCTCTTAATTGTTCAATTACCAGGTTGGCGATACCATTTATCAAATAGCAAACATACAGCAAAATGGAACCAAGGCAATATTTAAAACGTTTGATGTTTGCAGTGATCTATTGTGTGACAGCATTTCGACTCATTGGTTTATCTTTGTACTGTGTTTGGCTGTTGGACTGTTATTTAAGAGAGGCTCGCCTTTCTGTACTGTGCCATAATTTTGTCCTCTTTCCAAATCCAGAAGTAATTGCGTCAATTTGGTTTCTAACAATTTCTCTGACATCAATATGCTGGATTCTTTATGTTCGAAGACTACCCCAATTTACGGGGTTCAAAGAAATCTTCAAGTGTATGATTCGAAAAAAATATTTCTATAAACTATTGGTAATACTGTTATTGGTATTAATATATGATGTATTTCTACTTTCCTATCATACACAATCCGAAGTAACCCTATTATGTGCAAGTTATATGCTAGAACACATCACTTCCGTGACATTGATGTTCACTTTGAACTTCGTCCCAGAGATGGTCAAGAATAGCGGATCACGATGGAATATGCATTACATTACTCACAAGGTAATTTTGGCAATCTATTCACTAGAAAATTACATGTTGTTCGTATTGGAGACCATTGCTGCAGCCTATCACCTAATCGCGATTCCCTCGTGTTTCCAACTAAGTCGTCGTAGACATGGAAGCAATTTTACAGCAATGGAAACTCTCATGCCAACTGGTACAACCAATTTCAGGGAAAAGGCCTGCCGCGATGGAAGATCAGCTACGATGTTGATGCTTCATTTGACGCTAATTTACATTCGGCATCTAACAGGGGAATTCTTCCTCACAAAGATTTTTCGAGAAAATGTCGATATATTTCATGTACCGCTCAGATCAATTAATGCACGTGAAGAAACTAAAAATTTGGAATTATCTGGTCACGAGAATACCAATCATCGAGACGAGGTTGCATAAAAATGAGTATATATCAACTTACTATTCTACAAAAAATAGATTAACGGCAAAATCATGTCGAACTGTATTTACTTCTGATTGGTTTAGCACAACGTGAAACCAATATGACGTTGAGCGGTGAGGATTTCTGGTAATCGGATTTTGGACATCTCTGGAAATTATTGAAGGCTACGCTTTATAGATGTACTGGAGCTGGCCTGAAACAGTAGTCACTTACGCCAATTAAAACAACTCGTCTGAGTTCTAACTTGCACCTCGCCACACCTTTACAACTTCCAGCTCCAACACTCCAGTCTTTTGGGAAAGCTATGATGCTAATATGAATCGAATTGCTGGGTTTCGAACAGCTGTTGAATCTGATTATATTATCTGCCTAAATTGGTGGTCAAACATTGACCACGTACCATGTGCTCTCAACCAGAGAATATTCTATTGAAAACTTGTTTTCAGCTGATGAAAATCCAACAAGACTGAAAATGACGTCATGAGACGTCACCCAGTAATGCAGCCAAGTAGCTGAGGACAATTAAGCTGCGTGTAATGTCTTAAAGATAACCAACTTAGCCTAGCCTAGTCAAGGATATTTAGTGAGCAATCACATGATTGATAAAGATGATGAAGGTATATAATTTTCATTTGGCGAGTTTGAAAGGTCGTTTGCCCTGTGTGGATCTTTAATTTTCACTGCATTTTTACCAATATCTTTTATATATTTTAGCCTGGTCAATGATATCAGCATTGATCAAGAGAGTATATTAAAAGCTAAACAGATTGCAATTTGAACGCCTTATATTCCAAGGCGCGCCTTTAAGATCACAGAATAAGGGACCAGTCATTATTTACAGGGAGGGGGGGGGGGGGGGGGGGGGGGGCTGGTGGAAATATGCGGGGGGGGGGGTCATCATTTTACATGCGCACACTACATTATTGTTATAAGAGAATGTATGTGGAAAGGGGGGTGGGGCCATCAAAATTGTGCAGCACATTTCGCATTTCCACCAGCCCCCCCCCCCCCCCCCCCCCCCCCCCCCCCCCCCTCCCTGTAAATAATGACCGGTCCCTAAGTTTTTATGACAGCAGCCAATGCATAATTTAAAATCATATGGTTATAAATCTTTTTATGTCTGTTTGCGCACCGTAGTTGTGGAACGAGCTTCCGCATGATATTTTTCGATGATGTTTTCATTTCTTCCTCCGCCCCCTGTCAATTTCTTTTTGGAAACATCAATGAGAAAAATTGCGTCCTTTTGATAATATAAATACATTGTATGAGGAACCATATGTCCTATAAATATAGAACCTATTTAGCCTGATTCCTATCAAGACTCTCGATTTATAAGAACCATTTCAGCCTAACTTGAAAAACGGAGGTTCTAGTCTTTTATGTGGGGTTTTACTGTATTAGTATTTTGTCAAACTGAGGCGCACCAGTATTAGTGCATGTTCTGACTGATCCAGAGAGCATAACCTGAGTAACCAGGCGCTCAAAAGGGGAAGGGAGAAGATGCATGGGGAGGGGGAAGGATGGAGGGAGTCTCTCTTTTCCTTCCCCCCTCCTCCCTAGTCCGGCCCCTGGCAACTGGCAACGATTGTCAGGAATGACTTTCTGAATTAGATAAGAACTCGGGTGAACGATCACATGCATTCACGTACTTATAAGACCTTCTAAATTCTAGAAAAGCGCACGCAAACAACTCGATTTAAAATGCACGTGAACTGACATATGCACAGTTCTTTTGAGGAAGAAGAATTAACCCCTAAGCCAGATAGAGCCTATAAGCCAGTTAGGGTCAACCTAGCCTCCTCCGCAGGCGTCTTCATAATCTAAGAATTTGAATTTTTACGTATCTTGGGTTTCCTGTGTTGCTGGTAGAGAGGTACTAGGCGCTAGTTAGGTTTTTAGAACGGTTGGTGTGACGCATCTCTCTTTTCTTTCCTCCCCCTCCCCCTCTTCTCAGTCCCCCTCTTCTCGAACAGGAATCCCACAGGAATCGCAAAGAGAAAGAGAGAATAGAGATGCCTGCGGAGGAGGCTAGGGTCAACCAATGAAATTAAAGTATACATCATGCAAGTTTGATTAGCTTGGGATGGATAGAATTCAAAATTAACTTCCTTACTAGCTTCGATTTTAAGCTGGGAAAGGCTAAATCGACCCTACCTGCTTGACAGCTGGGTAAAATTTCGGAGTGTTTTTTGGGGTGTGCTCTATTAAGAAATAACTTAATTGCTTTTAAACTGACCCGTAATCTTGACTGGTCGGTTATGGAACGGCAATAATATAACTGAGAACCAGAGCGCCACAGCCAACCAGAACATACCATTTCACAAAGAGTAGTACAAGCGATATTTTATACATAGATATGACACTAGCTGTAAGATCATTTCACTCACTACAAAGGTAGGAGTCGATGTATTAGTTATTATATGGCTATGATAGTACGCGCGCTCTGATTGGCTGATTTCCGGTCTGATATTTTCCCATCTCGGACCGTTTCCATGGCAATCGGTCTGATATCGGAAGTTCGCTTGATTTTTGTCGATACAGCGAGGAAAATAGCCATATAATAAACAATTTATTAACCGAGCTTGCTCGGTCTGTACGGGAAAATATCAGACCTCGGTCTTTTTTGTACGGACCTCGCCTATGGCTCGGTAAGTACTATCAAGACGTCGGTCTGACATTTTCCCGTACAGACCTCGCGCTCGGTTAATAACCCTTTAATATATATATATATACATATATATTTTATATTCCATATACTCTATATAGAGAATAATACATGGGCGCGCGGAGATATGGAATTTATCTTTGCGTGTTCAATTTGATATCAAATTTGAACACGAGTTTTCCAGGATTTCTACCACTGAATACTAAAATTTTTATTTGTTGATAATTTCACATGTGAAAAATATCGTATTTTTACGTGTGCTGAGATACAACATTTCTCAGTGGTAGAAATCCTTGTAAAACACTGTAGTTTATATAATAATTATTTTTATTTATAGTTTAATTGATTTTTTTTTAAATACTGTTACATATATATATTTCATCTTCACATACCAATACAATTGCAAAATAGAAACTATATACTATTCATGTATTCGATGATTTATATATATAGCCAGTTACTTCATACACTCGACCTCAGATCCGAGAAAGGACAACTCTTTCACTTTCGAACTGAAAATGCGTAAATTTATTATTCTTTCGCTTCGTGGAACTTCAGTTTTGTATAAAGCTTGGCACGATATCATTGTGAAATTGTCTTGGTTTAAAAGATTTATATTCTGAATTTGACACAAGCTATTAACTGCAGGTAACTGATCTAAGCTAATAGAGACCTTATAAGATTGACGTTTACGGCAAACAGCAACCGCCAGACGACAAACTTTAGCCGTCTGTCCTCAGCCGTTTTTTTCACTTAAGCGAAAAATATTAATATTTGTATTTTCTGTTGTTAAGAAATTTGTTCTTTATTTGCTTGTTGGATTGAAATATAAATCAAACTCATGCATTAAAGATAAAGTGAAGAGTTATAGGCATGGCACCTGAATAAGGCCTTAGCAAGTCTGGCAACTATAATGTCTGTTGGTTTTATAAGATTAAATAAGGAAACACTTAAAATCTGAAGATTCTATTTTTCAGGAAGATGCTTCCAAGATGGCTAGTGAGATTCTGTTTACATCGTCTGAAATGGGGAATCATTTGGAGTATCATTTTAAGTCGATTGCTGGGTTTGTTTCTTTACGCACTGTGGTTATGCGACTGCTTTTTCAGAGAATTTCAAATGGGTGTTCGTTGCAGAAATTTCTCTGTTTATCCAAACCCGGAAGTCGTGTCAACCTTCTGGCTAACGTCGATCTCATTGACATCTGTATTGTTAATCGTCTACATTCGTAGACTTCCTGAATTTCCTGGCTTCAAAATCATCCTCAAACATCTGCTTGGTAAAAAATACTTTTACAAACTCTTCGTCCTTCTCGTTCTGGTCATTGCCTACGATTTGATTACGATTGTTGGCGAAATACAAGTTAAAAGAACCATTCTTTACACTAGCTATATGCTGGAACACATCACTTCCGTGACACTAATGCTGACCATAAACTTTGTCCCAACGATTGTTAAGAATGCAGCTGGTTCAAGATGGGACATGGCTTGGATTACTTACAAGGTGACTTTGATTATCTACGCAATTGAGAACTACACAATATACGCTCTTGGGACTATGGTTGCCGCTTACAAACTCGTTTCGGTTCCAACTTGCTCCTCGTTGGACTTTATAAAGAGACACAATTCGACAAAGACAAACGATGCCACCAAAGCTGCTTGTCATGATGCCACAGCTGTCTCCATGTTGTTGCTACTTCTGACAGCGCTTGCTCTCAGACACACTATGGGAGAGTTCTTTTTAACGAAGATCTTTCGAGAAAATTGTGATATTCTCCAGGTGCCTCTGCAACCGATACCACAACATGAAGAGCGGACTGGGCACGTAGCTTTACCTGAAGAAGCTAAGTAGCTACTAGAAGTACAGCCTAAAAAACAGCCGCGTCCAAGCACTAGAGTATAGAGGGAGGTGCTATATATCCGTGTTAAATAAATGTGATGTGATATATAGGCTTGGCAACTAAGGGACAATACAGAAAATAAAGTGGCCAATTTCAATGCGCGCGCGCACGCACACTGCAAGATAAGCCAGTTGCATGGAAGCTAGGATTACTGTTTACACGAAACAAAACAAGACGCTTCTTTAAATATACCTGACGCATGCACAGAAACGTTACTTTTATTATCATAACCGAATAAAGCAAAATGCGAACGCAATAGAAAAAATTGTCTTAGATATCAAAACACTGAATTTTCTAAAACTAAATTCTTAACTGTACGGTGGAATTGAGGGTTATATGTTAGATAAATTGTGGTTAATACTGGTTACTTGCCAGTTTTCCCTCGTAAAATAAAGAACTGAACGACACTGATTTTCGAACAAAATCAACGGACCCGCATCATCTCCATTTTTAAGGCTCCTCAACGCTCTTTGGAATGCGTGCACTGCAAAAACGCGCGAGTAAAATTACTCAAAAACTTGAGTAAATAACAGTAACTCACTTATATCTGAGTAAATTTACTCAGTTATTTGAGTAACTGAGTACCCTTTACTCAAATAACTGAGTAAATTTACTTGGATAAGTGAGTTACTGTGGACGCACCGATTTACTCAAGTTTTTGAGTAAATTTACTCGCGCGTTTTTGCAGTGTGGTAAGAAAATATTTCTCTTTCTGACAGTATTAGCTTGTCTCCAGTACTTTCTCTCCTGCTATCGGACTACCCTTTAGTAATAAAATGAGAGAATTGATGAAACCTCTGGAACTATTTTCTACCGAGTCTACGTTTATTATAAATAATAAACGCGAAGTTTGAATCTTTCTGACTGTTTATTACTTATATTTAGTGACCTAGTGAGTACAACTGACTCTTCCACTTTCGAGAAATATAACTATAGTCATTCATCAGCTAGTTCACGTTACAAGTTTGATCAGCGTTACAGTAACTAAATTTGACTAAGCAGACTAAGTAATACCTAAAAGAGATTTTGGACGAGGTTTTAACGACAAAATCTGGAAATTAAATCAGCCTATCTATTAAACAGTCTATTTTTTTTTCATCAAAGCTAATGATGTCTTACATTATCACGGGGAAAAAAATTATTGCAGGTTCAGTTCTTCCTGTAATAAGAAAATGAAACATGAGAGATAACCACAATTGTATTATAGTTAATGTATCGTACAAAACAAGGAATAATCGTTGAAAAGATCATATCGTTCTGCTAATGATCCTTTGTTCAGTTGCGATACCATTCACCGTGAAATAGCAAAGAGCAAAATGAAACCAAGGCAATATTTAAAACGTTTGATGTTTGCAGTGATCTATTGCGTTGCTACAGTTCGGCTCATTGGTTTATCATTATCCTGTGTCTGGCTGTTGGACTGTTATTTAAGAGAGGCTCACCTTTCTATACTGTGCCATAATTTTGTTCTCTTCCCAAATGCTAAAGTAATTACGTCAATTTGGTTTCTAACAATTTCTCTAACATCAATATGCTGGATTCTTTATGTTCGAAGACTGCCCCAATTTCCGGGTTTTAAAGGAATCTTCAGGTACATGCTTCGAAAAAAATATTTCTACAAACTATTGGTAATATTGTTATTGGCAATAACCTACGATTCATTTCTACTCTCCTATCATACACAACCCGAAGAAGCCCTATTGTGTGCAAGTTTTATGCTAGAACATATCACTTCCGTGACATTGATGTTCGCTTTGAACTTCGTCCCAGAGATGGACATGAATAGAGGTTCACGATGGAATGTGCATTACATTACTCACAAGGTAATTTTGGCAATCTATTCACTAGAAAATTACACGTTGTTCGTATTGGAGACCATTGCTGCAGCCTATCACCTAATCGCGATTCCCTCGTGTTTCCAACTAAGTCGCCGTAAACATGGAAGCAACTTTACAGCAATGGAAACTCCCACACCAACTGGTACAACCAATTCCAAAGAAAAGGCCTGCCGCGATGCCAAATCAGCTACGATGTTGGTGCTTCATTTGACGCTTATTTACATCCGGCATCTAAGTGGGGAGTTCTTCATCACAAAGATTTTTCGAGAAAATGCCGATATATTTCACGTACCGCTCAGATCACTCAGTTCACGTAAAGAAAATGAACATTTGGATTTCTCTCATGAAGAGGATAGCAGTGACCTAGACGAGGTTGCTTGAAAAAGAGTATGTCAACTTACTATTCTGCTAACAATAGATTGCTGGAATTTTTTTCTTTTCTTTTCTTTTCTTTTCTTTTCTCTTCTTTTCTTTTCTTTTCATTCTCTTTTTTTGACTGGTGTAGCACAACATGAAATTCAATTTGATAATGATGAGGTTTATGAATTTCTGGTGTAGACGCCGAATTCTTGAACTAAATATATACGTGCTTCGGGGCCACTTATACACCGAATGAAACGAGCTCCTCTCAGCTCTAGCTTGTATCTCGCCACACTGAGCTGTCTATTATGATGCATGCATCCACATCTTTCTTCAATTAAGCTGTTTCAACATCGTTGTTTTATGTGACAACCATGACGGCTCCGACACTCCGCGGGTCTTTGGGAAAAACTCTAATGCTATCAAAGTACCTTGCAACAGAAACTAAAACTAAAAGTGACTTTTGATTGAAGAAAACATTAATTCAGCACAATATCAATCCCGAAGACTGAAAGGATTCAGCAGGAATATCCCAAGTGGATCGAGGATCGTTACGTTTCCCTCGATCGAATTTACTGGATCGAGACTGAAAACATGATACATACATACACAGGAGGCAAAGTCTCAGTTCAGCAGTTGAGAAGCTAAGACTCGGACGCAAGGTGCAATTCTGTGCTGTGCACAACGTTCATCCTGTATACGCACGGCGGAGTGCAGGTCTTTGTTACTTAGTTGCATGTTAACTAAACAAGTTGTGTGTAACCAAGATTGTAAGTAGATAGATCTAAATAGTTTGTTTATTTGTAGAATTTGAAAGGTATTTGCAATTGACTGCCCCTCTATCAATATTTTTTTGTAAACATCATTCAGAACGATGATATATCATCGTCCTGAATGTTAAAGGATCAGGAATTCTGAGCTGAATGAAACGATAGAAATATGCTAATAATTTGAATAACTGATAAAACATTCAACAGGAAGCCCAAACATTTCTAATGTGATTCACCGTTTATTGCTATTCTTACAACATGGAATACGGTATTTCTGAATTTCAACCAACTATAACGTTGAAGATGACGTAATGCTATATCAGTACATCAGTAATGGACAAATACCATAATAAAACCTGGTTTTCACGAGCGATGGAAGCAGGGGGGTGCCTTGCTCATTGTTTTCTCACGAAATGCAACACTGCTGACTTTGCGTATGTTGCTTCCGCTTCAATTTTTGCTTTCGTCGCTCGTGAAAAACAAATGGATCTATAAAATTAGGATAGATGCAAGCATAATAACAGCAAAACAAAAATAGAATATTTTTCTGTAGGGATTTCCGCTCATTCTAATACCCCAACATTTTAATTCTTCTTCAAAGGTTATTGATTTGTATACAAAACAAGAGCATCTGGATTATAATTTGAAAAGCTAAACTGTTAAACTCAAGATTGGTCTTCTCCGTTTCATGGATCGAAACTGAAAACCCTGATTCTTGCGAGAGTTGAAAAACTAGGCTAGGAGACAGGTAGGATCATAACACATCGTACTTCATTTTTGACACAATTAAAAACAGACTTATCAGAACTGGTGACAATCCAACCATTTCGGAAAACGTCACCGACTACAGACCAATACTAAAGCCTCAAAATGAGATACATTAATGTATGTATATATATATTATATGCAACTGCGCGCAGACAGTACTGTTTCGGCCTTCTGGGCTTCATCAGTGCAGTGCTAAAGCCGCGGCTACACGAGCGATTTTGTGCTTGCACAGGCGACGCGATTTTCTGAAATGATCGGCGCGCGGTGGTGGCTACACGAAGCAACAAAAATTGACGATAAATGTTGGCGATGAAATCCAAAAATATAAATAAACAAATCGTGATCAAAATGAAACTAAATTCTAGTTCATTCTCTCAAGGAATGCATGTTAAAAACAGTTTTAAAAAGAACCAAGTGTTCACGGTTAGAGTGTCCTCACTGTAAACTTAGGTAGCTTAATAATCTTATAAATTCGATACGTACCACACATCAAAATCCCAGATGGTTAACATGCTTTACTCAAGTCGGTCCAGTTCCACTAAAACCAATTCAGCGTAAAATTTAACTTATTCTCACCATTTACACGAATCGATAACGAGATGCACGACGCGATTTTCTGAAATGATCGGCGCGCGGTGGTGGCTACACGAAGCAACAAAAACTGACGATAAATGTTGGCGATGAAATCCAAAAATATAAATAAACAAATCGTGGTTTTGTCGGTCAAAATAATCTGGAAGAATTGAAGAATTGAAATTTGGTCGCGTCGCGAGTGCGAAGAAAAAGTCGCGGAATGGCTACACGAAAGAGAAAGTCCGCGACGTTGTCGCGAAAAATTCAACTCTTTGAATTTCTCGCGACGTTTTTTGGCGATTTTTTTAGCTGTCGCGTCGCTTGTTCAAGGGTGGCTACACGCGCAATGCTGAATACGAAGATGAGATTTTTGGCTTTCTAGCCCGGCCAGCTCTGACAATCTCACGCATGTCAGTGGATCGTCATACCATGTCAGCATATATTTATGACCATGTATATAGAGTCGTTTTCGTATGAGTGCATGGGAAACTTACCGCGCCGTACCGTTACCGTGTCAGTGCCGTAATGTCTATAAAAACATTTGAAATTCATTCCGTAACCGTATCGTATCGTAATTAACCGTACATTGTTCCCACTCATACGAAAACGACTCTATATATATACTATAGTAGCACGATAACTCACCAGTTTACTTAGCCCTCAGGCACCACAATATACAAAAATTAACTATCCTCTGTTAATCAAAATGTTAAATTTATTATTTTATATGTCTATTATCTTCATATGCCAGTCTATTTCAATGTCAATCAAAAGTGTGCAAATAAGACAGTTTCAGTTTCAGTATTACGTGTGTGAAATAAGAAGAAATATTTTTCATGTTTTTTTCCCTCATTTTAATTGTAAACTACTCAACATCATATTTGAATAACAATAGTGGATCAAGACAATTCTTCCTCGATTAAAGTATTGAGTTTATGTTCTGATTGTTTGAGAGATGTTAGTGTGGCGCACACAAATCAAACAACACTGATTTTTCTGCAATTTTCAGTTGTTTGCTCCAGAGAAAAGCGTTGCCAATTACCACCAAGAAAGACACCAAATGGATCCAAGGCAATACTCAAGACATCTAAAGTTGGTAGTGATCTATTTCGTCATCGCAACTCGCCTTTTTGGGTTATCTGTCTACAGCGTTTGGTTGCTGGACTGCTATTTTAGAGAGTCTCTCATACGTGCCCTATGCCAACATTTTAATCTTTTCCCAAATGTTGGAGCATTTGCGTCAGTTTGGCTTATAACGGTCTCTCTTACATCAATAAGTTTGATTCTTTATGTTCGAAGATTGCCCAAATTCCCGGGTCTCAAAAGAATTCTCAAACACTTGCTTCGAACAGAATATTTCTACAAAATAATGGTCGTACTGTTATTGGTGTTGATCTATGATTCACTACTGCTTTACTATGAAATACAACTCAAAAAAAGTTTGCTGTCCTTTACTTTAATGTGCGAACATATTACTTCCGTGATTCTGATGTTCACTTTGAACTTTGTCCCGAAGTTTGTCAAGAATACAGGTTCACGATGGAATATGCACTGTATTACTTACAAGGCAATTTTGGCAATCTATTCACTAGAAAATTACACACTGTTCGTACTGGAGAGCATTGCTGCAGCCTATAATGTCATTTCAACACCCTCATGTCTACAGCCAAGTCATGGAAACAACAACAACAGTTCTACAACTGGAACGTCCATCTCCACTCGTGCAACAAAGATCGGGGAAACTAGTTGCCACGATGTCAGATCAGCTTCGATGTTGGTGCTTCATTTGACGCTTATTTACATTCGGCATCTAACAGGGAGGTTTTTTCTCACAAAGATTTTTCGAGAAAACGCGGATATACTTTATACACCACTAAAACCAATAGATGCACTTGAAGAGAACGTCAGTTCTGATGTCCCTGACCAAATTCAGAATGCTATACATATCGCCTGAAAACCTCAGACGACTTAGAAACTTTGACCCCAGTGGGTACTCCTTCCAATTTTTGGTTGGTTATGTACCGCTGAGCTTCTCAAACTGACAGAGATTGTAGGCTGTTTTAGGCGGTCACCTTTTACCGCAATCTTTCACACTAAACACGAACGAAGCGTTTGTCAAGTGTGTGTGTATATATATGTATGTTGTTTATTTTTGCACTTGCACTCAATTAATTACACCTTATTACAAAAACGTCGTTATAGAAAAATATACTTTAAAAATTAGAAAAATTTCAAATAGGAATTAATTAAAGATGGCGAATTTAATCAGATTTTAGTTCTCATACATTTCGAATTCAAAACAAATAATGAACAAAAAAACAAAACAAAAAACCCTCTCACTGTTTCAGTGAAACCGAGAAAGATATGCTTCACATTGGACTACGTACAGTACTAGTGTTTTATAGAATAGCCTTGGTAGTTTTCAGAAGAAATAAAAGCACGAGGTTCACTGAAACGACGAAGTGGTGTTTGACTGATCGTGAATTACTGTAATTGGCAGCAGGCTGAAGAAATGGAAAGATGACGAATGCCCAACATATAACTGTAATATCTACATTTGTATTTGCTTTGAATTGCAAGAGAAAGTCTATTTTTCAATAATTTTTAAAGTGTATTTTTCTGACGTTGTTGCAATTAGGTGTGTCATTCTATACACATTATTATATTTTTTGTCCCTGTTATTATATTTATACTTGTATTTAAACTTATCTTTATTCCATTATTTTCATAATTAATTTCGTATTTTTTAGCTTAACTTAGGTAGCCTCTCATTGAGGGAATTACGAGGTTCTCCTCAATTATATATAGTTTGGTATTCAAATAGAAACTATTGAAGTAAAGTGATGATGAATCGAATTAACAGGGGGGTCGGACCTGAACGTCAAGTTATTTCTGGCTTAAGGAGTATATAAAATTGAAACTCCCCTGAAGGGGTTTTTCAGTGACAATCACTCCACACTCACTATACCACTACATTCAGGAGAAAAAACATCGTGGCAAGGGAGAGAATAACACATCAAACGAACTGCTGAATTCACGTATGGCTCGAACCGGAAATCGAACCCGGACCAAAGCGGTGAAAGGCGAGCGATGAACCGCTTGGCGCCACCCTTGTCACCCATGCTATTTGTATTTCAATACGAACTGTTTCGTTTCTTTTGTTGGTTTAATCCGTTACCTCAGAGTTCAAAGTTAGTTTATATATATATGTGTCAAGCTTAAGCTATAGCATGAGTAATATTGTTGTTTTGTATGGTTCTGTTTCTTACAGGTAAGATCGACAAGAAAAGTAAATCCTCGACTCAGCGCCCCATCGAATAAACGACCCTTTAATTTCGAATAAGCGCCCCTCGCATCGGCCAAATTTTGAAATAAGTGCCCCTCCCCCACCACCCCTCCCCCAACACTTTTAGTGTTCAGTGATAGATCATAACATGTTTAATCCCTCGTTTTTAGAATACAAGAAAACAGTTTCTTTTCTTCTAAATTGCAGTTACATTATATTACAATTCAGGATCCATGCATGTTTGGCAATATTGACTTTTCACGAGCAAAATCTTTAACTGAAAATTCGAAATAAAGGCACCCCTCAAATACACCCTACAGAAGCACCCTAGGCGCTAATTCGAGGGTTTACGAGAACAACTATTTGAATTCATTTTACCAACAGAATGTTTCTCATTGCCAGAACTTTATTTCTCTTAGTTCGTATTTACAACTTTTGATCATCACTACTGTCATTAATGATGTTATTTATTGAGTGTGTCTTAATTATTTAGAAGGTAATCATATGTCAAAAAGTAACTTGAAAGTAAATCAATAAACAAACTAGATGTCTCATTTCATTGTTTTCGTATACTAAAACCGTTGTTTCATTATACTTGAGTGTGTCTTAATTATTTAGAAGGTAATCATATGTCAAAACGTAACTTGTAAGTAAATCAATAAACAAACTAGATGTCTCATTTCATTGTTTAACCGTTGTTTCACTTTTCGGCTACTTCATTTTTCCAACACTTGATACTAATCTCGCAATCTGATTGGTTGATTAGTGTATCAATAAGAGGACAGACACACTGCTGACGCGTTTCGGCGCGCGCGCTCGTTCTATTTCCCCGTTTGATAAGGACTTTTTATCTTTTATCGCTGCGCTTGTGATTCCACTTGAGTTTTGAACATTTGATGACATCAAGAGTATGTCAATAAGAGGACAGACAACTCAAAACCATCCTCAATTTGTTAATTACCAGGCTGTCTTCTTTTCTGTTGTCATTATGCTTTACCGCAAAGCCCGCCGCGCAGTTTCGAAAGCAACCGCGAGTCGATGCCCTGAATAAGTTACACTTTAAGCTGATGTCTGATAGTACGGGGGGGGGGGTACTCCTTTGTCAAGGAGTAGGAGTAGGGTAGGGGTGATCGGCGGTCAGTTTTGAAAGAGACCCCTAAAAGGTATGCATAAATTATGAGGTGTTGGAGCAAGGTTGATTTCAGCCCCTAAAAGGTACTGCTGATTGACATCTTTATCAAAAGAAAAGATTAAGTTTGTTATAAAGCTGCGATTGTACTAATATCGTTTCATCAGTGACTTGACAAGATCTTTCTTCTGTTCGGTCATGTCTGTCCAATAGTCTCCTTTGCAGCCCTTTTAAGGCTTGTCACGTAATGCTCCTCACGAGGGAGCACTGCGTGACAAGCTTTAAAGTAGCTCACTATAGTTTTAAAGATCTTTATACCAATAGTAAAAAGCATATAATAGCTGCTACAGATATATGTCTTGACACCCATTCAGCCAACCATATGACAGACCATGATCTTGAGTGTGTGCGTGTGCACTGAACTATGCATGTTGTATCATTTTACTGAAGATAAAAAAATTCTTATTGGTTTTATACCACACTGAACACATCAGTATAAAATGTACAGTATTTAATTGCATTACAATTCTTAGTGCTATCTTGTTTTGCTTCCTATACATAATTGAACTGTCAGCTGCTGCACTCTCTATTCATTCCATTCATGTAAACAATTAAGTCTTGGTTTAGATTCTCATTAAACAGAACAGAACTGATGATATGATAAACTGGCTTTATAGCTTCTAATCTTGGATGAAGGGCCTACATGTACAAAGAACGTTTAGTACTCAAGTCACTAATATTTGCCTCTTGGCTGGGGGAATCCCATATATATTTTTGGGTTGAGTATGATATTCCAACATTTTCTTTTCCATTCCCTACCACAATTGGCATGGCTAAAGTTATTTTTCCCACTACAAGGTACCAAAAAACATACAAAATCTGAAACTGGTACAGTGTTTCCCCAGATTTTCCTAAAAGTAAAAGCATCTGACCACAAGTTATTAAAACATATTTATACATTACATTCTTTTTTCATTTCCTAAGATTCTAAATTGTTTACTTACTGTAAATAAAGGTACAAGCTGAAGGTTAGATTCATTGGTCCTTTTGTTTGACTTCAGTAAAATAGCCAAGTAGAAAATAACTTTATGCTATAAGAATGGGAAGAGAATCAGCTGATTAGGAATCATATTTTTCTTAAATCACTAAGGGCTGCTGCAACTTATCCATCAGTTAATTAACTTGTCGCTACTTAATAATTATTTAGGGTAGGTGGCAGCCCTAGCAGATAAAAATAACCTCTGGTACCCAGGATAATAATTTTTGGTTAGCTCCCCACGGGGGGAGGGATGGGTAATGGCTGTACACAGGCTAATTTTTGTTGTTCTATAAAACCAAAATATTGCCCAAATTTTGATTTTGAAAATCACTTAACCTGATAAGCCCAGGGGTACTATTCTGACACTCATTTCTTGCTACAGTAGATCCCCGATATAACGATGTGCCAATGGACTGGTAAATACATGTACATGTATCAGTAGTAATATTCATATTTACCAAATTTTCTATTTATTTATTTATATTATTTATCGAAAAAAATTTTTGGAATAGAATAATTAATGAAATCAATATTCAAATAGAGACAATCACAAGTTATTTTTAAAATATTTTTTTTAGGTTTTAATAATTTAATATTATTTTATGATGTTTAGCGATTTTAATATTTAGATAGCAGGTCCACATCAGCCTATGGCTGCCTTGTAAATTATATAACCTGCTTCATCAAATAAAAGTATGTATGTATGTATGTATGTACTGCAACAATATGAATAGCACAGGAACCTTACCATAGTGATTGCTTCATTTATGATAACATCAGCTATAGATAGATGATCTACAAACTTGACTGCTTCTCTTCCTGACTTGTATGTTGTCTTGATTTGAATACCAATGTTCTTTATGACTATCACAGTTTCTAAAAGTACATAAATTATATTCTGTTTTATGTACTTTAAACCCTGGGGGTACTCCCTTACAAAAGTCATAGGGGTGCTCAATGGACCTTTTAGGGTCATTTTCAAAACCCTCCATCGAGCACCCCTACCACATTTGTAAGGGAGTACCCCCGGGCTTAAAACACTAGATCCAGCATTTCTGAACAGGGAGTAGCTACAGATGTCCCCCAATTCTTTTCAGAATTGCCATTAACTGTCATCTTTGATGCTCACCTTTGATAACATTAAAATAACTAAATTTCAACCATAAAGGAATTACACAACCAGTTACCACAATAGTAAGCCAAGCACTTGATAGATCCTATAACAGAAACAGAGTTTGATGAAAAAATTGAACTACTTCATTACCATTATATTTACAAGGGAAAACTATGAGGCTTTCTTAATTGTGGTAATTGCCTTATGGGTAGATGGCCTCAATGCATTTATCTTAGCTGAAATGTTTAATTTTATGAATCCATCATTTCAGGTTCATAGATCTGTACCCCCCCCCCCCCCCCCACACACACACATTCTGATATTCAATGCACACAACTCTCAGCTTACAAATTTGCTTTTACTGAGGAAGGAAAACCAGAAGACCCAGACAGGAGCAACTGTAGAATACCCCATGTGTCAAAAAGACCGAGAGGAATTGGGTCTCAATCATTGTGGTTATATGTAGAAACAAAGTAGTTATTTGTAGTGGATGTGTGTCTACGTGTGCATGTGTATCCACAGATACGTGAAGGGCAGTCAGAGTGGCAGGGGTATTCTGCAGTTCAGCCCCCAGAGAAATACCTTGAAGCAAGGGAGAGATCAACAAAATATTGTAAACTTGATCCACATGTGATGTTGTCTCATTCAGGAATCAAAACCAGAACAACAGAGGTGACAGGCAAGTGCTCTCAAAGCACTCTCTTTCTAATTTGTAAGGAAGGCAGTCAGGCCTACTTGATCAGTCACCATTGAAAGTATAATAATCTACCACTCTACTACAAACAATAGGGCATTTCCTGGACCTCATGTCACGTGACACATATCTCACAGATCTCACTATCAGTACAAATACAATATCAATATTTTCTAACGTACTTTTCACAGTTACCCAGATCACTTACCTTACTGCTCCACCAAGTCCATGTATTGCCAGTAATTAAAGCCAATAATAACCCTGCGAAACTATAATACATTCCCACTCCAAGGGTTTTGTCATTCATTGGAGTAATGCATATTTCACTTGATAAATGACCACTGAATTGACAGCTCACTTTTATGGGTTCGCCATGGATATTCCAGCTTTCGGAATTAAAAGATAGGAGCTTCTTTGACTGAAGAACCATCGCAACAACTGAAATCGCAAAAACCGAGAAGAAACACTTGGCCCAGTCTTTCTCTGAGGAATTATAAAGAGGAAACCCAAGTAAAAAATCCTTACAGTAGAAAGTGTCTATTAAAAGAGTCTATAAAAATATAAAACTAATAAATAATAGTTCTAACCTCTGGCTTTTTTAGTCTACCAAAGAAATATACATGTTGCTTGCATGTATTTTTTTATTTTTGTTTTTCTGCGGGGGGAAGGCAGCATTGGGTTTCCTGTGTTCTGATCAATTGTTCCACACCAACAACAAACAGATCAGTTTACGCAACGTACATGTTTACAGACTTCCTTGCGAAACACGCTTCAACAAGATTTCAAGACTAAGACCCTACAACTCCAACTCCTACAGAAATAGTTTCGTTTTGTACGTGACGACTTGAAATCAGTCGTTATTGTAATCAGTGACCTTTGGACCATAGACAAATGATGTGAACTAAAGCTTTCAGTTATTGGTTGTTTTTGAAGAAAGATCATACAACCAAAATAGGTTTACTCGAGATTGACAAGTTCAAGCTTTCTTTGGAAGCAGCTTTGCTTATCGAAAAATAACACAATGGAGCACTATTTTGGAAGTATTTCTCAGTGAAGACTTCAAACTTTTGCGATGTAATGGGGGTTTCGGGGATGTACATTGGTTATGGTAGAAGACGCCTCAGATATCTTGTGCTGTTCACCTTGATAGAGGCCTTTCTTTGGTTGGTTTTGGTAGGAAAGAGAATAGCAATATGGTGAGTTAGAGTATCATTTGGTATTGTCTTAAAAAATACTAGAATGCAGAACAGTTTAGAAGACTTCCATTTCAAAGATAGAGAAAAATTATCTAAAGCTTAATTATAGTGTATTTAAGCTTATACACTTAATATAAACACTCGTTGTACTGTAGCTTTAATGATTTGGGGTTTCCAGTAAGCATGGAATTTTAATAGCTTTTAAGTTCGTGCAGTCAATCATGGTTATATAATCAGGAAAAGTCACTTGACTACAAGCTTAAGGTTGTCTGGCAGTCATGATGACCATTTTTCTGGTCACAACCTTAGCTAATGTATTAGCTTTACATTATTTTTACAGTCATAGAATGTCTATTAAATATATAATGATATATAATAATAATAATATTTTGGATATGATTTAAACATTATTTTGCATGCCTGGTGTTAACTTGTTTCACACCTCATTAACATTTCTCCCAGTCATGCAATATATAATATTTAAGTATATTAATTTTGATGTTTACAGTTCAGTCATCCCAGTAATATTTTTCTCATGGTGCTAACTAATCTCACACAATGCT
This sequence comes from Telmatactis stephensoni, assembly GCA_029948255.1. Lineage (NCBI taxonomy): Eukaryota > Metazoa > Cnidaria > Anthozoa > Actiniaria > Isophelliidae > Telmatactis > Telmatactis stephensoni. Next base: position 76,043 of record JALIZF010001506.1, read on the forward strand.
CTTATAAGTGCTTCGATCATCAGAGATCTAATTAAAGGGGCTATTACATGCTGAAACTTGTCTTGATCGCCGATGTGTTACACACTGAAATTTCATCCTTGTTCACAACACAAGTTTCTGTTGCAGTAGTAGAAACTAGCAGTTCTACTTTTCGTGAAACCATCTCGTGAAACTGCACTGGGGAAAGTTTCAGCTAATTATAACCTGATGTTACATGGTGCAATGTATTTGATAGAGGCAAGTTTCAGAGAAACGTTTCAAGCACAAGATGACAATTTTTAATGAACAAGTATACTATAACGAGGTGTGAGGTGCTTATTTGGGGGAGGCGCTTATTAATTTTTTGTCCAAAGGGGACGCTTATTCGGGGGAGGCGCTTATTCAAGTAAATACGGTATACAATAAACAAAAATTGCCTTGTGGAGGGGAATGTGAAAACTTCACAGCAGATAAAGATAAATAAATTAACGTGATACACTTTCTGATTTTAAAAGGTTGGGGTTTTCCCATTTGATATATGCATATAGCCTCTTAAATCATAATTAATTGGAATTTTGAAGGTGTACAGTAAATGATCATACTATTTGAACTGGGCCAAAGAGTTAACTGGTAGACATTCAAGTATATGACCCATATGTTAACTAGCCTGTATGAAATACTTTTTTATTATGCTGCAGGCTTTTGAATACTTGTATTTGGATTATCACAAGATGGTTTTATGGACCTTACACAAGAATATCAGTGGTGGATATTGGCTTCTTCACAGCATACAATGTAATATTTGAATGGAAGAATGAGGTTACATATGTAAGTATGAAATTTATTTTTCCTTTTTTTTTTTTTTGATAATTTTTATTAAAGTGATCTAAGATAACCTTAAATTGGGTACTAAGGCTGAGTTTTTGTATCTGGTAAGTGTTGGACATAAGGCATTTAGTTGTACAGTAAAAGTTTCAGTTTTTACAAAATATTTAAAGTTATTCTATTGTTCAGTGGTAATTATATATTTAAATATACAGTCATAATACCACTGTGGTATTTGTATAGGAAATTGCAAATCACAAACTAAGGAAATTTGTAAAGACAAAAATTGGTTAGTAAGCCAGATGACAGCTAGTGGCTGACGTGTAAAGATGTCATTTTAGAAGTAGTTGTTAATTATAAGGTGTTAGTATGTGATTGGTGAAGAGTCAGTAAGTGGATTATAAGGTATCAGTGATTGATAAGGTGTCTTGAGTAAGTGCATGGTTGGTAAGATGTCAGTAGTAGTTGTAGTTGGTAATATAAGAGTGATTGCTAAGGTGTCAGTAAGTGATTGCTAACTAAAGGTGTCAGTAAGTGGTTGGTAAGGTGTTAGTAAGTGGTTGGTAAGGTGTCAGTAAGTGGATGGTAAGGCGTCAGTAAGTGGTTGCTAACTAAAGGTGTCAATAAGTGGTTGGAAAGATGTCAGTAAGTAGCTAGATAGTAAGGTATCAGTAAGTGGTTGGTAAGGTATCAGTAAGTGGTTGGTAAGGTATCAGTAAGTGGTTGGTAAGGTGTCAGGAAATGATTGGTAAGGTATCAGTAAGTGGTTGATAAGGTATCAGTAAGTGGTTGATAATTAAGGTGTCAGTAAGTGGTTGGTAAGGTGTCAGTAAGTGGTTGGTAATTGGTATAATTAAATGGTTGATAAGGTTTGTCTGTATCCAATTGTATGTACCAAAGGTAATCTAAGAATATATAGCATAATTAATGTTTAATACAAAATCCTATTGTGTGGTACAATTTTTTACTTGATAATAAAATGAATGCTCTTCTGTATGAACATAAAGACTTATTTATATTTTTGCACCATGAATTAATTAATTAAACTAATTGCCCTTATTCATAATGACATCATATCAAAACATTCTATTGTTTAAATATTAAGGATCGTGGTTGAGGAGGGGGACAAAATGGCAACAACACTATATACTAAGAAAACTGATATACTGTTGAAAACAGGACATCCACTGAACTGTTGATAAAATAACCAATGTCACACCTGAATGATCGTTATCCTGGTGCAAAGCTGGTATAAAAATGATCAAGTGATCAACAAACCTCATGTTGCAAGCTTTTGCTGTCTTTTTTGGCTGGAAATAGCAGTGATCCAGGTGAAATTTTTATGCAGAGAAATGTGGGTGATGTGAAACTTTTAAATTAGACCAAACAATGTTAAAAACTGACTAAAGCTTTGACGAATTTGAATTCAGCCTCAGATAATAAATTATGTTGGACCTTAATTAGCACCTCGATAATCCAAGCGTGACATGATTATTTTTCAATAGTTCAAAGGATGTCTGATTTTTGTAGTATAATTCATTGATAGGATGGAGAAAGGTGGCAACAGCCATCAAATGCAATAAATATTTATTAAATATTGATACATTATATATTATGAATCTGGACTATTTGAGATTAAACTTTTCCTAGCAAAGGGAATTTTGTTCAAGTTTCTATTGTTCTAGACAATTCTGTGCCCCTCATTAACAAGTCGTAATGTCATCATGAATAAGGGAAATTGTTATATTGATTTATTAGACTGCTGAGGAGCTTAGCATCAAAATAGAAGTGGCTTCCTGGAGGTAAGTGATCGCTATAATAGACTATAAAATAGTATTTCACAGTATAGACACAACACGGTTATGGCAAGAATTCCGAATGTTTTTATAGACAACATATTGCACAACCACATCACAGCATGGCCCATTTCTCACTCATATGAAAACTGATTTATCATAAGATTGGCATATAAAAACCTCTTTAGATGAATGAATGGATGGATGGATGAATGGGTGAATGGATGGATGGGTGCATAAATGAATGGAGGGAGGGAAGGAGCTGATCGTAAGGGAGAGAAGGAAGAACAGACAAAAGACTAATGGATTGTATTGATGAATCAATTTAATAGATGTATAATCCAATTGATTTACATGATTGTATGCTTGACCTACCACATACAAAATAAATTAGAATGGAGCCACGTGCATGAAGTTCATAAAACATTTGTTTTAATGTTACAAATGACTGAGCTTTATGCACACACCCTTGTTTTGATCAATACATTGTATGCCTCATGGGTATTCTACTGACAATACATTGTAAGACAGAGCATTGCTGAACATCATGTACATTATTTTGTAAATATTTTGAAGTAATTTTTTTCCACTTCAATTTTGAGGACAAAATACTACTCTTCTCTTTTCATTCATCAGCATTTGTATTATTTTGTTGTCTGATTTGAATTGGAGATTGATTAACTTCAGGTATGACTACTTTTTTGTCTTTTTAGAAATGTATCTTTCAAGTTATTTGTTAAAAACCTACACAAGGTAACAGTTTACTCTGTGCAATTTACTCATCTAATCAAAAATAGAATAAAACTTAAAAGGGTTGTAAAAAGGAGTGCAGATTAAAAAGCTGAGAAGTTCTTTTTAGTACAGGCAGACATTTTAATGTATGCACTTTAATTTGGTGACACCTGCATGCACATGTAGTAACAAGATGAAGCTATGACCATAACTATTGTTTGTAATCCTGTGTTCTTCATAGGTAACAGAATCCATCGATGCTCTCTTCAGTTTTACCCTATATTGGAGAATCCTTCCACTGAGGACAACATCAACAGGTCTTGAACGTAACAGGGAACTAGAAGATAATGTAAGAATTTTGTTTTATGTCCATTGTGATACTTGAAACATTCCAAGTAATTAAGTTACAAAATCTATAATGACTAGATTTTTATTTAAGATCACAACCAAAATCACACGATTTCATGCAACTGATGGGAGAATTATCCTCAAGCCACAAAGGAATGGTAGAATATATAAAGGCTGTCCAAAGATTGTATTGAGGGTAAGGCAATATAGTTGACACCCAATTCATCTACATACAGTAGATAGTATTAAGTAATGTATAAAGAACGAGAGAGAGTGTTTTATCGGATATAAAGATCCGAGCCGTAGGCGAGGATCTTTATACCGATAAAACACTCTCTTGAGTTCTTTATACGGCTTAAAAAACTCCAACACATATTAGAGTGGTTCTCTAAAAGAAATTCAAAAATATCTTCATTTATCTTGGAGAAAATCGAGGTTAAAGTTTATGTAAATTAGGCCGAATCTTTATCAGATTTAAAGACACTCGTCACGGTGGCGATTTTCATTGTGTTTGCCTTATGAATTATTAATGAGTTTTTTAATTATATAATAATTTTGGTCTTTATAAGACTGTATGTACAGTGTTCTTAAACATCTTCATGCAGACATCCAATAATTTACACAATCAATCTTTTTATCCATTAATTTTTTCATTCTCCATCCATTCATCTATCCATCCATTCATCTATCCATCCATTCTTCCAACCCAACTCCCTGCAACTCCCTGTCTTACAAATTTGAATTTACGTGTTAAATCAATTTTTGTTGTATCTGTTCAAGATCAAAGCTGGAGAAGCAGTATTCATAACAGCCCCCAATATTTTCATTATTAATGGACGTGCAAATAAAGTTACTATCAATCTGATGGGAAGAAGACACAAAAATAGTTCCAACAAAAGAGATCATGTATGTACATGTCAGAATCAAAGTAAATTAAAATTACATTTAAATCTTGTTTGAAAGAGGATGAACAGTGTACTGTCAGTTACTAGTAAGGGAGGGGCATGCCATATATCTTTCTACCCTTGTGTGGAGATAAAATGAATATACGTGTATTTGTCCCACACCATGTAAAATGAAAAAAAAAAAGGGAAATGTAGCTAATCAGAAAGCAGGAAAGCCATTGTATATTCAGCAGTATTCAACTGTCTCTTCCCGTGAGACATTGTGGTAAATAAGTATTTTTTAATAGTTTCTTGTGGCATACCCCGGATATCCCACCCGTCACTTGTATTTTGCTTTCTATATACACACTCACTTAAACACTCGTGTATACTAGAAAATACAAGTGACGCCTGGGATATTCCATGGTATTCCACTTGAAACCACTGTATAACTAGTAATGCATATTTATAAGCAATATTTACAGTACAATGGACTTTAAGGTTGCTACTGTTCTTTTTTTTTCATGGCTTATTGTCAACATTTCATTTCAGCTGATTGACATGGCATGTGTTAGACTGAAACTGGTCTTTCCCGAGGATTCTCACGACCAAATATCCTTTAGATACTATGGGACAAGAGTATGGATTACAAAGAGTAATCTTAAGGATGTGCTGTGGTCTGTTAATGAATTTAAAAACTTAATGTCATTGGATAGGGATGGTAAGGATGATCATTATATACATAAGAGAAGATTTTGTTTGATTGGGAAACCTACAGTACAGAACCAGGGGTGGGTGGGATGGGGTGGGTTGGGGGTTGCTGCCTATGATTGGCTATATCCCACTTGCACAAATTCCCTATTTGGAGGACAAAACAATTTTTTCTCCCTACTGAGAAATTTAAAACGTTTGCTATGAAAAGTATTTTCATTGTTTTATCCTCCAAATTGAACCAGGAATGGATTGGTTGCAAGACTTTAGTGATCTGTATAAGGTGACTCCACTGTACCATGTATATCCAGGCCAGAAATGCAAGAAAGGTGTTCTTTTTTCTCCAGAGTGGAAGTATTAATTTAACAAAATGAAGTATAGACTAATGGTAGTCAACTGATTCCATAAGTTGTACTTTTTGCAACCACAACAAGAAGCCCAACTGAGGAGCAAACAGACCAACTTATGGAATAATATCTACATGTATAAGTGTAAAGGTTTTACAACCCAACTGAGTGCTGGAAACTGTTTGAATGGGGTACCATTGTCTTTGAAAAGTATATAAAAGGGGTATCTTTTATCAAAAGTGGTGTACAATTATAAGGGTTTGGAATCCAGGACAGAGCCTCCATGTGTAATAATTGCTTGAGTACAATTTTGAATGTTTGTCTTTGGTTGAAATTTTAGCTGAAGAGAAAGGAAAGTCTGTGGCAGTACATGGCAATGAACAAATAGAAAAGGTAAATTAGAGTACATGTATATTGTCCCTTTGAAACCTTGTGTTTCTTGTGTATATGTACAGGCATAGGCTAGGAGGGACAGATACAGTATAGGTATATACTGTAGCGATTATGGAGTGTTAGAGATAAAGAGATAAATATTGTAGATATAGATAATAGACTGTGATCAGTCCCTCCTTTTCCTTCCAGAATCAGTAAAAGTGAGCACCAAGAATACGTTCACGAGTGAAGAATTCTTTCTCGCTTTTACTGATTTTGGAGGAAAAAGGAGGGACTGCTCTCAGTCTAATGGATAAAGGCACAGGAATAGGTATGGCTAGGCTAGGTATAGGCATTAATGGTAGGGAAAGTGATATGTGTATATAGGGATAGGTAAGGCTATAGCAGAACATATAGGTTGGCAGAGGTCTGTACTTGGAGGTATAGGCCAGTAGACAGGGATGGATATACATGTACAGGAATAGATGCAGGTATTGGTATCGGTCATGTATTGGTCTTGAGCTTATAGGGCACGTGACAGTTTCAGAATTAGTGCTAGTCTGACAGCTTTCACAGTTCAGGGCAGGTTGTTAGTTATTGACTCCTAAAAGAGACATCCTATTAAAAAGGGTCCCAACCGCAGCCCAATTGGCTCAAATGGTTGAGCGTCAGTCTTCAGTTCAGAAGGTAGGGGTTCAATTCCCTGGCTGGATAAATATTCGGGGTCTTAAAATAATTGAGGAGTTGCTGCCTTTGTAATATCATCTGCAAATGATTAGGCGTTCATGTCTCCTTAGTTAAGGATGCTAAACCTTTGGCCTTGTCTCTCCAAAAACTACCACACATACCCTTGCATTGGAGGGACGTTAAAGAATCCACACCACTATTCGAGAAGTGTAGGCCATGAAGTTGCCGGTGTGTGTGATCTGTCTATTACACTACAGGGCGCACTGTCAATAGGCAATGTGTGCGTGCGCCATTTTCTAGAACAACTGAACATGATGGGAAACTAAGTCCTTGCACTTTTTCATTTCCGCTGGAATAATCAGAAAAACCAAGTAAAACTAAAATTAAAAATACACGAAGTTACAATGTCTTTCTTGCTCTGTAGAGGCACTACTATTTAAGTTTATGCGAATATGCTACTACCATGTACTTGTATTTTGTCTACAGGTCATAATAGTCGCAGAGGACATGGTGTTATCCATTGGTACCTCCAGAGTGCCTGAGATTGCTGCTATCAAGATCTCTCTTGACATAACAGCTGACAATTGGATAGGCAAGGTACAGAAACATTGTACACCTGAGTGAGACGTTGGGTGAATATACATGATTAAACGAATAGTGGTATAATATGAGATGGGCTTAGAAAGTAAGGGTGGATCAATGACTGCAAATAAATGAAATCTGAAAATACAACAAAATGGATGGATCGGGAAATTTGGCAATGAAAGAAACTGATCATGTGATTTTTGTTGCGACATGCAACTCAAGACAACCTACAGGAAAAACTTAGGTGTGTGTGACATAACCTGTTTGTGTCTTGCAATGCAACGAAAATTTAGTTTGCAAGCTTCAGAGGATTTTTTTATTCCTTTCCAACAGTAGCTATTGCTTTTTGCAATGGCACATGATCTGTTGCAAAATTATGCAGATTTGACATCTCACTGCAACTTGCAATAGCTCATAAAGCCGATTTCGTGTGAGTGTGAAACGGGCCACGCCGTGCCGTGACCGTGTCAGTGCCGTGTTGTCTATGAAAACATTCGAAATTCCTGCGGTAACCGTGCCGTGACCGTGCGGTGCCGTTTTCACAGTCATACGAAATCGACTCTATTGCAACTGCATTCCAATGACTGACTTTGAACATAAGTTTCAGGTCGAGACTTCAGACAAGCTTCTGTACATTCCTTGTACTTTTGACCTGGTAGCCTCAAATCGAAACCTTTGTTCAGAACCATTGGATTGCATGTATCTGCAATACTGTTATTAACTTTTTCGATGTACATTTCGTTATAAGACAGGCTGGAAGACTGGACATTCTAGTACATTTGCATCGTTTTGCAGTTTGTACTAGTTTTTCTCTGAATAAGCCACTTCACGCTTTCGTCCGCCATTTTGAAATGGGGCAAACGTGCCAAAATCTATATATAGAAATCTGGATCACTTTGGCTTACCATAACTCGGCTCATTTTTATCGTATTTTTTACAATTTAATTTTTTGAAATGGTATTGGCTTTGTTTTTTATGCCTTTTTACATCATAGATATTGGAAGACTACAAGATAAGAAAAAGAGGATTTTTGTTTTCAAAATAAAACGTTCGGCACGTAAATATTAAGATCATTCGCGAAAAAAGATTGACTTGAAAAACGTAGTTAAAATACTTGTACGAGTCTTATTTTCAGTCCGACATACGGCATGCATGTCTGCAAATCATTGAAGTTTACATTTTGAAAATCCGACAAAATTGAGCCGAGTTATGGTAAGCCAAAGTGATTCAGATTTCTATAAATTTTGCCGCGTTTGCCCAAATTCAAAATGGCGCACGAAAGCGTAAAGTGGCTTATTCAACATAGAACCCATTCGTCTAGCAATCAATTGGCTATTCAAGTACTCCTGTTCCATGTTTGCTTTGTTTGTTTTATAGTCACGTTGTAGCGGGTCCTTTGCCATACAAGGGGTATCTGTAAGTGACGTCAGTGCCATTGATCCATGTATCATCCTTGGAAACGATCTAATAACAGCGTCATGGAGGTGTTCCTTCTCTGTATGTATATCTCTTCATTACTTATTTACTCGATTCTTATAAAATACAAGCCATTTAAAATTTATGGGTGATAAAACAAAGTAATATTTTCTACTAAGAAAGACACGATTTTTTTACTCTTTTAGGCCCTAGTCAAACGAGAAAGCATGTTTTGGAAACATCACTAGCGCGCATGTTTCGCAAATGTTTCCCGATTTAAGGATTGGACACACGGTGCAACTTTCCCCGAAACATTTGATGAAACACCGTGCGCAACACGGTTGCACCGTGTGTCCACCACTGAAATATCTCGTGCAATGTTGCGCGCAACAGTTCTGGACAGTTGCAGAAGTAGAACTCGATCCTATTTCTGCGGCTGTTGCGTGCAACGTTTCGCGCAACGTTTCGCGAAACATTGGAATGGGTGGACACACGCTGTAACATTGTGTTGCGCGCGATGTTTCAGCAAATGTTTCAAGAAATGTTGTACCGTGTGTCCGGGCCTAAAATGTTTCTGAAACACCTCAGAAATATATTCATGTTTCCGGACACAGGATAGCGATGTTAGTCCTGGTTTAGCCACTAAAGGAATCATGTTATTCAAAAGCGCTCGCAATTTCTGCAGGCCGTTTCTTATAACTGTTGATATGAATCGTTTTCGTTGTTTTTCGTGTGTTATTTATTATAATTATTATATTTACAGTGTAATCATGTTTACCGACGGTGCTTGATATTCTCTGCCGAATCCAACGAGATCTTGTCTCTCATACTAAGACCAGATTGCTTTCAGGTGTTTGCAAGCCTTCGCCAGGTAGGGTAATGGTTTGTTTGTTTGTACTTGGAATGAATGGATGAATGAAACAGATTTCCTCTCAGATTTTGTATATATTTTGTCATTGTCATTCCTAGCCTTCTCCGCAAGCATTTCTTTGGGTATTCTGGCCTTCGTGTGTAGAAAAAGTGTAAAAGAAGAGAAGGACTGAGAGAGGGTAAGGGAGGGAAGAAAAGAGACTCCTTTTTCTCTCCCTTCCCCTAGCCTCTAGTTTCCCTCAGCTTTCTAGAACCACAGGAAGCCCAAGGAATTAATTGTCTGCGGAGGAGGCTGTCATTCCAGATTCTTAACAGTTTTGTTTGTTCCAGGATTACTCGTCTCTCTCTAAAGACAGAGGAAAGGCCACATTACCACAGCTTTGTGAAACAATAAAGTTAGCTATGAAAGAATACTGTCCTCGAACTCAGGTGAGTCCCTGTCATTTGATTGTCATGGAGCAGTCAATGTTTCAAACCCAATGGCCAGTATTAGAACACGGATGTAAACATTTGGTTCTGTTTGACAGTGCATGTTTAGACCCCGTGTTTAGAGCGACTAACCAAGCCATTTTCAATCCGGTTTTCAGGTTTCAACTACACTAGAAGGAATCAATATGTGTCTTGAGATGGACGTCTTTGAAAAGTTGGCTGCTTGTACGCTGGAGGATATAAGGGTAATGATAGTATTATTCAGTTGCATGTGGCATGAGACTGCTGCGGACGATTTAGCTCTTTTTGCCCTTAGAGTAGATTCCGTATAACTGTGAAAATGGCACCACACGGTCACGGCACGGTTGCGGCAGAAATTTCGAATGTTTTTCTAGACATCACGGCACGGACACGGTCACTTTCACACTCACGCGAAATCTGCTCTACAACATGAAGTAACTTTACAATTTATCCCTGCGTATAGGTTTGTTTTCTTCTCTCACACATCTGTACGCTTGCATTTAATTATGAAAATAAGTACTCAGTGTTTGCTTCATAGCAAAAATTCTGCGGCAGTATTAATTAAGACTGGATTCTTTCTTTAAAACCAACAAAGTTTCCCTCGTCTTTATATAGCTCCAGTGCACGCGGGATGCCGAGAATCTGAGTTGTGACTTTACTGTCAAAGATATCGAGGTAAGTCACATCCTCTTTTTTAAACAATCAAAAATTGCATGACTAGTCGTTATGGTGTCTCTCTGCCTTTAGATTTTGAGGGGAAGGTTTTTTGTGACTATTTTCCTTGTGTATTTCTCAGATTGAAGATCGTTTTAATAATGTACTAGCAGTGCGCATGTCCACTACAGATGGAATTCAAAGGAGGGCGTTACATGCTACTGTTATACAAGAAGCTACGACAGAAAAACAGAGTGCATCATTTCAGGTAAGATGTATTTGGTTAGTTTGGGAAAGGCTGCATGATGAGGTGGTAGGAAAGAGTAGAAAGAACAACAGGGACTGAAGGAGGAAGGGAAGAGGGAGGGAAAGGGTAATGGATTGAAGTGAGGAAGGAAGGAAGGAAGGAAAATAAAAGGAAGGAAGGAAAATAAAAGGAAGGAAGGAAAATAAAAGGAAGGAAGGAAAATAAAAGGAAGGAAGGAAAATAAATCAACTGATTGAATATTAGAATTGCTGTTATAATTGATGAAAGAAGGAAAGAATGGAAAATGTAATTCCTGGTTGTTCATGCTCTCTTTTTTGTTGTTTGGCTTCCAGCAATTTTATGGAGAATTAGCAGACTTTATCATCAGTGTCGAAGAAAACCTTTTGCTAAAATTGTTGATATTCGGTGGAATTACTACCAAGGAACAGTTATGGGGCGAAGAAAAAGACGAAACGACAATGTAATATATGTTGTATTGAAAATGCTTCATAAACCTGTTAACTGAAATTGTCCAACTCCGAAACATGCTTCACCTGCCACATATGTAAAGGATTTAGAACGAGGCTACGTGCTAAAACTTCTGTCTTGTTACGAATGACTGAGCTTTATGCGCGTAGCCTTGTCTTGATACTTTTGTATATGGCAAGTGAAGTGTATCTCGGAAGTCTGCTATTGGGACCCCAGCAGCTAGCGCGTGTGAGTGATATTGGATTCAACAAACAAACACACAAACGAACAAACAAACAAACAAACAAACATGACTGTATAGAACCAATCTACTCTTACATTACATCAAGTACTTCACGTTTTCAGGATTGTGGTGAAATGATTTATCATGAAAGTATTCAAATGTTAGAAAAGCATATAAAATTCATAAACAATACAAGACCAACCTCTTTGAAAAAAACTCGCATTGATATTTTTATCTATATATTTTTCTATATATTTTTAACGTTTCTTGTGTGCGTGTTTTCCCCAAATTAGATCACAAAGCCAGTCGCCCGACTCTGGTGTCCACTCTGTTCCCTTAGAAGGGATTTCGCTGTTCTTTGAAAGACTAGAGCTGAGCAGTTTTAATGTGGTATGCTGTTTGTCCCCCAATCAAGAACTTTCACAAGATCTTTTAAAGTTAAAAGAAGATCTTGAGATTCCTAACGGGCTGCCTCCTTGTGTGGAGAATGCTAGACTAGACTTCGGTGAGTTGGTTTATTTCAATTCTCCATTTTGTATCTGACATTTCCTGCTGTCAAAATTCAACCTGTATTGGCAGGTTGAAATGATAAGGCTAACTAATTGGAAAGAGTCTACCTTCTGGTAGTCTTCTCCCTTTCTCTTTGAATCGCGGTGATAATGATAATTTATACAATAATTGGTATATTACGCGCGCTCTGATTGGTCGAGAATGGTGTGTGATTACAGTACACACATACGCACATAGATGACGTCATTGCATCTTACGCGCGCTCTGAGTGGTTGAAATGAGCCGATGAATATTATATAAAACAAATAGATTCCATTTTCGTTGGGTCTGTACTCTAATAGATGCACAGAAGACCTCAAAATGTAGTGACAACAATAGTCGTGCCACTTTACTTCGTCTCGTGGTGTACTTTTTGTTTTCACAGTTTGACGTCATCTGTGTATCTATTAGAGTACAAACCCACGGAAAAATTGAATCTATTTTTAAAACTGATGATGGTGATGACAGCATCGTTGTCATAATGTTTTGTTTGGAACAAAGCCGACTGAAGCCTTGAGATTGTTGGCAAGAAAGAGAACAACATTGGGATGATCACAAGTCTCCTTTGCCTTCACCATCGTTATCAACACCCGTTTTACGTGACAATAATTTATGACGACGATGTGATATTGTGGATTATTTCCTTTATTAATGACTTAACATTTCACCTCTAAAGGCAGTTTCATTTGTACTACTGATGTAATCCATTTTTTCTTTTTCTTTTTTTTCTTTCTTTTCTTTTCTTTTCTTTTTCTTTTCTTTTCTTTTTTTTCAGAGCGATTGCTTAGGACTGGTATTTACTATAGATCCGTTGATGGACTGCTTCGTGATATCAAAAGACACTATTTAAAGGTAAAATTCATTTCATTTTCTTAGAGATAGATTCTTTGTGATTTCCCACAGAAAAATATGTTTCTTATTCATAGTCATAGAAGTAACGTAGAAAACAACGTATCTATTTTCATAGGAAGTTGGCCGTCAATCTGCAAAGATTCTTGGTTCTTTGCATCTCCTAGGCAACGTGACTGGGCTTAAAGAAAACATTGCCGAGGGACTGGCGGAACTCAGGGAGACTGGTGACTTGATGGGATTTGCAGGTCACGTGAGAAATGGCCTGACTGATTCCTACTACAAGGTATAGGTCACGTGACATCACACCATACAAAATCTGTTGTTTATTTTGTTTCATGCAGAGACCTAACTGCGTTTCATGTAAATAATAAAATAATCAAATCTTCGTAAAAGCTAGAGCGCTCGACGAAACAATTTGCTCGGGTGTTCTACGTTGTGTACACGATTCCCTGGAGATGTCTTTTGCCGCCATTTTAGAATGTGGCGTTTTTTTCCTTTCAAACAGCTGGCAGATTCGTGGTCCGCGTATGTGAAATCTCCGTCCAAGGTTCAACAGCCTTCATCGATTTCATCGACACCTAGTGCTGTAGAAGAACCACAGATTGAACCGACAGCATATCAAGCTGTTGACACACGCCCCGGTCTATTGAGCAGTTTGACAACAAGTTTAGGTGGCTGGGTTTTTAACTCACAAGACGAAGATCTTGAAATTTCCTACGAGGTGATTATCGATAATGCTTCTAGTAATTTTACTTTCCTCTTGAATGTTAAATTTTTAAACACAATTTTTGCGAATTTTACATAATCTAAAGTTGCAATTTTCGAGTCCCCAAGAATATTTTAAGTGTTTTACAAAACTGTAAAACATGGCAGTTCGTTGAAGCGTTATCAACAGGTGGTTGGCTGGTGATTGTTCAGCTCAGCTCTTATGTAATTCATTTAAAAGATGTTTAAAGCTATTGTGTTACTTTTATATTTCGCAGTGGCTATTCGTACGGTAACCGTACGCCGACATGTAATTTCTATTCGTACGGACAATTAAAAATTTTGAAATTTTATAGAAATCAAGAGAGCTATCAATTTGAGATTATTCTAGTTTTAATTAGGAGTTCATAACCATTTGAAAAAGCTTCACAGATTTGGATTTCACCTTTTAGATTCAGATGTATACAGAGTACGGCGACACGAAAAGCGAGACTTAGAAAAAATATGGCCGGCCAAGTCAGGAAAGGTCACCGACTCAAAACATGAAAATGTCCACTTGTTTTCACACAAGAAAACAAATTCTTATTTTTTTCTAAATCGCTTAATTCATATGAACATATATGTTACAGTTTTTATTCGAGAATCACGGCATTTTCTCCGCTATTAGAGGAAAAACGGCACTTCCGTACGAATAAGTCACACAAGCTATTCGTACGGTAATTATCATACATGCAAATTCTATCACTCGAACGCGCAGTGAGTTTCGATCTTGCCAACTTTTCTGAATCTTTTGATCAATCTGGATCTTACAGGGGCGGCATTTTCTCCGCGATTAGAAGAAATGATAATTACCGTACGAATAGCTTGTGTGACTTATTCGTACGGACATGTAGTTTTCGTCTGTAAATCGCAAAAACATCGTGTCAAAAACATTCAGAAATCAATTAAAAGGTGTCTTTCATAACGCAAGAAGTCTTTGGAAATTGTTTAACGCTGCAAAACATTTGCCGCTTTGAGTTTTGTGGAAGGTTTGTAAACACTGCCGTGCGAATAGCCTGCGTGACTTTATATTCGTACGGACATGTAGTTTTCGTCAGTGTGTAACTAAATCAAAGAGAAATATTTTTTCTGCTGAGCGGAATAACTTTTTTTTCTTATTTTAAGAAAATAAAAAAAACTAAAGCGTTTTAAAATTAGTTTGGCGGCCGCGCGATCTCATGCACTGACATATCGAGTTGTTGCCGAAAATTGACAAGTGTCTAATTTCGCCTTGTGCTATTCTATGTCCAGTTAAAACTAAACGGTAAAATCACAAACTTTTTAGATCTACCGATTTGTTGTCTACGTATAAACAAAACTATAATAGTATAAAATCGATATCGTCAATAGTTTCTTCAAAATATTGAAATATTTCAATGTCCGTACAAATAGAATTTTCAAGTCGGCGTACGGTTACCGTACGAATAGCCACTGCGTTTATATTTCGACTGTACTGTCAGAAATATTACTTATATTTTTTTTTCAAAGCGTCAAAAAGATGCGTAAGTCTTTAATTTATTTTCATTCTTATTTTATAGCCGGAACTGAACTCACCACTGCAACCTGTCACAACAGAGGAAGCACCAGAGTGTCACGCGACACAGTGTGACCGATCGTTGCGTGACTCTAACGAGGAGGACAGTCACTCAATATTCAGCATGACCACTACGCTTACAAACTGGGAACGTCTTCCTCGTGAGACACAAAAACAGTTGAAAGGACAGGAATTTGTCAGAAGAGTCAAACAGAGTATGGATGATACAGAAACCGATGAAAAGTGAGTGACGAAAATTCTTGAAAACCGAGTACAAGTTTTTATACAAAAGTCTGAGCGAGAAAAAAGTGCTTTCTTTTCTATCTAACATTTAATGGAAAGCATTTACGATTCTAAATGGTTTATCTTTCAGATTTATTTGTTGCGTAAAGCTTCGTTTTACCGACTCAAACAATAAACTAAATGCTCTGGTAACGAGTCGAAAAGTGTACTTTATGAAAGTGGGTGCCCCATCACGTGACCATGTAGTGTTGGATGTCTCACTAGAAAAATTATACAAAGCACAGGAAAAAGAGGAGGGTAGGCGATTTTTTTCGTTTTCTTTCTCGTCTTTTCTTTCTCTCTTTCTTTTCTTTTCTTTTCTTTTCTTTTCTTTTCTTTTCTTTTCTTTTCTTTTCTTTTCTTTTCTTTTCTTTTCTTTTCTTTTCTTTTCTTTTCTTTTCTTTTCTTTTCTTTTCTTTTCTTTTCTTTTCTTTTCTTTTCTTTTCTTTTCTTTTCTTTTCTATTCTTTTTTTTTTTTTCGGTTTTTTTCTTTTTGTTGTTAAGACAATTCGCATTTTTGGTTGTTTGTTTTTCCTTTGGTCGATCTGTTAGTTATTGTGATCTACGTGTCGAATTTTCGTCGTTATAAAACTTTTTATTTCTTCTTACGTATTTACAGGTGACGCCAGATACCTAGAGTTGATAATGCGTATGGATGGCATGCAACGACTGTCCCTCCCCTCCCCTAACCCTGGAGATAACCCGCTAGTGCGCTGTGACTCCATAGCCCTCGCAGCAAAGGTAAATTTTATAATAGTGTGTTTTGAAATATGGCAAATTTTGCACTTTTGTTGTATATAACTGTACATAGCATTTAAGCACGGAATTTTATTATGACTCGTGAATACGGAGGGGAAAAATCACAAATTGCAACGATTAGCTTATTCCACTAAAACATTTCTTATTTTCTGTTTAGGCTGCAAGAAGAATAAACAACGCGAAAAAGATCTACCACTCGTCAGGGTACACTTGTCCCTGTCAAGTAATCCTGAATAGCGTGGTCTACAGCTAACATTACAGATACTTGTTACTCAAACACGTGATAGAATAGCACCCAGGACACACTTATAAAGGACAACGAGAATAATACAGGACAGTAGAGGAAAGACATTAAATGCGTGTTAAAAGACTGATACAGATGCTAATGTTAGTGATTCTACTGCGGGCGAATAAAAATCAGAAAATATTTTGAATAAAGCAGATGTTACACAGGACGATTTGCAACGACGGTTTTTTGGCGCAACGTTAAAGTACTACCATGTAACACCACACGGGACTATTTTTAAGCGCAGTTATGGTTTCGGCAAAATGTTGCAAATTTTTGCTTTGAAGTCAAAAACTTGTATCGCAAAGTGGCGAATTTTTCCCAAACTGCGAGGCGCTGCGCGAAAATCGTCGTTTGAATTGCAACATCAGTTTAACATAGTTTAATTTTACAATTTGTTTGTATTTACTCCATCTGTAGTACAAATGACGATTCCTCAGACCATCGCATCAAAACACATTTGAGATCTCCAATTATTCCACTATCTCCAAGGCTATCAGAAATAAAATAATGACCCTTCCCTGAGTAACCATACACTGTGGTCAACGAGGAAGATTAATTAAAAACTGAAATAGAATTGTTTGAATGAAAAAAAGGTTTATATTTGAAATATGTACAAAATATATGGTGGAATGCTTTTCAAATATTTTCAAAAATTAGAATTATCGGAGAAATAGTAGGGACATAGCGCTTTTTGTATACATTGTTGTAAAATGTGCATGACAATAAAGAAGTATATACTTTTGGAAATGTCAGTGTTTTATTATAACGCGCGTAAAGGCGCGAACACACGATGCAAGGTTTTCCGTAACGTTGCACGCAACAGAGTACGTAATTTGGCCGAGTGTCAACCCTGCAACAGTTGCGCGTAACGTTGCGCAGGTTTAGCACCGAGTTCCACCTCTGCAACATTTGCTGCAAATTGTGCAGAACATTGCAGGAGTTGAAATACGATGCAACTGTGATGCGCGCAATGTCGCAAAAAAAATAAAGACGTTGCAATAAGCTGGTTTAGAGATCCTGAAAGAACAGCGCAGAACTGACCGTTTAAACATCAAGCTTTCACGGAGAAAAACTACAAAACTATATAGTTATGTCTGCATAGGTGGTTGTGCTGCACTGGCAAATTTTGACGAAAGTCTTTTAGTCAAAAGAAGAACAGTTATGGAGACTAATCCACCCACAAAATGTTTTCCTGCGGTTTTTTTTTCTATTTTTCTATTTTTTTAATGTTTGGACCACAAGAATAAGTTGGAAATTGAGGATTTCTACAAGTCATATAAGAAAAAAAGACTTCAATAATTGAATTACAAGGACGTTTCGATTGATGTTTATTTGATAGAACGTCTTCATAATGATATGAATCACATGCGTTACCTCCTAACTTTAGATGTCTATTTTGAAAATTTTCCAGGAACGATCTAGTTAATAACAAAGTAGTCTATCGAGATCCTAGGCTTCCAGGGTCCAAATGGTGCCATTTTCGGGGCACCACGAACATTTTTGATAAATTGTCGACCGTAGTTCGTATACGATTTGTGGCCAATGGCCGAGAGCTAACGCACTTCCTCGGGGAGAAACGACGTATTGTTTGGCTATAGCTCCACAATGCCTCACTGCGATGTCTTATAAGTAGGTTCTCTGCTCATGATGTTAAGTATAGGTTCTTTGCTCATGATCTTCAAACCTTTTGAGTCCTACGCCTTTGCTGTTTCACCTTGTAAGCCGTGATTCTCCAGAGCAAATCGAAGAACTCCAGCACAGTGAGAATACTAGCACCAAGAAACAATCCTACTTGACCGCCAATATCACCTAAAAAACAAAAAGAGGTCGTATGAAGAAAAAAACATGCCTTTGACGAATGGCGAATTAGTCTCTGTGCATCAATAGACGACCTTTCACGTGGTATGGGGGTTGGAAGCAAGACTTCACTTTAATAAAAGATTATAGAGCTGATGAAGTTCTTACCAAACAGACTTTCTTCTTCATATGCTTGTCGTTGTTGTATCAATGTAACTTGCATCTCTTCAAAGTACACATCAAGTTCCAGAAAGTTATCTCTAAAGAGAAATTAATTGTAACATGGCTTAAATATTAGTCAACGCCCCTATTAATACCATAATCATTGACACATGTTCTTAACCTAAATAATTTGGCTAATATGCGCCTGCTTTCTCAGGCTCGCTACCTCTACATTCAACTACAGTATTCAAACATACAACATTCAAATCACATGTTATGATGATGTTAAGTGGGGGAGGAAAAACCGGAGAGCCCGGAAAAACCGTGGCATGGTAGACAACAGCGCATCCATTCAACAGACACAGTTAACATGTGGCCCAATCAAGAATTGAATCCGGGCCACAGAGGTGATCGGGGCAGATATTAAGCGCTATCGGGGTCCTATTGCCGCTACGCTAACCATGCCGTCAGGATGTTATCAGCAATATCCAAACACTAAATGCGCGCGGTTTCTTAGCTGATTCAATACTCTCTATTCTTTTAGTGACCTGTGTTCATTAGAGCGCCGTTCTTTAGTTCAGTGCCGCTTATAATAACGTTTGATCGATGTGCCGAGATTATTCCATGCCGCGTTACCACTTACATACACACTTGTTGAAGTCCATACCTCAAGTAGTGTCTCATGATGTCTTTGCGCACGTGTTTTCGTCTTGCTAAGACTTCAGAGAAATGTTTAGCGGGTGTTTGCGCATAGGACAGTTGTAACTGATACTTGGTTATCTCACAAGGAACGGGACATTCACAGTTGTGACTTTCGTTATGAAACGCCTCTAGATAAAAAAATACTGTGTTAGTAGACTACATGGCTTTTTACTTGACCTAACCTTACTCATCCTAGGAGGCCCAGGGTGTCTCCCACCAACCTCCCCTCCCCCTCCCCCTCCCCCTCCCCCTCCCCCTCCCCATCCCCCTCCCCCTCCCCCTCCCCCTCCCCCTCCCCCTCCCCCTCCCATCCTCCTCCGACCCCTCTCCCTCCCTCCGACGCCCCCCTCCCCCTCCCATCCTCCTCCGCCCCCACTCCCTCCCTCCGACGCCCTGCGTCCCCGAGGATAAACCTCTAACCAATGTTTTATAAATGATTTGCCAAATTGCATTGATTTTAGTAAAGTTAAGCTTTATGCCGACGACACAAGCTTAAACTTTTCTGATACTGAAACATTAAGTTTAAATACACAAATGAAGGCTGACCTGCAAAGTATTATGAGATGGCTCCTTGCCAATAAATTAACATTGAACATACTCAAGTCAGAATTCATGTTAATTGGAAGTTACCAGCGCCTTTCTACTCTAGAAACTGATAATTTCTCTTTAAACGTAGAAGGTGCTAGCCTCAAGAGAACTACTCAAACAAAATACCTTGGGGTGCAAATTGACGAGAATCTATCTTGGGGCACTCATATAGAGTATATCAAAAAGACAATATCTTGCGGTCTGGCAACAATTAAAAAAGTTAAGCCCTACCTCCCACAGGACAGTTTAGTGAACATCTACAATTCAATAATTGAACCCTACTTCAATTATTGTTGTCTTGTGTGGGATAGTATTAGCAATACGCTCGCGGACAAATTGCAAAAGCTTCAAAATCGTGCCGCGCGCATTATAACTAGTGCACCTTATGACTGTGTACCCACAAAACATGTCTTCCATTCATTAAATTGGAAGACATTAAAAAATAAAAGACTTGAACAAAAAGCAATTATGGCATTTAAAATAGTGAATAAATTAGCACCTTCCTACTTGATTGAACTTTTTGAAAACAACCCAGGCACAGAGGTTTATATAACCTGCGTCGTTCTTCAGTCGATCTCAAATTACCACGAGTAAGGACTGAAGCATATAAAAAGAGTTTCAAATACTCAGCTGTTGAACTGTGGAACTCTCTACCAGAGTCAATCAAGAAAGAAGACTCTTTAAGATCATTTAAAAGGAAAATTAAGAAATACAATTTTTCCAACGTATAACTAAGTGATCTCTGCCCAGGGTACAATTTTTCAATTTTTCATAACTAATATTATAATATTACATTTCTTGTAAACACATGTAATGAATTATCTTGCCACGCGCGCATTTTTATATATTATAAATACTTTTAATCGATTATCATATAATAGATTAGCTTTAAGATAGATAATTAACTATATGACGACCTCTAGGTAGACCAGATTTTACAACAACTAACTTGTAAAATTTGATAGAGCATTCGTTTTGAAATAAAGTTGTTATTATTATTATTATTATTATTATATTTCAGTCCTTGTCCCCCATCTTTTCCCCAATTATTATCCCCAATTCCTAGACATTATTTAACGCGCTTACCCATCGCTGGCCAGACACAGTTTTTGACTTCTCGTGGACGACATGGAGGGGCAGATCCTTTGAGAGAATTTGAGAGAAGACGGATTTATTCTACGAAGAGAATTTTTCCCCATTTCTATTTTTACAACATACCCAGTATTTTACAATTCTATTTAGCCCGACCTTGCATGCTCTTTGTCTTAGCCCGATAGCCTGTCAAGGGTCACTCGCTTGCCTCATTCCCCCACTCCGCTCCTGCATCAAAAATTGGCAGGCCGCGCCATTCTCTGATTTCGAAAAATACATGCTCTTTTAAGTGAAGAGGGCTATTTCAACACCGTAATGACAATGTTGGGTAAACTTGAGGCCCGGACGTGGTATGCAACTTTTACAGTATCTTTTTCTGTAACGTTGTGCGCAATACAGAGTCGCAACGTGTGTCCACCTCAACAGCTGAGTACAACGTTTTAAGTTGCACTTTTTGCCGTCCAGCGGCTGTTTCTCGAAAGACCCGATAATTTTACGGGCCCGTTAACTTATGCAATAAAGTTAACGGGTGTTTCTCGGAGAGCACGTTATTTTCTTTTTCTATGGTTTGAAGGTCAAATTTACGGGTGCTCCCGTAATTTTTCCCGAAACGGACCCGTAAAGTTATCGGGTCTTTCAAGAAACGGGCCCCAGGCCTTTAAAGCTAAAGATTAGTACCTTTCAGATCGTACGATCGACACTTGCACATCTTGATGACGTAATCGGCTCGACATTTCAGTAAGCATGCCGATTTGGTGTACTTGGTGAACCCTTCTAAATATTTGTCTTCACAAGCGGTTTTAAACGGCTTTGGAAGATTATTCATCTATAACAGCAAGAAATGTAAATTAAGCTGTATACCGACACACTGAGTTAATTCATGGACGATTGTATGGACCAATTTTGTGGAGAGGCATATAAGTAATTTGTGACATTTTTAAAAATTTGTAAGAATATAGCTGACCTACCACTTCTTTTCTAAGACCACAAAAGGTATGTGTTCCTGGTTGAATGGCAATCCCAAGTTCATTGATCAGGGGTGGTTCCTCTTGATCATGCACCATGACTTTGAAACCTGACGAATCTCTTAAAGACCCATAATACTGGTCTTGCTGGACACTTAGCTGTAGCCGTAACGCATAATCTACGCCAGCACGTCGAACTTTCAACAAGGGGTGACCCGTTCTTCCTGAGGCAAAATATAATGCACTTGAGCCTAAATAAGAAAACTATCGCGCGCCGATTTAGAGCGGGTTTCGTATAAGTGTGAAACGGACGGCGCGGCCGGTGCCGGGACAACGTCAGTGCCATGTTGTCTATAAAAATTTGAAATTCCTGCCGTAACCGTGCCGTGACCGTGCGGTGCTGTTTTCATAGTCATACGAAATCTACTCTAACAACTAAAGTGAACAAAAGCAGTGCCTATCTTTTGTAGTGTGCCCATTATGACGGACGAATTATTTTTAGAGACCGCGCGCGCCGAATTGAATAATACCGGTACACTATTACTGAAACTGTGTTTCCTTGTATTCACCAGCTACCACGACAACTCAAAAGATAAGGAATAAGATTACTTATGGCCTGTAAACCTTACGCTTCAAAAACACGATGGACTTTTCCTGTAACGCTGCGCGCAAAATGTTTGCCCCTTTAACTGTTCAGGGCAGCTTTATGGAAGTAGAACTGGAATTTTACTCTTTGATTTTTGCAATTGTCTCAACAGTTACGCGATAACTGAGTTTCAGGGGTGGATGCGGTACAACTCTGCTGCTGCGCACATTGTTGATGGAAACGTTGCACCATTTGGTGGGCTTTCGCTTTTATATGTGCGCGCGCTTTAAAGGCGAGCGATTTTCATATGAGTGGGAAACGGTACGGTCCGTACTGTGACCGTGTCAGTACCGTAATTTCTATATAAAAACATTCGAAAATTCTGTCGTAACCGTGCCGTAACCTTACCATGCGGTGACAGTACTGTTTCCTAGTAATATGAAAACCGCTCTACACGAGTTTGAATTAGGTCGTATTATACGGTTTGGCGCGCGCAAATCCAGTATTCCATGGCTACCTGAATTAAATGTATAGCACAATCCAAACTCAGTTATAACAGCGGTAAAATTCTCAGGTCCACAAGGCTGGGACTTCCAACGACATCTCTTGATCATGTGATCAATACGATGGCCATGTGTGCGAACAAAGTCTGCAAAATCGAACGTCTCATCAAACTCGAAATCCTTCTCGTTGTCAAGCATGTCGTCTGTGATAATGGTTCCTTCCTTTTTAGGTGCGCGCTTTTTGCGGATATAGTTCATGAAATTAGGTATGGGAGAGCGAGCGAATAGGACCTCTTCTTTGTTGTCAATGTACTTTTGAGGAGCTAAAATTGACATCACCTAAAGAAAACGTTTGTTGACATGAATAAAAGTATAAGAAGAAACACAATCACTATTAATGACACCATAAGATGGGAGGCCAGAGAGTTGTTTTATGGACATGGGTAGCTTGTATTTGATAGCGAGAGGTCCTGAGTTCGATCCCCAGTGGCCTCACACTTGTTTCAACTTCTTTCCATTCTGTGTAGCTTTAATTAGCTTTAACTACCCTTGAAACTGAGCACTGATGGAGAGAGGGGAAAGAGAGCACACCGCGTCGGCTTCCTGGAAGATCAGCTAGGTTGCTGAAGGAACTTCCGACGTTAAATATTAGTGCTTTTCCTTTACCTCTTGTATAGGTGATGTCAGTGACCTGCATGGTAGCCTTTCTCTTCCCCCACTTTAAAAATTCAGGATTCGCTCCTGGGCCCATGCAGCTGTTCGAAAGTGAGTTTGCATTAACCCAGGGTTAAATCTAAAGAAAAACACTGACTTTAATCCTGGGTTTATAGTAAACTAACCCCCTTTCGAACCGACTGGGCCTAGTCGCATTATCCTTTGTGCCATTTCAAAGACCATTCACCCTTTTTCAAAATATTCAATTTGTTCAGTTGACCCGGACTGACTTAGAAATTGCTACCTGGAAATGGTTCATTTACAGATCTACACCTGTTGAGAGCAGAATTTAATCTAGAATTTATGCATACCGTAGGATACTTTCAATTTACCTTTGGCTATTATCTCACCTTTTCTCCAATCGTTCCATTAATTAGATAGTAAGGAAATAAGTTAAAGTTACAAATGGTGACAGCAGGAAATGTTATCTCTTCCAGGAACTCCACCTGTACACTTGTAGTAATTGGATGATCCATATATTTCTGGATACTCTTTCTACTTTGGTTGAAAACTATGCTGATTGCGCAAAAAAGTATTATCATCCATATAACACGACGAAATATAGGACCAGGTTCAAATACAAAACGAAATCCATGTAGAGTAAGACTATGTAAAAAGTCCTGCCACATTTCGCTGACTGTCAAATCTTTTTCCTCGTTTGGATCGCTTTCTTCAGCATCGTCGTCTTTCTTTTTAGCGCTACTCGAAGGCTTATTCGGGCAAGACATTGTTAAATAGAATATCAGAACGCAGTTCAGATGAAGTAAAGTCGTTGAGTTAGTATTAGAAAAATATAAAATTATATAAAATTTACAGTTGTTGCTCCACACTTTCTTGTAGTATTTTCTGCCTTGAAGTAACACTCGCAGCTGGGGATAATAGTTTGCGAGCTCAGTCTGACACATCGTTGTAAGTCGCTCCTGGCAAGGAATTAGGATTATACCCAGTGAAATTTGACATCAGTGGTTGAAATCCTCCTTGCACGCTGTCCTCAGAAAAAGCCTTGTATAACTAATTCATAAGAAACTTTCTAAGCAATAAGGTTTCTTCCTTGGATGAGTGTTTGCCGTTTGATACCCGCTCTGGCTTGTAAATCATACAAAAACTCGTTCTTGTAGAGGTAATTAATGTAGTAAACTTCGAAAAAATTTTCAGTGAATAAATTCCAGTAATGTCTTAAAATTTTAACGATAAATTTTCTTCCTTCGTTTTCAGTTTGGTTATGATGTTATGTCACGGTTTCACACAGTTTGTGATTTCAAGCATTAAACTTACAAGCAATTTTACATATGAGCTGGCTGGCCATTGGCTGATCTAGCCAAGCGAGTTTGCCCATTTGAAATCTTTGTTTGGTCTACTAAACTTCGTCGTACGTGTGACGTAATGTGCTAAATGGACACTGGTACCTGTTGCATACAGTGTTTTGACTTTTATCTCATTTTTCAAGCTTCGTCCCAAAATATCATTTAATACTGTCAGCGGATTTCTTATTAAGTGAATTAAAACAGGCGCATGCGCGCGCTGCGTAAGTATTCGGGCGCGTAAACAAGATGTGAGTAAGACTGGGTTCACATGGACGATTTCGTCACAAGATTGGGACGAATGAAAACCTTGTCTCCCGTGTAGAAAAAGTTATGGAAAACTAACAGGAACTAAGTGAAGTCTTAACATGAATTTTTATACCTGATACGAAAATAAGCTAAAGTAGCCGTAAAACTCGTGACGAACTCATCCTGTAAATCGCCCAAGTAAACGCACCCTCATTTCAGGAAGGAGGGAGGGATATAGATGTTACCGCAATAAATGAAAATTTTGACTTTGCAATTAAAAATGGAGCCTATTCGTATGTGGTATTTGCTTTTCAGATGTGAGATTACACAGGAGGCTATAACTATCTGTTCAGAATTTGGTGCCTGGTTACTGTCCACTGTATGCGGCAAGAAAGCGTGTAATTTCTATACAGGGTTCCCTATACCTTTTGCGTGAAACGTGAATGGCTGATTTATTTTGACGTGAAACGTGATTTAAGGTCTAAAATCTTTTCGCGTCCACGTGAAAGCAACTTTTAATTTTTTGTGAATGTGCCAAAGAAATTTTTGAATTATCCGTGACGCGTGAAAAAAAATGTTTTTTTTGCGTGATTTCATTTTGCAAAGGAGTATATAGGGGACCCTCTATGAGATGCTATTTTGATATGACAAAACTAGGGATGAAATTGAAATAAACTGAGTAACGCATGAACCCTATTTCTGCGTTATAATTTCCATGCCTGACCAGTCTCTGTATAAAAGGTAGTGCGTCAAGAAGACAATTGATGTGGTGTCATCATGCACTCACTTTATTCCGATAAAAATGCTTCAGACGTGACTGAAAATTTATCTTCTTGAACATCCAAATTCCTATTTGTGCATCTGATAGCAAACAGATCATGCCAAGCCAGTTTTGTACGTTCGAAAGGCGATATTTTCGATCACATAAAAATTGAGTCTGCAAAGTGGCAGCCAGTTTAGCTTTGTCCAAAAATCTCAATTAAGACGTGCAGGATCTCAATGTGCGTGCACGACTCTGATGGTTCTGGAATTGATAATAATCGTGTATACATGGGCCTTGATCTTGATTTTTTTCCAAATAATTGTTTTATCACTTAAAGATATGAAACAAAAATGCTACTACATGTCATTATACCTACCTCAAAATACAAAAGCGAAATTTTCCAGTTGAAGGATTTTCCTTATCACGCATATTTGTTGTCATGTTGTCATGTAGTTGAATTGCTTTCCGACCACTTGATGCGTGCGTCGGCTATAAATTTAAGAAGAGAGGAAGTAGTTAAGCGTTGTGCGTCACTGTGTTTTGTCGGATTTCGTGAGGACATGTACAAGTTTTGAGTATGCGGATGAAGTATGTGATTAACTTGACCAATAGACCCCGAGTAAATTATTCATCAAGCGACTGAATGAAAAATAAATGAATGAACGAATGACTCGCGAATGGGAATTCATTAGCAAGGTATATCTAAGCTAAAAGAGTTTGCTCTTTGTCTTAATTAGAACATGAAATTTTTGACATTTTTTCTGAGTTTTAATTTGATTCTGTCAATTTTATACATCACTTCACACAGAGATGAGCTGGCATTATATTATTAATACTACATGGATATCTGTGCTGTTGTTATTCATAATTAAACTATTGTATTTCGGAACTCGATGTTCATTTTCCAATATATAGCTCAGGTTTGTTGTGGTTTAGACCGGATTTGTCTAATTTACGCTCAGGTGAAAACCCATGAAACTTAAAACTCCACAAATGTCCCACCGAAATGGCCAAAAAGGTCACTACGTATTCAACTGTGATCAGTTATAGGTGTGAGGGAGTGCGACTTTTAGTATTGAAATTTCGACTTCAGAAATTTGCCCGTACCAGAGTGGGAATCTGTACTGTGTGATTAAGCGATATCTGGGAACACTAAAAAGTATGCATTGTTATTGTTGATATACAGATCTTTTATATTTACATACAGTTTACTTGCTTGTCATCGCGTAAAAAGAGGTCAAGAATCGAGGTTACAAAAGACAAGACAGCAATCTTAAACGAGCCAATCACAAGTCTTCGTTTAGAGTAAAGTACGAGCTAATTGACGATGGACCAATCAGAAGCCTCGTTGTATTATCCATCGCCTAACACTCCCGCTAGGTTTCTGGAGCAGAAACAAAACTTTGCCTTGGATGTTCAATCAAGCAGAGTATTGAAAACAAGACATTTTGTTATATTGGCTGCTTAAAATTACTTTGTACGAAGACCTGGGACTCGAACCCTTGATTACGGAGTGAACTGAATCGCCTGGAAAAGTGCTTGTCGATGGGCTGGTTCGAATACAATCGTCAGTCAAATACCATCACGACTGTGACTTCATAAGCCAAGTTTACTACCAGAAAATCCACCACAATTCTGCACCTAACAGCTGAGAATCCATTGAAAAACCTGCTATTAAAGTCTTTTAAGGTCAGCTCTGTTCTGGGATCATTTTACATGAGCTTGATTCTCAGAGAAATAGCAAGAAATCCGAACAGATCTTCCGACACCTTCACGTACGACCTCCCATTGTTGATATAATATCTGCTAGTATACAAGGACTAGTCTGAGAACTCAAATTTTCGCAGGAAGAGGAGCTTGTAAAAATCCAGTTTTCGGCACAGATGGAATTGGTTTTAAAATGCCGACAATTTTGATGCAATTGTGGAAGCGGCGACATATTTTACAGGCCACAACAATGACTTTAAAGTAGAACTACGAGAGCGAATTATACACCGAAGCCAACCAAAGGGACGGAGAAAACCACCGATACTTGACCGGTAAGAAAATAGTCTTTTTCCAAAAATATAATTCTTATGTAAACTGGGCCATTCGATAGATTGTAGCAAATCATAAACCTGCATAAGTGGGGAGCATTCTAAATTTATATTCGAAGGTGGAATCGAATTTTTCTGTCGCTAGCACGCGAAGTTTTTTATGTCAGTTCTTGACATTTATAATCTCTTTCTGATAATCTTTACTTTCCGACCTAAAAATTCACTCATACGTACTAGATAGTTTTAACGCACTGTTATAGCAGTTACACAGTTTTGAGATTGAATTTATTGTTTTTATTTAATTCAGTCAATTCAAAAAGAAAACGCCTCAATAGCACTAGACGCGTCTCCCGCGGTTGCGAAGAAATAAATTGAAAACGCGCGTTTTATCAATTTATGAGCGTTACGATCCATATGAATATTTCTTTTAAACATGCTTATAGCTTTAATAATCAACAGCTGGTGTAGTATTGAACCTAAAACGTGGACAACAAAGACTCGAACCCAGAATCAAACAGGGGTGATGGTAACAAGATCGTGTAATGAAATAACCTGAAAAACGTTTTTCTTTTTTCCCCGTCGTCGCTGTTATCTGTGGATATTTGCCGACTTTTTCTTTTAGGGATTTATCAAATGGTAACCGCTCGGGTCGGAAAGAATTCACAGATCTTCAGTATTGACACAACAGCTTTGTTTGGTCTGTCTCTTGTGATAATAGTAAAATAGATTGGAAGTATTGTTCTTTTGTCATATCACTTCAATCAAAATTTTGTCCAGAATTAAATTTGTTATATTCAGCATAGCAACAGTTTGGAATGTTGAATATTCATCGTCACCGATTTTTGTCTATTTCCTTGTGCTTTAAATGCCACTATAAAGTTTATTATTCTTTAGTGGTATACATGTTATTCTTATTAAATGAGACAGCAAGAGAAAAATGATTGAAAGAAATGTGATATTCTCTGAAATTATCTATGGATTTCTCATTTCCATATTTGCTCTTGGCAGTTGAAAGTGTCATCTCTGACAGTTTTGGGCCAGATGGAGTTTTTTCACCTATAGGTAAAAATTTGAAATTTAAATTTGACTGTGTGATTATATTTGGTGTGGTTTTCTTTTTGTATAAGCAAGTCACCATTAAAAAAAATATGACAAAAATATCATACTTTAATGACAGAGATTGCTGAGTAGCATTGATAGAAAATGACACTTTTTTATCACAAAAAATTCTTAGTGATTTTTTGCAGCAGAATACTCTTTGAGAATTTACCAACAAAAATATTATTCCAAAAATTATACTTCTGGCTTATCAGGAAATATCTAATCAGTTAATTCTTACGACAAAGCATGCTATCTACTGTATGTAGACTTTGTAACACTATACTGTACTTGCTTGTCACTATAAGGTCATAGATAGTGGCAAGTTTATTTATACTCTTTAAAAAGTCACGTTAAGGAAATATTCTTGTCATAGCACCCAGTGATCAAATGATTAGCAAATATTATCATCAAATAATTGAATATTTCTGCTATAAGAAAATCGTACAAAATTCAATAGGTTATGTCTGCAATTCACATGATGGGAATGCAGAAGATTCCTTTGTGTGTGAGCTGTTGTGTTTTTCTAATTCAATGTATTCTAATCCTTCCTATTACGGAAGTATACAACAGCTTACTGCACAGAAAAGTAGATCATATTGCTTAAAAATACAATGAAATGGAGATTTGAAATATTCCAAATTGACCAGATTCACTATGCAATGTGGTGGTGTAATAGTACTATAGTCTTTGTCGTGGATGACATTTTAGACTTTTCACTTTCAGTGCTGAGTTAATTACTGTTGTGGTTGAGTGAGCTTTGATCAAAAATCTGATATTGGGTTAGAGTATCCAGTTGACAGCATTTTATGGCTGGTCATCAATTTGAATATGTATGCTAAATGTTTAAAAAGAAGCTTGTCTTGCACATTAATTCTTCATTCTATTTGTTAACCATGTATAGTACCTCTATCAGTTTCACCTTAAGGAAGGTATGGTCCACATTTACTATAATTTAAAGCTCCTCAACTTTAATGAATTTTAAGTGACTTTATGTTGTCTTCTCTTAGAAATATAAAATTCTCAATCACTCTGTGGTTGTATGGATTTAATATGATTAAAAGTTTGCTTCAGTTGTGTGTTCATGATGTTAATTTTTTGTTAAAGTTATTGAAGATTCTTTCTGAGCTCTTTTTTTCTAAAACTGTAACTGTAGACATAATAAGATAATTTAACATTTGAATTCATTAACCTTTCTCGTATGATATGTCAGTATGTCAGATTTGCTACATCTTTATTAACTATATAAGTCTAATTGACTGCCTTATCAGTTTGTCTTATTATTTTATATATTATTATTATTATTCCAACATAAGTAAAATAAACTTTCTGTTTGTTGTATTTTGCATTGTTCCTTGGCTTATTGACTTTTCACACCTGTAGTTATCTAGATTAGATTCCAAATCAAATTTTCTAAATATTGTAACTGTGTCTGTAGAACAGCACTGCCAAATCTTTTAGTTTGTTGTTCTTAGATTTGGCAATGTCAACATCCAGGCCTTTTATCTTTCCAGATATACACATCTGTTTGATAAGCACAATATTTTGCACACAGTACTACTTCAAATATAATGTGTATAACTCAATTATTTATTTTTTCCTTTAAATCTATTTTCAGGATCCTGAAGAAGTTAAAGAAAAGGCATTTAGAAAATCCAGTACAGTTGTATTAAATCTTGCCAAACCAAAACAATGGCCCCAGACATCACAAGAAACTCTTGACACTGACAGGATTCCTTCAGACAGTAAAATTTCAGTGAATTCTGTCAAGATGAGTAGTAGGTATAGAGACTTAGGATCTAGGGATTCCCCTGATTCAAGAAGGCATCCATTTCTTGGACAAAGGTCTAAGACCATGGTTGAGGAAAGCAGTACCTCTCGCTACTATGATGACTCAGTGTCACCAGGACTAGGGAGGCGCTATGGTAGTGCTAGATACCATAGGACTACTGTCAACCTCCCAGTAAGATCCTCAAGCCCAGTGAGTAGTTATCAAGCAAGTCATGTGACAGAGCCATCATCTCGTAGCAGGTACCATAGCTCATCTGCTGAACCATCTCACAGTAAGTACCAAGGCTCTTCGTCAATCACAACAAGTGGCATTTCCAGTCAGCCTTTTCGATTTACCAGGGCAGCATCATTTGACAAGTCAAAGTCTTCCAGGAGTCCAGTTTACCATGACTTTTCAAGTCATCAAACAGATTCTGATAAAAATAGGAAATATATTTCAGGGCTGCATCAAAGTTTATCAAGTGGAAGCAAATCTTCTGCAGTATCATCATACCAACCTAAATATAGTTCAATAGATGTAAAAAGTAGAGACAGTAAAACTTCAACTTCACCTCCACTATATCACCATCAAAAGGATTTAGACAGGCTTTCATCTCATCGTGATACCAACAAGGATGAAGAAAGCAGCTCTAGGAGTAGCTCAGTAAGCTCGAGGGGTTCTAGTGGATCTGTTAGTAGGAAGAGTTCCACTGGTTCTTTGGGTAGGGATAAAGTTAGTTATGTTGGGAGTCACTCTGGAAGAACTTCTCCAGAGATTTCAACTTCACAAGATATATCACGTCTTAGTCAAAAAATTGCAAAAACATTTCAAGGGGATCGCAGAGGATCTGAGGGCTCTATGTCACCAGCAGGTAGCAGGTCACCATTCTTGAGGAGTTATTCTCTTCGTAGTGATTATACATCAAGATATGCCAAGCACCAGCTTGAGAGAACAAGGTCAGGACCTGCTAAAATGGATTTGAAAAAGCAAAGCAGTTTACCTGAAGAAACTGAAAAGAAGGAAGATATTGATCAACGATCAAGAAAAGGAAGCTGGTTGCAGTCACAGAGAAAATCCCCAACTAGTCCTGAAAAAGGAACAATCAGTAGGGTTTTTGGAAAAGAGAGATCTGAGTCTTCATCTCCATCAGAATCATCAAGAAAATTTTCCCTCTCCAGTAAACTTTCCTCATCAAATGAAAGCAACACAGACATTGGTGGTCTGTTCAAGAAAAAGTTTTCTGTACCAAGCAAGTACTTCTCATCAAAGGAAACAATATCTAGAGAATCAAGTGAAGGAAGCACAGAAATTCTTGACTCAGCAGGAACTGGTAAATTAAAAAAGAAGTATTCATTACCTACAAAATTAAGCTTTAGAAAGAGAAGTGCTAGTATTGAGGGTACAGGGAGTAAATCTGAACCACCTAGTCCTGACAGGTATCTAGAAAGGACAAGAGCCTTTGTAAGATCAACATCTTTAGATGCTGATAGTGATAAGGATAGTCCTAGAGGCTCCATGATGAGAAGATTTAAATTTTGGGACAAGAAGGAAAGGCAGTCACCCCGTTCACGTTCAATATCACCAGAAGGAAGAGAATCAATGTTAACCTCACCTCCAGAAGCTGAACTTGAGTTGAAAGCTCAACTTGAGTTGAAAGCTCGACTTGAGTTGAAAGCTCAAGAAAAAGTTACTTCCACTGAAAAAGAAAATAGACCTGATGAAGTAGTCAAAACAGCTGTGATTTCTGATGGAACTAAATCTCTTGAAAGAACAAGAACTAAAAGCCCAACAGAGTCAGAAAATATTAAAATAGGACAACTAATTAAATCCGGTATTGAAGTTGTAAGTAAAAAGGTAGAAAAACAAGCTAGTACCGAAGCAGATGGGTCTGAGGAGTCCAAAGTTAGAAAAATTTCTAGAGAAGAAAGAAGAGCTCGTTACAGAAGAGGAAAGAACATTGGATATTCAAAATCTATGGATGCAGCAGTTGACTTAACTCCTGTAAGTAATGACAACAAAGTTGATAACACAAGTGCAGACTCGGAAATGCAGCCTTCTGATAAGCTTCGAGAGCGCAGGAGACTACGAAGATTGGAAAGAGAGAAAGCCTTTTCTTCTACATCAACTAACAAAACAGAGTCAACTGATTCAGTCAGGCAATCCAGACAGAAGCTGAGGCTTTCAGTGAGTACAGAAGATACAGGAACGACAAAACGCAGATCCCAGACAATTGCTTCCCCAGCCCATCAAGATATCATTGAGTCTATTTTGAGGGAAAAACCCCATTTGTCTCGGGAAGATATTCGACCACCGTCTGTGAAAGAAATGCTGAAACGTTTTATTTGTGAAGATGACACCTCAAAAACTATCTTAGAATCTCGCAGAACTAAGGAAGAAGGCCGACCACATACTATATGTGGAGGAACTCTTTCCCCTGATGAAATGAGGAAGTTTGAGGACATTAATTTTTCTCTTGCTAGACAGTATTCCTCAGATGAATCACACACTGTAAAAACATCTGATAAAGTTGTTTCTTCCTCCAGTGATGTAGAGGGAAGAGATTTGCCATTAAGTGTTTTAGGAAAAGAGAATGGAAAGATCCATTCTGAAACTCAAGTTGAAAGTTCTCCAGCAGCAGCAGCACCCTCTAAAACAGGAAAGCTTATAAGAAAGTTTTCTTTCAAAGGTGAAGATGATTCCCATCCACATAAATCATTATTTAGAAAACACAGACATTCTCCTGAGCAAGAAGAAAAAGAAAAAGGGAAGAAACGGGAAAAAGAAATTGAAAAGGAAAAGGAGAAGGAAAAGAAAGCAAGAGAAAAAGAGGAAAAGGAACGAAAAGAAAGGGAGAGGCATAAAGAAAAGGAAGAAAAAGCAAGAAAGGAAAAAGAGGAGAAGTTGAGGAAGGAAAAAGAAGAAAAACCGAGAAAAGAAAGAGAAGAGAAAGAGGAGAGAGCAAGGAAAGAAAAAGAGGAGAGGGCAAGGAGAGAAAAAGAAGAAAAATTGAGAAAAGAGAAAGAAGAGAAATTAAAAAAAGAAAAGCAAAAGTTGCACAAGGATGAAAAAGAAAAACTAAAAGCTGAAGAAAAGGAGAAGAAAGAAAAAGAGAAAAAGGACAAGGAAAAGAAAGAAAAAGAACAAAAGGAAAAGTTAAAAGACAAGGAAAAGCGTGAATTGGAGAAAAAGGAAAAGAGAGAAAGAAAACACAAATTGCGAGAAGAACAAATGGAAAAAACTCAGCAACAAATTATGCAAGCTATTGAAAAAAGAGCTGAAGAGACAAAACAAGCTGAAGTAATGTCTGTAGATGGTGTTGATAAAGAAAAGCAATTCCATGACACTGACAAGAACCAAGAACCAACTGAATGTGAATTCCCAAGAGAAGGGTCAGTATCAGCTTTACTAAGTTTATTTTCCAAGGCAGACCAAATGGAAAAACCACGGCATCCATTACGCATTCACAAAGTACGTCCAAGGACTTTGGCAGCAGGAATTGCTCCTGAAATCATCAAAACAGCCAGAGAAATGATGGAGAGAAGAGAAAGATTCAATGATTCATGCAGAACCCAGGATGATTCAAGTATTAACAATAGGCCAGATAGTCTGATAGATGAGCCAGAAAGACTGATTGAATACCCAAATCAGGACAATAGGATTGTAGAAAAAAATGAAGAGGACAGGAAAAAAGAATTGAGAAGACGTAAGTAGGAATTTTGTATTTTTTAATTGTGTCATTTAGTGTTTATTTTACATCAGCTCACCTTTTGTGTATTATTCAAATTAAAACATAGCCGCTTTTCCATTCATTGAGAGCGCCACTTCTTGAGTTTTCTTTATCAACCATTTGATTTTTCAAATGATTTCTATTCACGTTAGGAAAGCTGGTACAGTGTCAGTTCCTCATTTTAATTTGTGTGCAGCTTTACATGTACTAACCTGCGGATGACCCCTGCTAATTGCACAAACATTGAACCTTTTCAAACCATTGGACAAAGCCTAGACCGAATTGAACATCGGGGAATCTGTTGATTAGGTGATTTTAGAGAAGTCGTTTCAAACAGCGACAGACATATTTTGGTATTCCAAATGGGACTATATGGTGTGTTCATTAGATAAAACACATGAAAATCCAACTATTACTGGTTCACCCAGAGCCATTTCGGTCTCAGTTTCGATGTTCAGTGATTTTAAAAGGGTCAGTGTTTGGGTAATTACATGTAGCTCTGTACATGTACATGTAAATCTCTAGAGCTGCATGTTTTAAGATAGCCATAACCATTTCTTAATGACCTTTTAACAACCCAATATACACACCACGTAACCACGTACAGCTGTATCTAAGACTAAATAGCCTTGGGCAATAATACCTCTTACCTGCTTACTGTACGTGTGTTGCGTAAAGGTCCATTGTCCAATAAATATAGTCTCATTTATGTCATGTGTATAAAATTACCACACACTGTGCAGTGAAACCTCTTGAATGTAGACCCTCTAAGGACCAGCTGCCATTGTCCACCTTGGAGCAGATTTTGCACTGTCACAGCGTGATATGTTTTCATACACATTATACACAATCAACATGACGCAGTCTTTTTCTTTGAGTTTCTCACAGTCATGAAATCTGCTCTAGGGGGTTGTCCTATAGAAAAAGTAGTGGAGTGCATTTTCGCTGGTACCAGTCAGAGATGTCTGTGGTTGAGAGGCGTTTTTAGCACAATATTGTTGTCTTGAAATTGGCGTGGTATAACATTGCGCGCGCAACGATTTTTAGCGGAACACAGTTGCAGAAAGGTGTTACATGTTTTTAACGATCTTCAAAAACTGACATCGTTGTCATCAATTCCCGGCAGACGCGCTGTAGCTACGCCAACTTTTAGCGCAACAATGAGCATTGCGATCAGTGTAACATACAATAGTTATTAAATAAATAGAAAACACGACAGCAATAGTGTATCTCAAGAGAAGCCTCTTTACTCGGGCTACCTGTCGTCAGCAAGCAACTGTGGAAAATTACCCAGATGCCCTTTGCAAACAAGCCTTGTTACTCGGGCTTCTCCGTAGCCCGAGTGAACGCTATCATTGCATCTTCTCTATTTCAGTTCATTAACCATATAAAATACTTGTACATACTAGGAATTATTTATTCTTTTATACATGCATATCTTAGAAAAGAAAATTCTAGTTGTTTGAATCAGTCTAGTTCATTTTCGGATTCTCTTTTCCCTATAGAAGCAACTAGACGATCAGTTTTGTGTAATGTACTTTTCCTCATTTGCAGATACCAATAATTACAATACGGCTATTTAAATGTACTTATCGTGCTTTAATTATTTATATGAGTGGTTGGAGATGACAATTTCGGTATTTTCACAAAAAAATTGCTGAAGAGAGTTAACATCCTCTAATAAGGCATATTGTCAATTCTGGAAAATTCCTCTTGGTCCTGCCCTTTCTCGCAAATAAGCAAATTTTTGAAGATACGCAACCAGGATATGACATAATTTGAAATTAAGCAAATTTTCCTTTTCTTATTTTCCTTCTGTTTTTTTTTTTGTGACATCAGGTCAGTTCCTCTTGGTCCTGCCCTTTCTTGCAAATAAGCAAATTTTTGAAGATGCGCAACCAGGATATGACATAATTTGAAATTAAGCAAATTTTCCTTTTCTTATTTTCCTTTTTTGTTTGTGACATCAGGTCAGATCATTGTTAATGGACCAGCTGATTTCTGTCATCGATTTTGACTGTTTTTGTATTGCATTAAGATCTAAGACAAACACCGTCCTATTATCGTTAGTAGTTATAAGGGTTTAAGTACATACAGACAGGGCATGATGTAATGGCACTGCGTTACTTAGTCAACAGTTTCACTCAATAGAAACTCAACTCATTACGACCCAGGACTGAATTTTTACTGACTTAGTGATGATTGTTTCGAGAAGAATATCATGAAATGAAATCACGTGGACATTTTAGATTGAAAATTACGTCAGTGCATAGGTTAATGTTGGATTAATTGGGTCTTAAATGAATGCCATTAAGATACCTCATGACAAGTGCACTGAAAAACAAGGCTTGAACCTAATATTGGGATTATTCATTAAGGTTATGGAGTAATGTTTGGACAAAAGATTACATCTTCTGATGTCAGAGCTGGAATGACTGGAGTGTTCCATCTCAGTACAACACGTCACACTTTCATAATCTTACTGAACATTTTGTTATTTCAAAATGTCTTCAACAGTACATAAGGCAAAGAAAGCCAGGAAAACGTCTGCTACACGACCATTTGGAATGATGAAGACTAAGTCAGAATCCAATTTGGATCAACCGTTTGAGTTAATTCATGTCGACATTGACTTGGACGAGAAGAAAGGAGCCCAAGAACCCAGGGAAAGCAAGTTTATCGAACTAACTCCAGTTGCAAAACAAGCGATTCCGCCAGTGAAAATTATTCTGGATAAAAAAGCCGATGAGGGAGAAACTAAGCGTGGCAACAAGAAAACAACATTGGATGATGGGCTTGAGGAATTCTTTGGTGACTCAAAGAAAACTGAAGGAAAGACCACGGTTAGCAGCTCTCCAAAAGCTGACATCACAACAGAAGACCTTGATGCTATTTCATCACAAACAACACAGTAAGTGAACTCTCTACTACTTGCTTTTTTTTTCAAATCAGTATAAATTGCATTGTTTGATTCGTGGTAGACGTTGTAGGTTAAATATTTATTATTTCAATACTGAGGCTGAAAAAAATACATGTTTCTTCAGATTTTTTATTATAAACTTGTGACCTTCAATACAGATAAGATCCCAATGTTAATTCCGTGGTTTTTGGTCCAAAGTCCTGCTCATATCATGATATCCATTTATATAATGATATTCACGATGTGTTCCAATACTTTATATAAGCATCAATAATACATCAAGATTTCCCATTTTTCATATATTTCCCTGCAATTTGCCTAGTTTTTGTAGTGCAAGTTTTTGTAGTGCGTGCATTTTATCATGTTTAAAATTTGTTTTCAGTATCAAACTTTTCTCAAATAAATGTTTATATTTTGACTATCAATATTGATATGACCAGTGGATTTGAAGCATTGCTTGTAAATACAGAGAATTACGGACTCTGACCAGATGATACCTAATTCTTACTTTCATAAAGTACTATTTATTCAAAGGAATTTTCACCACAATATATGTGGTAAACGGTCTCGTTTTTGATTGTCAATTCAGCTGCAATAAGTTTCAGGAGTATCGCGGCCTAAGGACACGTTATTATGACTTTAGTATCTGCATTAGAAGTTTTAATTACTTAACAACCGAAGTGCGTTAACATGCTTGGTCTGTAAGGCACCAGTAGATATGTTGCCAGAAACATGTTTTCAAAGGGAAACATCGTTTCCATGCGGTACAGTCACACTAAAGGTTTCAGGCTTTGTGAAAAACGTTTTGCATGTGGTTGAACTGGGAACAATTTTTTTCCGGATAAATGTGAAAAAAGAAACATCTTTTGTGTTACTTTTAGTTCTTCGTCTAAAAAAAATTTTCTTTTATATAAGGTGCGAAAATGGAGAAGAACAAAATGTGTTTTTAAATTTGTACGAATTAGTAAGACGTAGGCTAAGAACAATAGCCATTTGTGGCAAACAATACTCGGACAATATTCGCGCTGTATTTATCTCATACCAGGTGTATTGGTAATCATTACTGAGTTCGGCTGTTCAGCATGTTGCTATGGAAACCATCCCTGATAGAGCCCTAAATTAAAATTGAAAATCATACTGTTTCTGTGAGTCAATTACTGAAGAACAGTTGGGCGTGCATTTCAAAGTATTCCGATTTTGCTCACAAATTACATATACATGCAGAGCTGCTAAAATTCAATTTGAGAATTCAGTTATTTGGAGTGTCTAGAATCTGACAATTTAGATAACTGTCAAAAACTGTCATGATTTTGTTTTGAAAATGGAAAGCCTTAATGCTTTGTTTGAAGGATTTCTCTTGACATTTTCTCGGCATTCTCAAGTTGTTTTGCGTCTGGTATCTCTCTTTACCAAAGCAATGATGACATCCTTTTGTCTTGACATTTTCTCTTATTTTGAAGTTGTTTTAGCGTCTGGCACCTCTCGGCATTAAAGCACTGATAGTGTTGCTTTCTCTCAACATTTTCTTTCATTATGAACTTGTTTTAGCGTGTAACTCGGTATCGAAGCACTGTTGTTATCCCAGAGGACATTACGTTCAAAATCCGCCTTTTTGCTCATATCTGTTATGTTAAATAGTGGGGGAAAGTGAAAGAATATTATTTCCTCTTGTTAGAATTTTCTGTATCCATTTTTCTAAAATAAAAAAGAAAATTTCCTGAGACACAAAACGTTAACAGTTTGCATTCAGCTATCAAGACCTGGACACAAGGGGCAAGCTTTTGTCGTAACACTGTGCACAGCAAGATGGTTTTGAAGATGTCAAACGATGCATCTCTTCCTACAACAATGCGCACAACTAGGTTGAAAGTGAAGCCAAACTGTTTTTTTTTTTTCCCAAGGTTAATTTTAATTATGAGGTCAAGTCTGAAGTATTGCAGCTATCGCCATTTCTTGACTACTCGATACAGTAGCTGATACCATAGATACACTCCAGTGATCCTCAACAAATGTTTAATTTCGAAGCTTCGGGCCTTAAGTACAAGAAATATTCAGAAAACGTACCTATTTGTTGCACGTCTTGGTGCAGAATTCAACTCATTGTAGAATTCGACTCCTACAACTCCTGGATCGGATAGCGTTGCGCGCAATACCGGCATTGGAGGACGCATTGTTGAAAGTGCAATATTGCAAGACAAGATTGTGCATCGTGTAAGTGACCGGGCCTTAACTCTACGGTTTACTTTAAACACTAACTTGACAGATTTTCAGCTTCGTAACCAACTATGATCATAGTCTGTCCGCGCGCTTATGTGGATCTTGTATATTCATCCTGAGTTTAAAAATTCTCAATATGAAAGTAAAAGTTCACATTTTTATCATTAGACCAGAATACTAGTACATATCAAAAATAAGGTTGGATCCGTTCTCTTGGTATAACGGTTCCTTTATCATATTCACTTACTCCTACTTATAATGTCATTTTGTCTTTGTAAAGGCATCTGCGATCTGTTGCTGAGGATAAGATGCTCCTCAAACCTAAAAGAAGACATACCACCAAGTCCAACCCCGTAAAGGCTCTGAAAGACAGAGAAGACGTTCGAACTGAAACTGAAGTAAGTCGTTATTGACTGAAATAATATTTCTGAGAAATTAAGATGAATTGAGATCCTATAGAGCACGTTCTCATTAACTCCACAACATGAAAAATGCTTTTGCATCTGATGAGTTTCATGATATCTGATACCATTAAGTAAGTCGTTATCGACTGAAGAAATTTTTTCGATAATTAAATTATGATGAATTGAGATCCTATAAGCACGCTCTCATAAACTCCACAACGTCAATAATGATTTTGCATCTGCTGAGTTTGATATCTGATACCCTGATGGTGGAAGTGATGTTGAAGATTGTGGCAGCCACTTGCTTGTACTTACAGCCATAATAGAGCAGTTCGTATGAGTTTGGTAAGCAGTGCGCCGTGCTGTGATAGCCTGCGTTCTAGAAGGCCAGCTACGCAGGCTTGCTGTGACCGTGTCAGTGCCGTGGTGTCTAGAGTAGATTTCATATGACTGTGAAAACGGCACCGCACGGGCACGGCACGGTTACGGCAGGAATTTCGAATGTTTTTATAGACATCACTGCACTGGCCACGGTACAGCGCGATCCGTTTCACACTCGTACGAAATCTACTCTATACAAACGTTAATAGTGATCATGGCTGTAACGATGCCGTGCCGTAATCGTACCGTTTTCCCAGTCATACGAAAACTGCTGTTTTAGCATCATCTTCTGTGATAGTGATGATGATGTGCCTGATACTGAATACTATAATAGAAACTTAAAGTCCATGCGTTAATGATCTCGTTAGGCTCCAAGAACTCCGAGAATCGAAAAGAAGGCAGTTACAAGCGAACATCCAGTCATTCGCCGGAAGAAGAAGAAATACAAAGATCCTGACAATTTGTGTAAGTTGACTGACGTTGGTTTTGTCACCCTGTTAACCAATAGATTTTCAACCTGTAACACCTTTGCTACATTCACGTACTGAAAAGTATTTGGCTTTTTCACGAGTCACGTTTAAGCCAAAAAAAAATGGACTTTCCGCACGTCTAAAAAGATTTGACTTAGGAATTACGAATCACGATTTTACATGTAAAAAAATCCGTAATCACGTTTCGCGAGAAAATAAGTAGCTCAAATAATGACTCATGAAAAAAAGGATAGGGAACCTGGTGACTGGGACACAAAAGTCAATCGTAATTTTCAATTGTATTTCTTACAGGGCGTCGCCATACTCTAGACCTGGCAGCCTCAGCTATAGCAGGTTTAGCCAGCACCGAGGATTTTACTAAAGTTACTTTAAGAAAGACAGGTGGACCAGAGAAGGCTAAAGAACAAGATGATTACAGAGGAACAAAACCAATTATGTTGATTCATATTAAAGGTAGAGAAATGATACGGTTTTAGCGGTGTCTATTCAGTCGATAATTGGGCATTAAGATGGGTGTCTAATTAGTTTGTGATGGATTTTGGTGAGGTATGGTATGTTGATGGTTAATTTAGAGTTTTATCACCTTGTGATGCCTTGTGGGGCTTTTAAGTTGTTATGCATTTTAGGGTCCAGAAGTGCAAAAATGGCAATAAAATCGAGACATTTTTCTTACCTAAAAGATACTACACACTTGAAGCAGTTAATTTAAGTAGTAAAAGTCATAACTGTTTAGGCCTTCAAGTCTTCATGTATATCGACGTTGTATAGTTTCATTGTAAAGTTTTTTAGTCAAAAGCGTCCGGTGTGAACTTTTTCTCAAATTCATTCGAACCCCCTATTAAACGAACACCCTCGGAAAGATAGCATCTGGTCGCTTAATGGGGGTTGTGCTGTACACTTTAATGAACCTTCTTGTTTGATTTATTCATCAGGTCGTCGCAACATGCAAACACGTCTAATAGAACCATGTCAGAAATCTCTGAATTCTGGAGACTGTTTTGTACTTGTTACTAAGGAAGAATTGTTTGCTTGGGTTGGGAAGGATGCTAATGCCATTGAAAGGGCTAAGGTAAATATTTATAACAATTTTTATTTATTTTATTCAAAAATTACAATATGATCGAATGTTACCAATTCGCCATTCCGAAACTATAGCTCCAGTTGAATTATGGGACTGTTTTTGGGAACACAAAATTTCAAAATTCATGAAGAAATCACCAAATGTGAGACAAGAGAGCATGAATAAGAGAAAAGTTACCAGGATCAGGTGTTAACGATTGTTTACAAGCACTTTGCTCCAAATTAAAAATAAGTGGCATCCCCAAAAACCGTCCCATAATTCAACTGGAACCCTAATTTCGGAATGGCGAATTGTATAGTGGCTGTCATCAAATCGTGTTCACAAACCGTTTGTCAACCATGTGATATCGATTTCACTCGCACTTTTTTGTTGTTGATGATTCTGTTGTTGTTCCACTGTTGTGTTTGCTATTGCTGTCGTAGTGGTAGTCCATGGCATAATTCTGTTGTTTTCTGCAGCTTTCACCTGATGGTATTGTTGCTGATTATTTTGTAATTTTAAACCACCTTAATACTAGCTGACATGCGCTTTGTTTTCGTTGCTAAGGTCACGGAGATCGCTTCACGTATATTCACCAAAAGAGAGTTAGACTGCAAGGCACGTGACATTACCTTTATCGAGGAAAGGGACAAAGACCCAGAGAAATTAAAAGCAGCCAAAAAGTTTTGGAAAATTCTTGGAGCTGATCCTGATGGAGAAATTCGAGGTAAGAAATGCCGAGAAAAAAGGATGGTGAGGTAAACGACAATGATCAATGTTGGATGTGAAAGTAGTGGCTGTTATGGTGACTGCGGTTCTGCTTTTAGAAGCGACGGCTTTTGCCGTGGCACTGTCTATAGAGCAGATTTCGTATAACTGTGAAAACGGCACCGCACGGTCACGGCACGGTTG
The DNA here is from genome assembly GCA_029948255.1 of Telmatactis stephensoni. NCBI lineage: Eukaryota > Metazoa > Cnidaria > Anthozoa > Actiniaria > Isophelliidae > Telmatactis > Telmatactis stephensoni. The sequence goes on from JALIZF010001506.1 coordinate 119,106, forward strand.
CGGCAAGAATTTCGAATGTTTTTATAGAGATCACGGCACTGACACGGTTACGGCACGGCGCAGTCCGTTTCACACTCATACGAAATCTGCTCTATTTGGTTGCTGTGTTGATGAATGTGGTCTTATTAACGATCCAGGAAATATATCGATATATGCTGGTGGTCTGTCAATTATACTGTTAACTGATGATGGTCATAAATATCTTGATTAGTACGAGATGCTGCTGCTGATTATTACTATTTTAGCAGTGACAACTATAGTTCATAATCACCCTCTGTGTTATTAATATTGAGATTGATGGCGATGATAATGTTGATGATTATGATGCTGATGGAAGTTGTTAATTTGCCTCCACAGCTGCTGATTGCATTCCCGTCGACGAAGAATACGAGAAAGGAATGATCAAGACTAACATGGTTTACAAGGTTCACTGGACCGAACCCCCTTCACTGATGGCTGTTGATTCTATGTGTGGACGTTTACCACAAGTATCCATATTGGACACAAAAGAGGTACAATCTACTGGGTATTTCTATAAGAAGTGTAGCTTGGTTTGCGCATCTGAGGGGACGATTGAGAGGGACAGGGTCAAGGAGTGAACATGTATGGGCGTTAACCACAAGTGTCCATATTGGACACAGAAGTATTAAATCCGTATAGCTTAGTGTGACTTGATATTTATGGGGCGTATCATTAACAAGTAAGGGGGTGGGGTGGGTAAAAGTGAACCGTCCAAAATAACAAAAATAACTATCTGCTCAAATTTTATTTTCGTGTTTTACAGGTTTTAGTCTTTGATTTCGGATCAGAATTGTACGTGTGGAATGGACAGCAGTCATTATCAGGCCAACGTAAAACAGTTTTCGCCCTTGGTAAACAGCTTTTTGAATCCCCATTTGAACCAAGTGGAATCTACAACCCGTTGTACCCTTATGGTAAAGGTGCAGATACAAGCGCCACTACCAATGACAACAAAACAACCCCAGGACGTCCCCCATGGGCCTTGCTGGGTAGATTGCATGAAAAGGCAGAGACCATTCTCTTTAGAGAGAAATTCCTTGATTGGCCCGATCCAACGAAAATTATCAAGATGAAGGGTCATCCTAGTAGTGGAGAGTTGATTATCAAGGTAATTTGCGTACACAGAATGCTTGTGCAAAATGAATGTACGTTTAAATTACAGTTGATACGTGGGTAGGGTAGGGTAGGGTAGCGGAGGGGTGGGGGGTGGGGGGGGGGGGGGGGGACGAGATAAATAGTAGGAATCGGTTTTAAAACGATCCAAGAGATGGGTTTGTCTTGAGATGGATGCTCGAGATGGTTGACCTCAGGATAGCCCTGTATTGCGTATTTTCTTTCGTTGAGAGTATATAGTGGCCGTGTTTGAGCCCAATTTGAAGGTAGTTAATGAGATTCTCAGTGAGACAATGACAAAAATCCAACAATAAGAGTACTTTATTTCGTTACTTTCTCAGAAACACATTCCAGTGGAGCTGAAGCCTTGTGACCCTAAAGCCATGTTAACTGTCCCAGAACCTCTGAAAGGTGAAACCTTTGAGGGCGTTAACGTTGGGCGTGGCCATGGAGTACCAACACGGTGGACTGGGGACTACTACAAAGAAGGCAACCTTTGTACTACTGTTGGTCTTACTGTTTGGCATATCAATGAGTACAGACATTATGAATTACCTCCAGCTAATGTGGGCCATTTCCATTCAGGTAAGAATGATATATAAAAATAAGCAAACCAATAAGGATACAAACATAAGCAAGAACAAAAGACTGTTCGCCATCGGATCTATAGTGCTATATTTGATATTTGATACTACCGTCTATATTTGATGCACTGAGATTGAGATACAGTCCACTGTCATACCTATCCCAACTTTAGACTCTAACTCACCAGCGAGTCTCCGGTATTCGATTGAACAACCGACTACAATAGGGAGGATCATGGGTTCAAATCCCGCGTTGGGCTCAGATTTTTCTGGGTTTTCTCATTTCATCTGTCTTTTGTATGACATTGCTTTATTGTTCGGTGTTTGATGATTATTATTGTCTTCCTAGGTGAAGGTTACGTCATTCGATGGGCCTATTACGTCATGAATGATCGTATTGCTAAAGATCGCAAGTCTCGTTGTCGATCGACTATTGCTGGGCGTGTACGAACAGCGTACTACTTCTGGCAAGGGAATGACTGTACTGTTAACGAGAAGGGTGCTGCTGCTGTTATGGCTGTTGAACTTGACGAGGAGAGAGGACCTCAGGTGAGACGGTCTTTCTACGTTACGTTTAATAGACAGATTGACCCTACGCGACGTGAAAGAGGACGCCGCGCGCGCGGACGAATTTGTCTGGATTGGAATAATCGTTGACGTCGCCGACGTCAAAAAGAGGAAGCGAGAACAAGCGAAGTGGCGTCCTGAACGTAGCGTCACGACGTTGTCACGGTAGTCACGCAACTAACGAATAAGATAAATTCGTCATCTCTTGTCCTGTTCTCCCGTCGCGTCGCGTTTGTTAGATTTCTTTATTGTCAAACCAATAGAATTGAAGACAGACACTAGCGGATAGGTATGCAGGCAGATATACAAATGATGTTCTTTTCATATTTAGAGTTGATATGAACAACTTCATTAAGGCTTTGTAACAAAGAAGGAAAGACAGGGGGAGGGACAGACAGACAGACAGATAGACAGACAGACTTACAGACAGAAGACAGAAAGAAGGACAGACAGTGAAAGAAAGACAAACAGACGGTTAAACGGACGTTTATTGATGACAGTGAGATGAAACCAGGAGAAAAAAAGCGCTCTTATGCAAACCATATTGTTTTGGTTACTTCAGGTTCGGGTCGTACAAGGCAAAGAACCGCCTTCTTTTCTTAACCATTTTAAAGGATCAATGATAATTCATGCTGGAAAGTAAGTATTCCATTAGATAGATCTTACTCGTGGGACAAGTTGCTGTAGTCATCCTCAACAATGTTGCAATTTCTTGATTCTACTACAACTTTACTGGCTTCCAGCACCTCTTTTTGCACCTCTCATTCAAACGTTTAGCTCCATACTACAGCTCCATTTCTCGATCGACACGAAAAACCACGTGAGCTAGTTATTCTATACCTCGTGTTACCGTTTCTCTATACCTCATGTTTTATCACAACTACCTCACTCTTTCGAGTCCTGACACCAATTTCTCAATAGTTAAATCAAAATAAGCCCCTCTAAAAGTCTTAACGTAATTCTGTTGAACTTCAAGACTTGCTAAATTCTCCATGGCTGATTTAAAAGTGCTCTGACTAACCTTTTTTGTCTTTGTATCCTGCATTACTTGCAATTAAAAGCTCGATTCTTCTCCCGTAATCACGTTTTCGTTAGCAATTGTTAAATGTAATGGTAAACAAGTCACTTATATTGTTAACTGATAACCATATGATTTTGTCCCTATAACAGTGCGTCCAAGTGTTGGTTCGACGTTGATACGTAAGTTGACGTGGTGCGCACGTGATTGTGTAAATCCTAAGGGGGGTGGGGTAGAGGGATTCTTTGATAGCTGATCGTAAGAACCTTTAGTTGTCCTTAAAATAATGGAAATGTAATTACCTATTTTAAAGTAATGTTAAAATGATTAACGCTGTAGGAAAAACGAGTAACGTTCGTCATACGTAAGCGTTCCTCGTTCGTACATTCGTATTACATATCGTTTTCATACGTAACGGTAAAATTATTTTGAAGCAGATTTTATAGTCTCTGAAAAATTCGCAGCACCAAACGCGCGTGTCTTGATGTTGTCAGCTGCGTTCCGTGTGTCAAACACATGCGGTTGCGTCCGTGCATTGACCGTGCTCTGCCGTGGTTACGTTATATTCTGTGAGTTTTTCAAAGTCATACGAGGCTTGCTGTACAGTTGCATTGTACGTAAGCATGCTGCGTTCGTGTATCATACACGTGCTTTCTACGTTAAGTCTGTACGTAACTGGAGTTTAAAGTGGCCATGGTTGTGTTCCACGTAATTTTCCATCGCATGCCGCATTCGTAGTGGTGACCATTTACTGCACTATTTTAGATTAATGACAACTGCTTTGGTGCTGTGGATTTAAAAACATCAAACTGGAACTTAACTTGTTTGAATCATAAGTGCCTGCGCAGTATAGACGCCTTTCAAAAATGACGGGCTCATTGTTCACGAGAATGAGGCCAGAAAGGCCTCCACAATCATTATGCCGTCAAATGAGTCTAAGTATGTCCTGTAAAATGCACAGAAAACAGGTATTTCAAAAGGAAAAGAAACACATCGTCCTTGATAGCAATAGAAGTGTCGCCGTGCTTATTTTCTGGTACCAAGGCCTTTGTGGCCTCGTTCTCATGTACTAGGCCGCCATTTTTGAAAGTAAGTCGTCTATAGAAACACGATTGATTAACAGATATTTGGATTCTGCGTTTGCGTTTAAAGTGATGATTTTCATTCGATTTTTTTGTTGCATTACAGGAAAACCCATGTTTCTGACACTATCGAACGGCTATCTGGTAATTATAGCACTTTCAAAATAAATACATCACGAAGTTTACAGTTTCTTCCTTGTACTATGTATTTCTCAGTTTTCATTCATCTACTTTTCATTTCTTTTTCAGATACTTCAGTTATCCGCCTGTATAGCTTACGCAATGAGGAGTCTACTGAGGGATGTTTAGTACAAGTTAAAGCAACGTAAGTACATCACCAAAGCTTCTCTGATTATTTGTTTCTTAGACTGTTGTTCACTCAAGGGAAGTCAGTGGTATGTGCTGTTGGAGGGGTATACTCGTTACATTGTATAGAAAGGCTTGATATCTGTTCATTTGGCCAGGAAGCTAGGAAGATATTAAAAGGCAGAAAAGGTCAGTTAGTAACGCTGGAAAGATCCTGATTAGCTAAGAGATTCCAGGTTGTCATTTGGTCAGGTCAGTAAAGAAACGTGTTTTGTGTCGCGAAGTCACCATTTCTTTGTTTAATAATACTCTATTTGTTGGCAGGTGTTCGTCATTACGTTCAAGAGGGTGTTTTGTACTCTTAGTTTGTCGTGAAGGACAGATTTACGTATGGTATGGTTGTAAGGCCACAGAAGGATTAAAAAAGAATATCTTGATAGCAGCCAAAGCTATCCAGGAACGGTAAGCTCATTTGGGACATAATAAGACTACAGTAGAACCTCCGGTAAGCAGAGGTCCAGCTGAACTGCTGTCCGCTTACGAGAGGTGTCGGCTTATAGGAGGTTAAAAATATAGAGGTTTTCAGGTGGAAGGCTCGAGGGTTGCTGTTCGCTTATAGGAGGTGTCGGCTTATAGGAGGTTAAAAATATAGAGGTTTTCAGGTGGAAGGATCGAGGGTTGCTGTTCGCTTATGAGAGGTGTCGGCTTATAGGAGGTTAAAAATATAGAGGTTTTCAGGTGGAAGGGTCGAGGGTTGCTGTTCGCTTATGGGAGGTGTCGGCTTATAGGAGGTTAAAAATATAGAGGTTTTCAGGTGAAAGGGTCGAGGGTTGCTGTTCGCTTATAGGAGGTGTCGGCTTATAGGAGGTTAAAAATGTAGAGGTTTTCAGGTGGAAGGATCGAGGGTTGCTGTTCGCTTATGGGAGGTGTCCGTTTGTAGAGGTTCAACTGTATTCAGATTTTTGTCATGGTCATTGTTGATATCTTGATTTCACACACACTGCCTTGATTGGGCTATTTCAAGAGACCATAATACTAAGAGAACATAACTTAGTATTGACGTCTGTGCGATGTTATATTAGCGGCGAATAAGGCTATTTTTAGTAATTTCGCCATCGCGCGCGCAAGGTGAGCGCGGACGGGACCGTTTGCTTTTGGCATTTGAATTCTGAGTTTTGGCTTTGTTCTTTCAGGAAACCCGTGGAATGCAACGTCGAAAATGAACCATTCCTTACTATTACAGAGATGGAAGAAGGCAGTGAACCAGATGCATTCTTTAAAGCTTTAGGAGGCAAAAAGTATTACTGTAGTCTTATAAAAGGTACAAATACATAACCTTCAGTCCCTGTAAATACAATTAATAAATTAATACGTTAATAAATTAATAAGTTAATAGATTAATAAGTTGTGATGCCGATTAGTTTTGATTCAGGCCCGTCGCTTGGGGTGGTTCGAAGGTTCGAACGAACCCCCTCCCTCCCCACAGAAAATAGCAGCTAAGCTTAGGATACTAGTACTTTCCACCAAAAAACAACAGTCATATGCATTTCTCTCTAAATGAACCTATGGTGAATGCTGGTGAATCATGGTTTTACCAAAACCGCGACCGTTAGCAATTTATTTTAACGATTTCTTAGTTTTGACAACTCAAGTTTTTTCCACCTTTTCTATATATTCTTTCATAATCTTTTTCTTTTTCTGTCTTTTCTCTCTAATTAAAAACTAATTTTGATTTCGAGACAAAAAAAAAAAAAAAGGGCCCCGGCAGGTTTCGAACCCGGTTCCTACATTTACCTATTTGCTTTACAGCACAAGGGTTTTCCAACTGCGCCACGGGATCGCGTAATTTGCACAACAATAGATAGCCAATTTCACGATACACTAGGTTATTTTGTCCTCAAAATCCCTTAGTAGACCAGTTAGCCTAGTGGTAAGGTTCAGTCATTTACGGCCTAGGATCCGACTGTTTCCTCCCTCTTTGACTGCGAAGCTCGCTGCGTTCTACCGGATAGCGCGGAAGGGGCCGAAATCTCCATCCTATACGTAACATGCGATGATTCAGCAATTTGTCTGGATGCATGGTCCGATTTTTTAGGTTTTGCATAAAATTAGAATGCTAATTTCTTTGGGTAACGCGTTCGAGTCCTGCCTGCGCCAACAACATATTTCTTCTTTTCCTTTTTTTTTTTTTTTTTTCAGTTTTTAATGAATTCTATTTCTCTTTTCTAAATTTCCTGGCTTAAAATTCTGGTCTTCAACGAAGACTCATTACATTGTTTTTTAGCTTGATGCTTTCAAATTTTGCGTAATTTAGAAAAGCAAATTTCCTGAAATAAGTTATCTTTAAAAAAATTATTCCACTTTCCAAAAGCCAGCTGGACCTCTGATACTTATACTGGTCATTCTGAAGCATTCCCTAATCCCAGCCGAATACGAAATCGAACCTCGCCTATCAATATGCTTGTGACGGGCCTGTGATGTTCATAATTTTCCTTTTAATATTAATCTGGAACTTGGCGTAGAATAGCTGATACAGTATCTAATACAAACAATACTATTTATATGTCGTTTCCCTTTTATTTTTAAGATCCTTCATCGCAGCATTTCACTCCACGATTATTTGAGCTCAGCAGTGCTACAGGGAAGTTTTTATCAAGCGAAGTATTATGTCCTTCAAGACTTGATGGCAAAGTCTGTACATTTCCATTTCTACAGGAAGATTTGTATGGCTCACCTCAGCCTGGTAAGATAAGGAGCCTTCTTTTCAGTATTCATGATCTTCGCTGTGTGTATGGACATGAGTACAACTGTATATAATGAATTGCAGTTCTCCGTTTTTATCGTCGTTGTTGTTGTTGTTGTTGCTGCTGCTGTTGCATTTGTTTTTGTTGTTGTTGCTGCTTTTGCAGTTGTTTTTGCTGTTGCTGCTGTTGTTTTTGTTGTTGTTGTTGCTGTTGTTGTTGTTGCTGCAGCTTTTGTTGTCCGTGTTGCTATTGTTGTTGTTGTTACTGCCGCTGTTACTGCTGTTGTTGTTGCTGTTGGTAAAGATGTTGTTGTTGGTAAACTGGATGTTGTTGTCATTGGTCATGATATTCGTTTTGCTAAGGAGTTCCTGGCATGAGGTTGACCTCGAGGCTTTCTTTTGTGGATAGTTATCACTTCTTTTTGAATTTCTATGCATCTTCAATAAACAGTATTACCCATTATTGTTATTATTGCTTCTGTTGGTTATGACAGTATTTCAATATTTTTTTACTATTTTATTTACAGCTCTTTTCCTGTTGGATTTTCATTATGAGATCTACATTTGGGAGGGCTGGATTCCAGAAAATGATATTGATTCCCTGACTGGTACTGGGAAGCAACGATGGGATACGGACAGGAAGCTAGCTATGGAAACAGCCATCAAATATGCTGAGGGTAAGTCAATTTGTTTTACTCACGTCATAGTGCCAAACACGTAACTCTTGGTAGTTAGTCTGCCTTCCTGTCTACCTCTCTGTCTGTCTGTCTGTCTGTCTGTCTGTCTGTCTGTCTGTCTGTCTGTCTGTCTGTCTGTCTGTCTGTCTGTCTGTCTGTCTGTCGGTCGGTCGGTCGGTCGGTCGGTCGATCTCTCGGTCTGTCTGTCTTTCTGTCCGTCTGAGTCTGTCTGTCTGTTGATCTGTTTGTATGTCTCTTTGTCCGTCTACCTTATGATTTTTTTCTTGATTGGTGTACGATTGTAACATTTTTTCTTTGTTATCTTGTAGAGGCTGGAAAGCGTGTATCCCATCGTGTATACGTAGTTTACGCAGGTCTTGAACCCATGTCTTTTAAAGTAGCATTCCCTTGCTGGACCGACAAGCCATATATTACTTCAATACAGAAAGAAGTAAGTCATTTCAGTGATTTTGGGTTTTCAATTCAGCTTGCTTATTGGAGTCTGTTTTATATCAGACTGGTAAACAAACTGGCGCAAGAAATCTGGTGTCAGAGGTGTTGAATCAATTTACAAAGTAAGTACTTCATAATGAGTGATAATTCTTCATTGTTTCACGAGCCGCAAAGAATTCACTACAAGAGAGAGTAATTGGAAGTCATCTTAAACGTCTTATTTCGCAAAATACAACGTAATTCGACGCAATTCAATGTCTTTAAGGATACAGTAGGACTTAAAATCATCTGGTGTGTTTAGATGACTGTTATTACGGCCAGGAATACAACAATTATACTTTGAATTCGTGACATTTCACTGTAAACACTGTACTCGTTCGATCTTCTGTCCCCACTAACGATCCCAAGTGCATTTGCGCATCCAAACTCGTCCCAGTCCCCAGCTCGTTTCTAAAGTGGCCAATTGTCTTTACAAGGACTCCTGACCAACAAAAGATCAAAGGCAGTTGCCTTGTGAAATTCATAAGTTGTAAGACAAGACACCATTTAGGTGTTTGCAAGGGGATTGATGCAAGGGGTTTGAGATAAATCTTGTCTAGCTTAACACAATCTTGCTGCAGATGTAAAATGAAGTTCATTTTGAATTTCAGGGAAACATACAGTCTAGAGGAACTTCAGCAGAACCCACCACCACAAGGAGTGGACCCTGCTAAACTAGAGACCTACCTGAATAAGGAGGACTTTTCGGTAGGTACTTTTAGATTGACTTTAAGACTCTTAGATTGGTATTAGATTTATTATTAAGGAATATAAAACGCGCACGCATGTCTCTGTACTGTGATATAAACACGATGGAAGATGTAGAGCAAGAGAAAAGCAAGCTTAGGAACACGAGGCGTAGCCGAGTGTTTCTCTAGCTTTTCGAGTGCTCTACATCTTCCAGAGTGTTTATATCACAGTACAGAGACATAAGCGATCGTTTTATATTGCTTTTATAAAATATTTTCGACGTTTTTTGAGCGAGCCATGTCTCTGTCCTCTGATATAAACCGATAGTAGTCAGCAAATCAGCGCGCGCGTTATATCTCAAATATTTTATAACAATAAATAGATGGTGGCTTCTCACTCTTATCTACCTACTATCGGCTTTACTGAACGGGTTATAAAGAATGCCAACTGATAGTGCATGAAAATAGATGATGGCTTCTCACTCTTATCTACCTACTATCGGCTTTACTGAACGGGTTATAAGGAATTCCAACTGTTAGTGCATGAAAATAGATGGTGGCTTCACACTCTTATCTACCTACTATCGGCTTTACTGAACGGGTTATAAAGAATCCCAACTGATAGTGCATGAAAATAGATGATGGCTTCTCACTCTTATCTACCTACTATCGGCTTTACTGAACGGGTTATAAGGAATTCCAACTGTTAGTGCATGAAAATAGATGGTGGCTTCTCACTCTTATCTCCCTAATATCGGCTTTACTGAACGGGTTATATAGAATTCCAACTGTTAGTGCATGAAAATAGATGGTGGGTTCTCACTCTTATCTACCTACTATCGGCTTTACTGAACGGGTTATAAAGAATTCCAACTGTTAGTGCATGAAAATAGATCATGGCTTCTCACTCTTATCTACCTACTATCGGCTTAACTGAACGGGTTATAAAGAATTCCAACTGTTAGTGCATGAAAATAGATGATGGCTTCTCACTCTTATCTACCTACTATCGGCTTTACTGAACGGGTTATAAAGAATTCCAACTGTTAGTGCATGAAAATAGATCATGGCTTCTCACTCTTATCTACCTACTATTGGCTTTACTGAACGGGTTATAAAGAATCCCAACTGTTAGTGCATGAAAATAGATGATGGCTTCTCACTCTTATCTACCTACTATCGGCTTAACTGAACGGGTTATAAAGAATTCCAACTGATAGTGCTTGACTCTCTTTCTTAAATGTTGAAACACACCTAAGGGACTTGTTGCAGGTACAATGCTCCTGTTTACCACAGGAACCCCAATAGCTCAGCGGTTAGAGCGTCTTACCAGCACTCAGAAAGTCACGGGTTCAAACCCCTTCGATTTGTCGAGTCATTTCACACCCAAAGAAACTCTAAAAACATATACTAATGACTTTATACCTGTTTTACAGAACATATTCAAGATGAATATAGAAGACTTTAATAAATTACCAGGATGGAAGCAACAGAATCTAAAGAAAGCTGCTGGGTTATTTTAAGTGTTTCCGTTGGCTCTAACTTCGTTTTACTTCTACTTTAATTACCCCCGAGGATAGTAATATACAAAGAAAACGATTCTGTATATAACATTAACCATTATTATGTCTTAATCACTGCATACTAGCAGTACTAGAAACCTGGAGCTGGTTGTACGAAGCCTGGATATTCGCCGAATAAATCCTTATCCAGCTGATAAAATTCATAGCTCTTATCCGGTGGATATCTTATCCAGGTTTCGTACAACCGGCTCCTGTCTATAGGTGTATATCTATGTTATAGGATTATTTATTAAGAAAATATTAGCGCATTATTGCATGCACTGGACTAGTTAATAGGTAAAGCCAAGTGTTGCTGGTCAAACTTGAGTAATACCTGAGGATGTATATATACATAAGAATGACTTAGAGGTGGGATTGGTGTACCTTTGGGTGTGGTCACATGGGCGATTTTGTCCCGGGAAAAATTTCCCCCATGTAAACACACCCTAGTGTTTCGTGATGGACGAAATGATGGTGATATTGCCATTTTGATATGGTTGTTTGTGTACTATATGTACAGATATGGATTTCATGAATTTATAATTTATGGAAAAATAGTGATATTTGAATACATCTTTATACCAATGTTGAGTTGATGGTGATCGTGGTACATGGAATGACAATGTTGATGGGAACATGATTAACAATATCAGTGCCAAATTGATGCTCTTTAAAACAGAGATGAGATAATTTGTCATTACGGATGACATCATTTGAATATGGTGTCCTTTCTGTACAATATTCAATTGATTCATAATATTAATGATTTTAAATTCCAATTGAAAGAAATCCTAGTTTTTTTTATTATTTCGTTAATTTTGCAAAATTAAACCTTTTTAATTATTTCCAAGTTTGTACGTTTTGGCTATAAATATTTCTTTCAAGATTAGTACAAAAAGAATTCATATAAAATCGATCGATAGTCTTAAAAATGAATGTTAGTCTGCTTACATCAGGCTTCCGACCAAATTGAGCTAAATCCTAAAGAAAATTATAATGATTTAGATAAACCATACAATATATATTTATTTTCAAGAAAATGTACATAATGTTATCATAAGACGGCAAATATCCTTTGTTAATGTTATCGAGGTGTGATACGAGAAGCTTTGTTGTGGTTTAAATTTTATCACTGGTCTATTTTGAGGGCGTTGTTCTACTTTGATGATAAACTTTGCTCAAGTTTAATCCTTTAAAACTAACCTAAATACATAGATTACCCACCATCAAACCCTCAACGTGGCCCTAAAAACCAAACTAACAAAATTGTAAAGAAAATGGTAAAAATTACACCACAATATATGTATACATGAGGCAGTTATACATTCAATGAAATAAACTCTACTGATTATCAATGATTACTGTAATAGCTTAAGTATTGTCTAGTTATCGCTGAGTGTACAGTAGCTTCGCGGCAAACGAGTGTTAATATGATTAGTGTAGTTTATTCTGGTACGAAAATACGGCTCAGCATGCGCGCAAACAAGGCATCCTAAATGGCTGGGAACTTAATGGTCGAGGTGACGAAACGGCGAAACTAAAGGCGAGGAGGGTTAGTCTCCTTCGCATCCGGTGTAATTCAGCACAGGTAGCCCAAGCAATCGACTTGAATATTGGAAATAAAATCTCAGAATTTTTCTTGCAAATATGCGTTGTCATAACTTAACGTTATTTCATAGTTTGATGCTATTTCTTTGAAGTTTTTAGCCGGGGGACGGAAATGGGAAACTCGCAACGCTAAAAATATTTCTAAATCCTTTTAGAGTAGCGTAAGGACACGAACCGGATGCGAAGGAGACAAAGGGCGCGAGGAGAGTTCTTACATCTGATGTTGCTACAATCGCTGTGACAAGTAAAATTATGCTCTGCTTTTTACAACGATTTCAGCAATTTAGTGTATATAATGTGTATATGTATTTTTTGCCATTTGTATCATTCAAATTGGCGTGGATTGTAGCTTGACGTATATACCTATTTAAATTAACGGGAGTTGTCGGCAAAAGCTTACGCGACTCACCCGAAAGGGAGTATGGGTAGAAATTACTAAAGCTATAAAACTACATAAATCGGCCATACGACAACTCAAAATGGCTTGCCTTGACCTTAAACACTAAAGAACTTCACTTGTTGATGCTAAAATCAAGACCAAACCTGAAATGAGTAATGTTTTGCCTACTACCCATACACCTTTTCGGCCTTGTCGCGTAGGCTTGAACCTCTCGTGCGACAAGCTTTTTTAAAATAGGATCTAGTTGGTAGAAGAATCAAGTGTGCAGCCAGCGATATTACTCGGGCTAGCTATCAAATGGGCTTTATTCGTCGTCGTCGTCCTTCGCATGTAAAATGCAGATTGGTCACATACATAACTATATTCACTTCGCGGCTCGTAAAATAAATCGTAAAAAATGTAAGGAAAGCCTTTGGAACCTGGGTACGGTACGTGAACACTAATCGAGATTAATTTTATTACATCGCTGTTTCGCCGAAGTAACGCAGTGCGTCCACACCGGTAATCAATTTTTGTTTGTTTGTTTGTTTGTTTGTTTGTTTGTTTGTTGTTTGTTGTTTGATTTAATTGTTTGATTTAATTGTTTGATTTAATTGTTTGTTTGTTTGTTTGTTTGTTTGTTTGTTTGTTTGTTTGTTTGTTTGTTTGTTTGTTTGTTTGTTTGTTTGCATGCTTACATTATTCCTTGCTGATTATAGTGACAAGTAAGATTTTAATTACAGCATAATTATACTTACAATGTTGATAAAGTAAGTTTGGGTTTTGAATCAATCAATATTTCCCTAGTATTTATGGTATCACAATAACAGTAATTTAAGTACATGCAGTATAACTTATAAAACTACTTCTTCCAGCGGCGCTTTTTGTATTTCTTTTTTAGGGCTTTGAGATCTTGACGTGTGTCTTCGTCGTCACTGGAAAAGAAACAAAAAAGCCGGTTTGGTTGGAAACTACAAGGATTTATATTTTCCTGTAAATCCTTGCAAGCTATCGATTCAACAAACTTTTTTAAAAGAAAAGAGACAAAAGCTGCGTTTTACATGGTCGATTTCGTCTCGGTCTGAGTTCCTTGACGGGACAGGTTTTACAAGATTCTCATGTGGAGTGCCGGACAAGAATTAATTTATGTTTACATGAGTCTTTTGTAACTGGAACGACATGAACGTCTTTTAGTCCAAGGCTGGAAATCGTCCCGTCACCAACTCAGCCAGGGACGAAATAGCGGTCTACATAGTTAAGCTCAAGGTGGGTTCCCTCGTACAACGAATGGAAAGTATTCATTTTGTCAAGCCAAGCTTATAGAACACTTTCCAAATTGTTTGATATCGAGGCAACAAAAAGAAACAGGAATTAACTAGCCAGCCATGGGCAGCATTTCTTTTGTTTAATCCATATTAGGCCTGGTTTTCACTACAACGCAAGCATAAACGCAAGCACATGCAAGGGTCAAAAATGATCTCAATGAAAACGGAGCATTATGCTGTTTGCGTCGCTAGTGAAAACCAGGCTTAAGCCTTGTAGGTATCAAGTAATTTTAAAACGGGTCAATTATTTGAGTATTTCTTCGTACCTGCAAACAACAATGGCTTCTCTTCGTGCGTGTTCACCACTAGACGTCGACGATCCTTCGGTTTCCAAAGATGGCAAGGATGAAACTTTCTTGATTGATTTCTTAGGTCTGAAGTGAAAATATTTGTTACAAATTAAGTTGAACACCGAAAATACCGTAAACTGAAGACCTTCATTAATATGACCTCCCTGGTTATGTCCCTGGTTATAAACCCTAGAAAACTAAAGAGATAGTCCAGTTGTAGTCCGATTAAAGCCCCCTGCTCGCTCTTTGTTATACGTATTAGGAACTGTAGAAAGTTGTAGGTGAAAGTATCATGTGGAACCAATGTCGCTGCCAAACGTTAATATTTGAATATCGGGACTCAAAGGTTTTACCTACACGTAACACGTAAACCAGCATTTGGAGAATGTAATGGTGATTCTTGATCTCAACTTGTGTCTGATAAGCTCGTCGAGAACCGATAATTATGCTCCATGTCCTCCCGCCCCCTCCGAATATAGGCTACCCCACTTCTAATCCCCCTAAAACTCCTTATGAACTAATATAAGCCGCAGTGTAGTCTGGTATTGCACCTTGGCCAAATTGTAAAGGTAAAATGTAGAGGTAGTGTGTGAGAGAGGAGAGATGTAGAGGTAGTGTGTGATCGTGAGAGAGTACAGTGTCCCCCAATTAGTGCGAAAGCGCTAGAAGACTTGGACACTTAAATAAACAGTTATATATTTATTTGGCCAAACATGAAACTATTCATAAGTTGGATTAAACATAATAAATACACGGCTTCGGTAGAATTTTAATCATTTGAATCTATTTATTTTAGACTTACTGTTCATAAAATCGAAATTCATTTCAAAAGTAATACGTGACTTACATTTCCTTTGTGTTTGTATCAATCTTGTGCTCCTCGCTTTGCCAAACGGATTTGCGTGATTCTCCTTTAGGCGAAATTACGCAGATTTCGGAGGGGATCGGCCGGGTGATAGCATCAATGACGATTGAGTGGTGGCTTTTGGGTGCAGGTACTTCAAACGATGCCGTTCGCACCTGTCTTTAACGACAGAAAAGTTACAATGAATCATTACAATCTATAAGCCTAGTTTATACTGGTAGCAACACAAGCATCAGCAAACGATGCTGGTCGCACTAGTCTTTAACAACGGAAAAGTTACAATGAATCATTGCAATTTATATAAGCCTAGTTTACAGTAGTAGCAACACAAACGAGCACAATCAACATGGTGTGGACAAACACCGCTAATGAGCAATGACTTACATAACTAAGTGTGTTTATGCCGTTTTGACTTTTACTTTTATCGCAAGCAAGAACCAGGTTTATTTTAAAGTTTGTTTCCAAAATAATCATCTTCCCAAATTCTCTCCTTGAAGTTCTCAAAGCAATGCAGTCCCGGCTCCGTTCCACAAGTTGAAACCGTTTCACCTTTTATGTACCATTCAAAGGAAATAATACTCCAACGACCAGGGTAAAAAGCTACGTCTTTTATGTACCTCCAGTTTAAAAAAGATACCCTTTTCATATACCTCAAGGGTGAAAAAGATCTTGATCAATAAAATAAGGTTTGGATATACATAGTAAAAAGATATTCCTTTTTTATATATCTCTAGCGTGAAAAAGGCGCGTACCCAACATGTACCCCTTTTGGGCCAGTGAAAAGCCTCCCTGTGTGATCCATCACAGAAAGTAACTCCCAGGGACTCCCTGGCATCATGCATGCAAGCGCCGCACTGACTTGTACTTACCTCCCATCGAATGGAAAATCGGAGAGAAATTGACTTGACAAACGAGTGTCTAGAGGCGTCATTGCTAACTCTTTTTCGAGTTGTTTTCTTTTCCTGTATATCAACAATAAAACGAACATGGTAAAACTTTGGCAAATTGAAATCAGTAATAATTTTAGTCAAGAACCGGTTTCATTTCAGGAAAAACAACGCAGAGCCCATTTTACGAAGAACGCTACAAAAAAGAGAGAGGGAGAGAGCGAGCGAGCGAGAAAGAAAAGAAAAGAAAGGAAAAGAAAAAAGAAAACAAGGAAAACATCTTTCCCAGGGAAGCGCGTCTAGAGACTTTCTTTTCTCCACTTTCATGTCCATAATGCATTAAACCCTGGGAGTGCTATTATCAGACACTTTTGCAACAGGACTTTTAAAACTCAACAACAAGGAGTTTGTAGACTTCTTTAGAGCTTTGGCTTTGTCAGTTGTAGACATCTATAAGATTTATGGTTCGTCATCGACGCCATCTTGTTTGCTTTACATTACAATACAAGGCATTATGGGTCACGTGAAGTAGTTAATTGATTGGAAGACGTTTTATGATCAGGGAACCTATCAGATGCAGCCTAGTCCCCAGGCTATCCCGTCTCTCGTTTCAAAACGTGACGTCACAGAGTGAGCCTGGGTACTAGGCTGTATCAGATGTATTCTTTTGGATCATTGCCGATTACCGTTTATATCTGATTGGTTCACTTATGGGGCACCCCAAATGGATAATTTCGAAGTAGTTTCAGCTGAAAGAAAGCTGTCCGCCAAAACAAACAAATACATACCAAAAAAGAGAAAAAGCAAAAATCATGTCTAAGCCACTAAACCCTTTTGAAGCTAAATTAAATGAACGATTGGTGTTATGATATATACTCACATTTTTCTGAGACAGATTCGCAAAAGTAAAACCATGACAATCAACCATGCCAAGCTAAAGATGACTGCTAAAGCTGTTTCGTAGACAGCTACTTCTGCTTTGTTGATTGGTTCACTTGACTCTTTAAATAAAGTTGGCTTGTTATCTTGAGAGAGAAAGAGACGTATGATGCAACACTATACTTGATAACTCTTCGCGCATTTTCACGACGTATTTTGAGCAGTTTTTGTATGACTGTAAAAACAGCACGGTTGTGGCACGATACGGTTACCGCACAGTACGGTTACGGCACGGCACGGCACGGTTACGGTACAGCACGTGGTTACGGCACGGTACGGTTACCGCACTGTACGGTTACGGTACGGTTATGGCACGGTACGGTTAGGGCACGATACGGTTACAGCAGGAATTTTGAATGTTTTTATAGACATCCTGCCTGATACAGTCACGGAGTAATAAAAGTGCTCCTTATATTGATCCTTGGGGAATTCCACAGACTGAGTGGTAAGCGTGTACCGTTTAATTACTGTGAGCAATTTGCTAGATATCAGTGATTTGAACCACTTTATTAATTAATTCTACTTGACCTCATTGTTCACTATTACTCATCTTGTATATCGAAAGTGGGTTATTGAATTGCAACGTAAAAACGTTTCTAATCATGGATTCAAGGAGCTAGAGATCTCCTTTACAGCTGACCACTAGGCGATTTTATACGCTTGCCGGAGCGAATTTTGGTCGCCGCCATGGCCATGACAAAATATTTTGACTCTAAAAAGGTATCTACTCATTTATCTATAAATGACAGAGTCGAAAGATAGGATTATATTTTGAAAGATCTTTTACCTTCTGTACTAACTCCGCAGAAAAAAGAGTACTTTGGACTCATTATTATGCGTCTACTTACCGTTTATCTTTGGAGTGAGAACAGGATTCTGTGGTGATGACGTCCCCATTGCGCAGCTCTGTTTTGATTCCCTCTGTAGCGTGAATTTGTTACTCAGAGATTAATTGGCTGTCCACGATTTCAACGATGTTTGATCCATAAAGATCGAAGTACTGCCACTGCTGGAACCAAGAAAAAACAAAAGGTTGATCGAAGCAATGGACTGAAATCGATCCTTATACTTTCCTATAAACTCATATTCAAGAATAGCTATGTGCGTAGCCAGATAATATGGGGCTCTATTATTTTAACTGGTACATCAGTCACGAAACGTTTGAGCACGTTAGAATGACATATCTGAGTATAAAGGGAATAGACCAGTTCACGCTGTCGTCCGCCATTTTGAATTGGGACAAACTCGGCGAAATTTATAGAAATCTGGATCACTTTCACTTCCCGTAACTCCACTCATATACTCCGTAACATTTATGACTGTTATGATGCCTATTGGAAGAAACTACACAAAGAATTGAGTAGTTTACTTCAAGATATGTCGTATTAGTATAGGAAATCGCACGATCTTGAGTACAATTCGGAATTAATAGGTACGAGTAATGTTTTGAAAGTTCTCAAAATAGGACGAGCCTTTAGGCGAGTCCTATTTGAGAGTTTTCAAAACATTACGAGTAACTATTAATTCTGAATTGTACGAAAAGATCGTGCGATTTTTTATTTATAATACACTATCGTTGCCATAGCGACTTAATAGGTACTCTACAGAGTACAATTAACGATATAATTGTACTCCTCTCGTCCAATCAGAATCGAGTAATTTTGTATAGTGTATTATAATATATATTATATGTATTATATGTATCATAATTTTAGAATTGTTTATTTTGTTATAATATTGTTCACGGCTCTCAGGAAGAGCATCAATGTATGATGAGATTCCGTGTTTGAATTTTTTTTTAATCAAGCTCAAAAGGACTAATTCTTAAGTTTTAATTGCGGCCGATCGGTTACATTGATTTCAGCTATCGCGAGTTGAATTCCTTTGCCTCAAATATCTGCAAATATCACACTGAATACAATCAAATCAGTTTGTTGGACATTAGAATTAGCAGCAGAACTACCAAGCAATATGCTCGGTTTAGTTCCAGTTTGATTCGCGGGTTAGTTGCTATGTAACCACCAAACCTTTGATTTACGCTGACATTTGAATATTGGTTTAGATCCACTGTAGTGCCACTCTGCTCAAAACTCAAATATGTTTAATTTCCAGTATCAGCATTCAAACTTTTGGAGGGAGTTTGACCAACCGATTTTAGAATTGGTCTAAGCGCGACCTTGGCCCTTTAATTTTTCAAGAATTTTAGAGCTTTTGGAGAAATCCCGGAAAGAATTTTAACCTAATTTTTCGGGAATTTTGTATCCAAGCCTATTTTATTCAAACAAAAATAAAAATAGTATCCACCCACCTGAAATTTTATCACTCAAAATAATTGAGTCACTTAGTTTGAGAAAATATTAAGAGGAGATCTTTTTTCAATGACGAGCAATAATGGCGAAAATCGCCAAAAGCTAGACCTTCGTGCGAGTTTTAATCCAAATTTTCGTTCCGGATTACAACACTCAAATCCTTTTTCTAGCATAGATTTTGGTGGTCTCTCAGCCAATCAGAACGTGTGTTATAATTGCAGCTATATTAACAAAAACTAGATACATGGACCTTTCAGGTGCCTATTATATTACTATATTCGTATAGATAGCTAACCTTCGTGATGAAAAGGAAATAAATAGTTGGTTATATAAAAACTGGTTAAATTGTTATTGATATACTACAGAATACTGTACCTTTGTTGGCGAACCAATATAGATGACTAGTAACACGAAATACCAGAAAAATACTTTGTGCCAGGCAGTTCCTCGTCAGTATTTCTTCGAACTCAGAGTAAAACAAGTGAAGGGAACGCGCTCAGAGTTGTTTTAGTTCGCAACATGCGGCACGTGTTGACCTAATTAACTCTACTATGACGTCACATGTAACGTCATGTGACGTCACATTATTTAAAAAGTATTCTAATTTATTAATTACAATAATGAATTGATAATAGAGAATATTTCAGTAAATTAAAAATATTACGTTTCTAAGCTAAGCAAAAGAAAATATGTAGGAATAAAAAGAATGCCCTTTCAAGCCAGCCATTTTCTAAAAAGTTTGATTGTTGTTGTTGTCAATAAGTAACCTCTGCAAAAGTACTACATGATCACCACAAAGACAATTTTTTTGCTAGTTAAAAAAGGGATTTCCTAGGAATTTCGATTATCATTAATCATGCCCATTTGGTAATTTTCTGTTCTTTTGTCGATTTTATATTTTGCAATATACACCCTTATCACGCTAGCGTGATATTATAAGATATTTGATTTATCGGAAAAAGAAGTTTACTATAAATTGGTCACAATGAGAGATAGTAAATTGCAAAGTTTTGTAAAGATTGTGTTCAAACTGACGAAGTTACAAATTCTTGAAGCTAGAGACTTTTGTGGAATTTTTGTAAAGAAATATATGTGTTTATCATGATAACGAGGCTCGCCGGGCATGCGATGCTCGTAGTCCACCGTTATACATTTATTTGTAAAAATGCTAAGTTTTAAAAATTCATATCTTTGTCAGTTTAAGAGCAATCTCCCCGAAACTTTGCAATTTTACTAATATCGATGTGAAGAATTAGCCAATTTATATTTATATAAATTAAAGTTAATCATACAACCATTAGCTATGCTTAAGATGCAATGGAATGTAAACTGTTATTGATCTGGACAAAGCGGTCTTGTTCCCAAGTGTAAACACAGCTGTTGTCCGGAAATGTAATATGGTGCTTGACAATGAATGAAGCTTAAGAGTTGCTCAATGGTTGTTTTTAGGGGTATTAATTATCAATTAGGACAAAGTGGCTTTGTTGTCCAGGGTAAACAATAACTGTAATCCGGAAGTTAAATATGCTGCTAGTCCAATGAATGGAGCTTAGGGGTTGCTTTGTAGTAATGACTAAACATGCCTAATTTATCCTAGCCAATCACATTACAGCACTGCAAGCTGTCAATTAAGTTGTGTATCACTTGTAATTGATCAGCCAAAGTTTTCATTCATTCTGGTATAAGCAACCAACTTGATACAAGCATTTTTCCCACCCACCCTTACCCTCTCTGTCCTAGTAGCATATTTAATGCAAAAACCCCTTTGTGAATTATTTGTGTATTTGATAATATTATATACAATAGCATTATTTAGTATATCTGAGTACCAAATGTTTGTTACAGTTTGTACCATTAATCTTTAGACATGAGGTAGAAGTATTATCATGAACAATCCCAGCATTAGCTGGAAAAGAACAATCGAAAGTTGCTAGTTAATATATGTAATACAATATGCTAGTCTTATTAAAAACCATGTTTTAATAAACTAAGGGATGGGGATTAGGCTCTCCCATACTGGTCACGCCTTGCCCCATAGACTCATGGTTTACTGATATTACTGGGGATTATCGGATTGTTACCCCCCTTCTCAGTTACCATGGGAACAATGAGGCTAAGGTAGGGAGTATCACCCTTAAGTAGGGGTAGATTGTGACTTTCTCCCCTCAGCGGCCCAGGGGGGGTTTACCCTCCTGGAGAGAGGATACCTCTCCTTGCCATGCAATGCTATCTGATGTGACTTCGGATGAGCATAAGGGATGATCACCCCCTTAGTAGAGGTTGATCGTGACTTTCACCTCTCAGCGGCCAGGGGGCTCTTCACCCCTGGAGAGAGGGTTGTTTACCTCTCCTCGCCATGCACTGACCAGTATGTTGTCCGCTGTGACTGCAGACGGAGACCTAATCACCATTCCCCATTTATCCCACAAACTGTTGTCCAGTTAATGTGTCTAATGGGTTGGGAGCATTAATGACAGTGAATTCCTTTATCTGATAAATCAAATAATTTATAATGTCATGCTTGCGTGATATGGGTCTATATGTTCTAGCTAATCAGCTAAATTTCGAATTATAACCAAACCTTGTTTTAATGCCAAATATAGTCTTATGACCAAATATGGAACCAAAGTAATGACGTCATGGCTCGAGTGTCACCTGACGAACGTGTTCATGACGTCATATTGAAATTACATCTCGAGGCTTGGAAGCACGGTTCATCGGACTTACCCATTGGCGGATCCATGGGGGTCGAAGGGGTCCACGGAACCCCCCTTGAAGGTTTTAAGCCATTTTTTTGTCAAACATCGACCACAGAATAGAACATAGAAGCTGAGACCGAAATGGTGATTGGGATGTCAATAATAATATTCTGATTTATTCGTTTCGATGCAAAATGCCAAAAGCGTGTTCAGGACCTGGGTTGGCGGGCCGTTTGGCTTCGACTATTTATCGGTTGCAGCAGAAATAAATAAATCAGAATATAATTATTGACATCCCATGCACCATTTCGGTCTCAGCTTCTATGTTTTAGACCCGACAAAGTCTCTTCAATTGATTATATGTAATTTTAGAAAATAATTGAGACACAACACGTGCGCGTTGATTAGCAATTGTTAAAATCAGAGCTCAATCAATTTATTGAATTCAATTGATGTAATATATTCAGTCCCTTTGTTATGACAATTATTTTACGTATAGAAGGGAAAAGTTGACCAAATTGCATACGACAAATACATTTGTTGGAAACCAGCAGGCATATGTTAACTTTGTATGGCAAAGAAAATGGATAGTGTTTAGTAGACATCCGCCCTCTGTAAATAAGTACTGGCACACAACGAGAAAAATTATCAAATGAAATTTGTTTTACCGTTTACAAATTCCTTGTATACGTACACAGGCCTTTAAACGTTCACCATTCGGTCTGACAACCTTTCTAGAATTACCTCAAAGGTAATCCAAAGTCGGAATTATTTCCTTCTCTGAGTTACATGCTTCATCAAATTATTTTGACTGATTCACTGTGTCTCATGAATGTTGCATTGGAGCGATACAACTGATAAGGCTATGAAACTCTGGTTATTCAAAAAGTAGATCCTTTAATTAAACGCACGTCTTGCTCTGTTTTTAATAATTGTGAACTTCACTGATTGATGCAGACGCTTGTCGTTTTGGGAGTTTGTTTCATTTCAAGCGCTTTATATAAAGGTATGCATGTTTAACACTTGCTTGACGTTCGAGTATGGTGGTAAGCAGCAAATTAATTCAGTTTCAGCCTCAAATAACCTCAAATTCTATGCAGCATGCTATAGAACAAAACGTATACCTCACTGAACTGACCTTAAAGATGCTACAGTAGGCCCTGAAGTCCTTCCTTTCTCCGAATTCGTCTCAGATGAATACACGTTCTCTTCTTGTCTAGTCGTGGAAAAACATCTGAGGTGCAAGTTGTTGATTGTTGTTCAAGACGTGTGATCACAAGTGCATTGAAGATCGTGGAAATGTTTTGGGTGATAAAAGCGTGGTTTTGGTGACTGGTTTCTTTGAGGTGCAAGTATGCTGGAGCCTTAGGCTATTCCACACCAATCTGGCCACATATGATTCATACATAATGTTTGAGGACAAACTTCCAGGACTTTTCAAGGACTATTTAAGAGCCATTTGAAGTTTTTCAAGACTTCTTTCAATTGTATTGAACACAATGAAATTATTATTTTAGGGAATTGCAGGAAGTAGATAACGTCAGTAACAAGTATCTTTTCGCGACTGGATGTCATTACAAACCAATAATACACCATCCAAAATCACTTAGTTTATATATTTTTACAATTTTGGTAAAGTTATTTGCAACAAATTAAAGTTGGAGTTTCCTTGGGTTTAAGAAACTGGTACTGAAAAAGGCTCACAAAATTCAAGGACAAATTCAAAAAATCCAAGGAGTCACTTAAAAATTCAAGGATTTTTGAAGGACAAAAAATCAAATTTCACAAATTCAAGGACCTTTCAAGGGTTGACACATTTTCCAGGACAAACCTACAAACGTTTTTTGTCTCCGTCGTCCATAATAGAACGCGTTCGTAGACAAAACAAAATACTGTCACACATAATTATTGGGCAGGCAAAAATCCATGTCGACTGCGATATGCATGCTGCAACTTCTCAGTGCATCATCATCTCTTATTTACTTGTAAGTTTCCTTCTAATTTCCCTGATCCTGTTCACTGGTTCAATCAAAAGACCAGTGTTTCACTATAAAGGACTGAATTTGGGGTAAAAAAATTGGAAATTATTTATTAATATACTAAACATTTCTTTGACATCTTTGACAGTTGTCAGTACGTTTAGGAATATGCATAGCTCATTTCAATTAGAGTGATTTTCACCGGACTGTGAAATAGTTACTAAGCTAATAGACACTAGTAGACTCTGCACCCATTGTTTTCTTTTTTTGCAATACAACTATTAGACACTATTAAACACTGACTATTAGTAATTGTTTCACAGTCCGATGAAAATCACTCTACTTGCAAAGTTCGTAGATTGCATTCAGTAGAGTGATTGCACTTAACCCGTACAAAAGTACAGACTAAACTGTGCAAAGAAGCACTAATTAAACAATGGAAAACAAAAGATTTGAAACCTTTTAGTGCTATTTAGTTAGAGCGATAGCACTAAAACCGTGAAACAAGTACTAACTAAAAAGTACAAATAGTACTAATGAAACAAAAGAAAACAAAGTGTTTTGCTACTATTTGTCTCTATTTAGTTACTAAGTTATTTCACGGTTTAAGTGTTATCGCTCTAGTGCTTTTGCACAAGTTAATGAAATTTGTGGTTCTCCCTCGATTTGTGACGTCATTTCCCATCACATGACTCCCTTGTACTTTGCATGTGAAACTTCTGAACATTTCATTTGGAGGGCGGCCATTTTGGATGGAATTCGGACGCCAATAACTGAAAATCTACGCTTTCAAAAGGATAACAACATCAGCAAGAAGAGGTAAGATGTACATTTTAACAATCCTGTCGTTTTAGTTTTTAAAAATTCCAAAGTAATCGAAATATTTTTGAAATATCACTTGTTGTCCCGATACTCGTCCCGACGAAGGATTGGATTTCTCAAAATTAAATATACTATACTACTGAAATCAATGAAATGCAACCCCAACGTTTTTAGACAGCCATCAATCAAATTACTCCTTTATGATTTGTCAAAAAAATATTACATGCAGTGCTAAAACTACAAATGTGTGAATAGCGCTGTGCATCAGTTCGAAAAATAGCCCTCTTATTAGATGCATGACTCAGACAAACAAAATTATACTGAAAAGAACACGGAGAAACATGCATTTGTATTCGTTGTATTTTACTTTATTTTATAAACATTGCTTATTTTCAAAAAAAAAAAGTTGTATAACGCCACTGACGCGCTTCGCTTTTCAAGAAAATCCGTCACTCTCTCTCACGACCATTATTCTTCAAAATATGAAACTCGTTTTGCGTAATAGCTCTTTACTGACTTCAAATAGCCTATTGAAGCATCTTTTGTAAAAACGGCAAACGTCCACAGTAGGAACGTATATGGTATCACTGGGGCGTGTTTCTTGACGGGTGTGGCACTTAGCGAACTTGTTAAGAGTTTACGGGAGCAAGCAAAATTCAGGGATTGAAAACGGCGTTAGATTTGCGAAACAACTGGAAACTTAATCGGAAGGAGGACGGGTTAGTTAGCTAACACAAGTAGTTGTTGTGTCGTTCAAAAAATTAGCCACGGCACGGCATAGCCTCCTATACGCTGACGTCCTTATGGGTCGTTACGTAACGCTAACCTCCGTGACGACCCTATGCGTTTTTCAAAGTTCTACGAAATCCGGCCCTAAAATATTAATATATAAATTACAATATTTTTTTCTTCTGAAGTTTTGTCTAACAAAAGCACAAGTTGTGTGGGTTTATCTCATTTCATCGTCTCATAGTGGACTCGTTTACGCTTTATTCTAAGTGTTCTTGATAGGTTTTTGGTTTCATTCTATGAACTCAAATGCAGGGAAATGGGAAGCACCTGGTACAAGAAGGTCAGCCAAGAAATACACTGTTCCTGCCATACCTAAAACGACAATAGGACATACGTCTCAATGAATATGATAAATGATCAGTTGGCCATTCCAAAGCCGTGTTTACACTTGAGGTACGAAACTTTGAAACAACGCTAAATATTTGTTGATCACTGACTTCAGTGAAATCCCCAAGTTTAAATTCGGCATGTGAGGTGACTTCTATGAAAATCTGGGGGACATGTAAGAAACCCATTCACATGATATCGCAATGAATTTTCTCTTCTTGAAACTAAACTTTGGTACCACGTTTACAGTCTCAGAAATCTAGCTCAGTTCAAAGCAAGTGTTTGCGTTCCACATCCTTCTCACCGAAGTGACTGTACCCACTTCACATGTTAATGGTATAGAATACGGTAGGTGTCCCCTCTGGCCGACATATCTTGAATTTCCCAGGGAATTTGCCTCATGGGAAGACGAGAAGAAGGGGTCGCGATACAGCACTGTTCATTATAAAAAATATTCTGAATATGCCATTAGACAATGTTGGTAAAGTTACCTTCAAATAGAGAGTAAGGTGTGTCAGGAACTCGACAGCCATGTTTACCATAGTCAAAACACCATTCGGCAAACTAAAAACATCAAAAATCACAAGTCAGGAAAAGGTATGTTTGACAGGTTATTATCCACAAAAACTACTAACTATTTTATAAACGCGATATCTTTTACAAACTATTGGATCTCTATTTAGGCCATGCCCATACTAATCTGAACGGATTTAATTTTTTTTCATTTTTGCCATCAAACACTGAAATGGTGCTTTCTTAGACAAAAGACAATATGGAAGTGTTGATGGAAGGTCTAACCGTAACAAAAAAGATGCATTTTGAAATTTATCCAGATTACTGTGGACGTAGCTCAGGAGTAATACATACCTATGTATAGAGCCCAAATTATAGTGATCAGTTTTTCTGGAGATGCACAACTTTTGTAATAATTTCATGAAATCACATTCCTCAAGCATCATTCAACAAGTGATAAGTTGTATATGTTTTGTGAAACGGATGCATAAAATATAAGAAAGATGTTGACAATTTAGGCTTTGTATTGTGTGTAGTCCCTTCAGCATTGACTTTACCTTCTGACTACGGTGTAGGTATTTGGATGAGTTGGTTGATTTATACAGGCTAAGAAATGCATAAGCATTACCAGACACACCATGACATATTCCATAACCCCTTCTTAGCAGACCACGCCTCCAGATCACTTCACCACACTTTAGAGCAGCTGTGAGGTACTTCTCTTTGCCAAAAACCTATCCAACAATTAGATAAGCATTACAAATGACTACAGTGGATGGTATATAGAAATGATGGCCAGAATTTGATGTTGGTGTTGAAGGATGAAAAATGACTACAGTAATTGGTGTGATACCAAGGGTAATTACTGTTGATAGAGGTGGTAGTGGTGATTGTTTATAGGGATGTTGTTGGTATGTCAGTAGTCCAAATCTACATTGCTCATAGGGTGTTACTTCATTGTTGGAAAGTTTGTTGGTAGGATATCAGTAGGCTGTTTGTTGGTACAGTATTAGTAGATTGTTGGTAAGCTGTTGGTAGAATATATTGGTACTAGGGTATCAGTATCTTCTTGGTAAGTTGTCAGTAGGTTGCTAGTGAACCATCAGTTGGCTGTTGGCAGACTGACAGTAGGGTGTTGGTAGGGTGTTAGCGGGATGTCAGTAAAGTGGATATGTTGTCAGCAAGGGTGTCGGACATGTAGGTTGTCAGTAGGTAATTGTTTTGGAATTATTAGGTTGTTGGTAGGTTTAGTAGAGTGTCAGATTGGTAGTATAGTGTCAGTAGGTAACAGGTAAGATATCAACCTACAATGTAGCAACAAGGAATTAGTTCATCATTATTTATCAATTTAATATCACTGCCATACCTTGTGTGCTGTTTGCATAAGATGTACAGCTCCCGGTGCACCATGACACCAATGAATCAACTTGTCTGTTTGGTTCTCAAGGGATGAATGAAAATTGCCAGAGGAAAACTGCTGTGTTAACAGGAACTCAATACTTCTCTCAATGTCTGGAAGACTTGATTGGACAGCTTGGCATGAACGTGCCTGTTCGGGAATAATGGCAAGATCAATAAAATGGCTAATTGAATGATTTAAAATGTCTGACAAACTGGGTGAGTGATGACGGCTTACAAATTAGAGTGGATGAAATTATGATGAATGAAAGTGTGAAATGAATGAAATGGATGAATTAATGAATGAATAGATGTCTTAAATTGTGGAAAAGCATAGTTGTCTTTGACATTATTTGCACCCATAACCATCTACGCTAATACAAATTCTGTCTACTATATTATTGTATTTCATCTAAAAACAATTAAAACCAATAGAATGCTGGTAAATGGTATATGACATACCTGCAACAACATATAAAGAATGCCGACAATACCATGTGCAGCGCCAACATAATGCTTTTCATGCCACATGTACATAAGTGGTGAGGAATGACGCTCCTGTCTTGATAACCTTTGACCAGAAGCAATGATGACAGAACAGACCTAAAACAACAACAACTTGGTAACAACTAAGTTGCATAGAACATATCTCATAAACTACACAAAAAAATCTCATATCATCCAAGCATTCTGGTCAATAAGCGCTGTTTTAAAAAATGTAACTGAGCATTCCACTCCTGATTCTCCTCTGTTGTAAATAGGTTTCTTGCTTTATATCCTAAAAATACCTATCAGCACACACTCCCTGCACCCCTCCCCTAAATTCACTCCTGCAATGTACTCAACTTGTGCTGTAACAATGCCATTTTCACAGTTATAAGAAAACTCAATAAAGTGTGTCTGAGAACACTATGTAAATTTCAACCTTCAAAAAGATTTTTGTCTCCTTTAAAACACTTCAGAAATCATTCCTACCTGGTTTACAATTGCTGACTTGATCTTGTCAGATCCTAATTCATGTTGCACATACAGAAGACTGTACAAATAGCCTGCTCTGCCATACAACACTTCATCTGGTAATGTCTGGTCTCTGCACACTTTATCACACATACTTTCCAGTTTGGTGATGTATTTGTTGACTTTATTGGGTTGGTTTAGTTTGTGGTAAACTACTGCTAGCTGAGCAAGTACTCCTATTGAAGTACGGTACATGAAATATCATTAGCCCTTTTGCATAAAACTGTCAAGTCATACAAAAATCAACCACAGCCTCCAAAATTAAAGGAATTCAACCAGTCAAGCTTGACTTGTCTTAAGTTTGTTATTTTGCTATCCAGTATGGTGAATTTTGTATCATGTGACCAGTTGATTACTTTAACTGTTATTAAGTGTTTATTCAAGAATTCATATTGCATCTATTCACTCTGTCACTCATTCATTATTAATTCATCTATCCTGTGATTCATTTATCCATCTATCTATCCATCTATCCATTCATTCATCTATCTATCCATCCATTCATCAGGCTCTATTCATCAATCCATTTATCATTCCATCCATCTATACCTATCCATCCATTCATTCATCTATTCATCCTATTATAAACCATTCTATCCATCTATCTATCCATCCATTCATCCATCTATTAATTCTCTTTACATACTGCCTTAATAAAATTTAGAGACCTTCCTTTGATAAGTTCTCTTAAATTGTATTCTATAGATATACAGTGAACTCTCTTGAAGATGGACACCCTCTGAACAACTACTGATCCTCAACAGAAATAGATTTTTAACTGAGAGGGACCAATAAATGGTGTACAGTATACAATGTACAGTTTACAATGCACATAGACCAAAATATTCTATTGAAGTGTCTGTCAGGAGAGAGAGTTTACTGTATTTCTATAAAGAAAACCATGTAAGACTGAGTATATCATTACCAGCATCTCCACAGAGAAAGGTACATCTTCTTCCTTTCAAATTGTGTGCACCAAATTCCAGTATTTCTAAAGCTTTATGTAAATATTCTTCTTTCTTTGGAGCATTATCTTTGAAGAGTGTTCCTGCCAAATGCATAAACAGCAATGCTGCACCTGAAGAATAAAGTACAAACAAGGTGAGGAAAAGCCTACAGAATTTAGGGTAAGCAAGGGTGTTTGAGATTTTTTAAAAACACCCCTTGCAGGACTATGAATTGCAAGGCTACTATGGAATTGCAGGCCAATTGCCAGGGGTGTATGGTATTACAGGCCCATTGCCAAGGCTTGAATGAACGTCCCTTAACCTCCTTCTCCTCCTCTTCAATCTAGATATCAATAATTATTCTGGATATCAAAAAGTTGTCGAATTTCCATATATGCCAAGTGATGGAAATGTTTTCTAGGTCCTGGCAATTACTACTATTATGATTTTCTAATTATGGCAAATGAGGTTATTGTTACCCTACCTCCCGTTCCAGTATAAACAGAATAGTTGTAGTCATCTCGTTCTTCTTCAAATCCTCCTTCAAACCTTGCTAAAAGTTTAAAGGTTTCTTCCTTCAGTTTAGAATAAAATGGCTCTTGAAGCTGGCAGAACAAAACGTATGATATCATTCATCCCCTGTTTAGTTTTTAGTTTAGTTTTATACAGTTCTTGTAACGGCAAAACTCTGAGACCTCTTTTCTCTTCAGTTCATATCTCTATTTACTCGGCTCAACATTTGGAGATTATATCACAGTAATAAAAATGCTCCAAAAATTTCTGGAAATTATGAATGTACGTCATTATATATGATGCCATTGTTTTGTTATTTCTACAAAGGAAAAGTGGAAAAAAGGGAGCAACACAAACCAGCGGGTTGTCACCATGGATGTCATAAAACGCATAAAAACAAACCTCTCCATTTTCTTTGGTGAGTTTGGTAGAGCCATCGTAATCTGCAAAAGTGTTCTCAAACTCTCTTGATTCATGAGAGGCCATTTCAAGGTACGAATTGCATCACTTTTCACAGAAAACAAAAACAGCAGATACAGCCTCTGTCAACCTCCACTTCTGAGCAAAACTGACAGGCGTTCCAGGAGTACACAGGAATCCCGACCATATCAATATTCAGGTACGTAAATTTTAACTTTTGAATAGAGGATTCTAAAAGGGATCAGTGAAGAATAAGAACAGTGTATTTTAATTTTCAAGATAGCCCAAATTCTATGCAAGATATGAAGGACGAAGAAGGTGGAAAAGTTGGAAAAAGACCAATATAGTAGCCCAAACAATGTTCCTTGCTCTTTAGTAGTTGAGCACCTCATAAATTTCCGTTTATTCAAGTCTTATAGATCAATCAAAATGTACCCCGGTTACCGAGCTTCTGGGACGTAATAATTTAAGGATCAATTTAATTAAAATCGCTTTTAACATTTTCCCCACCAATGATTTTGGGACCTTTTACGCGCGCGCGTTTTCTTACATATCAAATATATGTTGTCGTTCGTGTGGGCTTCCTGTGTTTCTACTATTGGGTTCCCTGTTTACCGAAAAGCTAGGTTTCTAAGCTAATTTCAAGATGGTGGACAATATTGGTGGACAATGTGATGTGTTTCATCGCTACAATATCTGCAAGTTTTGATGGAATTTTGACAGTTTGAGGCTCAAATTGCAGGAAAATCAACAAAAAGAAATCTACGGGACTTCCAAATAAGGTAATGCCTGCCAATATATGGAATAGATTTCATGGCCGTGCGAACGAAAACTTTTTGTAGAGATATGTTTGATTTGCAGTCAAAGTAAAATGTTACTCATCAGTCATTTATTTTCTAGACAAAAACCAGCAGCAATCTTTAATGTAATTCATTGAGGTGTTACTTACAGGTAAACAGCTATCTAGGTAATCATAAATGAGCTATTCAATCGTAGTTCACATGCGCGCATATCCTGCGACCGCTGCACTACTTAATACTGACGGCTCACAGCGAATGTGGTCGCCCCTGAATAAACGGGGTTTATAAAGTGCTGCTTTTCAATCAGAGGGCCAGGATACGATTGCAGGGCACTACTCACACCTACTGACATCGAATATTCAGTGTCATCCCGCAACAAAACGGTAATCAATTATTGATTATATATCGCAGTGTATGTTAGCTCTATCGAGTCAGCTCTCAAGGAAAACCCTCCCTCAACTCACCTTCAAAATATATAGATATCTTTATCATAAAAAGGAAATCCCAGACTATTTACAGTTTATGTACATGAATATATCGATTTTCAGTTAATGTTTCTAAAGCTATATATGTTGCATCGCTCTGGCCTCGCCCCCGACTAACTCTCTGAATTATACTCTTGTACTGATATAATCGATTGCATAAATAAGCTTCTTCATGTTATAAATTAAGTAATCTTTCTCTTGCTTCTGTAAGAATATTATTTTCTTATTATAAACTCTAACATAAGGATTCTGACGCCAAAGTAATCGGCAATGTCAAACTCTTCCTTCGTTTCTGACAAGGTTTACGAAGTGCGACAGACAGACCATTCATTGGCTTTTGTTTGTAATGTTCGATTAGATTATCCACAGAGGGAAAGACTGG
Source organism: Telmatactis stephensoni (assembly GCA_029948255.1). Taxonomy (NCBI): domain Eukaryota; kingdom Metazoa; phylum Cnidaria; class Anthozoa; order Actiniaria; family Isophelliidae; genus Telmatactis; species Telmatactis stephensoni. The sequence goes on from JALIZF010001506.1 coordinate 151,656, forward strand.
GCCATTAGAGAGACTGTAGCACGCTTCATTGTTACTGTCCAGTTCCTGCAACAGATAACATAGATATTTATTAATATGATTTATAAGCAAAGAAAATATTTTTTTTGGCAGATAAGTGCGTTCTTAGCGCAAAGGATCATGGGAGTCCCTAGTGCAAGGAAGAGATTTAATCTCTTTTCTTAATGATTTAATTATCTACGCAAATTGAAATGATTTCAAGTTGTCGCAAAACTTTATGGGTCCAAGGTTTGTAACTTCTAAGGGAAACGTAAATCGCTCACCCAAGAATACTACTAACAATCTGCAAGGTCTTCTACCATTACATTAACTGAATATAGGAATTTGCAATGGATATTTAAAATACCATCAAAACTCGACGTTTGCCCGTAAACTGAACAAGAGAAGCAGCTGATTCTTACCTGCAAAATTTGACAATGATAAAACTTTTTGTTCATGCAGAATGTCAATATGTAGACGTGGTTAACTTTACAACTTTTCCGTACCATGTACAACCTATAGAAAAAGGAGATATTTAGAACACAACTACGACAAACATTCCACCTATTTCTTACAACTTTTTTGCCACGAGGTGGTCTTGAGAGTGTCACACGATGTAATTTTTTTCAAGTAAAACATGATTCTACTTTTGCAAATTTATTAGGCAGCGCAAAAAGTACTTGCAGGATGGACTGACATATTGTGTAATTTTGCTGCTGCACGAAACGTTGCAAAAATAAAGACTTCATCGCGTGTTCGTGCTCTTTATTCCCTCTCTCCATCAGTGCTCCGTTTTAAGGGTATTCAAAGCTATTTAAAGCTACACAGAATGGAAAGAAGTCGAAACAAATGTGAAGTCACTGGGTGTCGAACATCAGAACTCCGCGCACGAACCAACTGAGCTATACTTCTTGCTTTACTGCCGGACATTAAGACAAGGTGACTCATACCCATTCGATGGTCCTTCTTCTTTCATCAAAGTTAAAGCCTCTTCTCGTGAAAGGAGTCCGTGAAACCAGGAAGCATCGCGTAGTTCAGCATCTAAATCACAGTCTGCCACAAAAAAGTTATGTAATTTTTAAAATCAAATAAGGGTTGATTTTTGTTTGTAAATATAGACTGAGGACTTATCGTTGTGGTTACCTAGATTTGTAGTTGGTTGAATAATGGAATTTGCACTGACTCGTGGACTCAACCGCTGGAAAATTAAAGAAATAGACAACTATGAGATAATATGATCAACGTTATGTGATGTGATATCACGTGATCTTGAGTGCACGGATGGACATGTACTTAGTCGTACTTGTGCAATACCTATATTTAAGCACGCGCGCATATCTCCGTACTGTGATATGAACACGGTGGAAGATGTAGAGCACAAGAAAAGCAAGCTTAGGAACACCAGACGTAGTAGGGTGTTTCTCTTGCTTTTCGAGTGCTCTACATCTCCCAGAGTGTTTTATATCACAGCACAGAAACAAAAGCGATTATTTTAATTTCGTTAATAAAATATTTTTCGACGTTCTTGCCATGTCTCTGTTAGTCCAGAACTGGACCCACTTTTATCTGCGCGCGCGGCAACGAGTGGAGAGAATCAGAGGAGAGAATAATCTGGATCGAGCGACCTAGCGACGCAATTTCACAGATTTCCGCGCGCTTCTATATAATGTCTTTTTTGTACTTGTTGATTATATATAGTTATTTTTGAGAAAAGTGCATGCCTCTGTCCTATGATATGAACAGTCGCTAGCCAATCAGCGCTCTCGCATTAAATTTCAAATATTTTATGAAAGCGTACAAAACTGTGTTTACAAACACGGGCATCCTTTGTGGATACTAGATGTTTTACTTGGGACGTGTTTCCTTACCGTATGTGGTCTCGTGTTTTTTAGATCTTCAATTTCTTTACAATCTGTCAGTAGTTTGCCATTCTTTCCCGAGAAATCCATAGCGACCTGGTCTTCTGTTGTCGCTAAAGACAATTCTTCTGGCATGGTCGGAGAGGTTGGTTCGATGATCGCTTCTGCTTCTGGAATCCTGGCATGTTTGGACTTTGAAACACAAGACCAAAAATACGTAAGCAAAGTACAATTCGGTCTGCAATATGGTCTAAACGTTTTCAGTTTATGTCTATAACAAGATTTTCTGTGAACTGGAAAAGGTTCAGATGAGGTCAGTGAACAAGACATTTCCTGCATCTTTTTTGTCTTGTTGACTGACTGTCTCTTATCGATCTAGCAAAAAAACGTTTTTGTGTGTACTTTCGGGTTGAAATATGGCAAGGGTATGACGGAAGGTCCCTCAATGGTCAACAAAACGGACAATAGACAATATACTAAAAATAAGTGAGATTGCGCCAGATTTGGCGCAAAGATAAGAATTATTATAATGGTTTTCCATGGAACTAATATGGAACTAGAAAATAGACAATATAACGATGGAGTGCCCGATTTGGCACAAAAAATTTTAATGCCTTTTTTAATGGAACCAACAAGGAACTAGAAAGTAGAAAAAATAGTAGGGGAGTGCCCCCTTTGGCGCCAAGAATTTTAATGGTCTTCTATTAAACCAGTCAGGAACCAGACAATAGACCAAATTGTAAGGGAGTTTCCCATTTGGCGCCAATAATTTTAATGAGCTTGTATAGAACCAATCACAGAATTGACAAATGATTGATTGATCCTGCTGCGGAAATGAGGAGTAATATATATCAACGGAAACAACGTAAACACTTGAAATTACTAGTGGAATTTACTGTGTTTTTATAAAAGCTTGTACAGTTATGAATCTTTTTTACAAAGAAATATAACTTCCGGCTTGCCTCACACCGCGCGGTGCCGGAACAATAATTGTAAAAGTGTCATTCCGTAGCGTCTCAGCTCAGATAATGAACTTATAATACTGATTAATGCAATTAGATTAGAACTGATTAGACTGACCCCCCCCCCCTCTCACCCCCCGCGCGGCACATTGTTTCATATTTCATCGCTGTTTGAGTTGAATTCTTAATTGAACTATTTTCTTGGCCAGTGAAATAAAGTTGTTTTCAAATTTTGACCTAAACGGTTATTTCAGAATATTTTATCAAAGGTAATGATGACTTATTTAGAATTACATTGAAAACGAGAGTCTGCGAAACTCATAAAAGTTAACAACACTTGTTTCGTTTGTTTTTGTTTATTCGATGAAACCTGGGTGAAATTTTCAAACTGCTACTTTATTTCTACCACTGCAGTCCTGGTTTGATAAACGTGAAACATGTCCAACGACTTCTGACTTACTACGATTCAATCACTAACTAATAATAATTTTGTCTAAAAATAAGTAAAGCAGCTGTAACTTCTAAAACCGACTTTGTTTCATCATCTATATTCTTATAAGGCATGAACAAAATAGCTGCAATATTGATTTTCGATCTTTTTAGTCTTTTAGAGTACTAGTGTCACTTCGCCGCTAATACTGATATACAATTACATTTGAATATGGAATTTATTCATATACCATTTTCTATTTGCAACCAACGGACATATCGGCGAAGGAAAAAATTTCCAAGCGCCGTTTTGAACTAGTGTACACAGAATTCAAAGACCACATAACAAGGAAAATATTGAAAATGAGCCAAATGATTCGACTGAAATTCTCTGAATTTGATGAACCTAGAGAAGCTAATAACGAAATAACAGTGTGGTTAAAAACAATAAAGCAGAATTAACCAAGTAAACAAGGAAATCACCCATGCAGAGTGCAGTTTGATGTTTTAGATTTGCGGGTTTTCGGTTCACCACAAAGCCATCACAACACCAGCACCTGTACCTAATCTGATTCCGTTAATCTTATGTAAGTCTTTAAGTAGTCTGTGAAGATTGAAATAGTCACGGAAGAAAGCATAGTTAAGTTAGTTTGAATTGTGGTCATCTTTTGCATATACATACATGCAGGTACTTATTTTCTCTCTGTTTTTCCACCATGCAATGAACCAAATTGTGAAAGATGAAAAGAAAATAAGATGAAATTGAAAAGTCCTCATGAATCAAGTCCTCATGAATCATATCAACGAATCGACACAGTTTTAAAAATGCCAGTCAATTTTATAGGAATAAGACTTAAAATCTCCCGAGTCTCAAAACGTGTATTTTCCGCATTGTTCTTTCTTTTATCTACTATTTTTAGAATGAATCAAAACCTCTGCCTTCTACAACAAAAAATGTCGGCTTTGCCATAATTTTCATCGACATTATATTATTCCGCGTAATTCTACTTTCGACGGAATACGCCTTTAACGGTAGGTTAGGTATTGGCGGTAAAAGTAGTTATTTGTAGAATACGTTAAAAACGAAAAGATTAATATTGGTAAATTAGTTCAAGTGACTAGTTAAGTAGTTCCACGTAGGATGGAATGATGCCTGTGGGTTATTACCAAATAAGGCATTTTTATGAATCCATGGTTACTACAGTAGAACGTGGGAACGATTGGCATTAATCATTCCACAATAGAAACGATTAAAGTTGTAAGTATTTTATCAAGTAGCTTTTTGTTCTTCTTTCTACTGTACCGCAGTTCCAAACATTATACTTTTTATCTATTTTTACTTAAATTTGGAGCCTCTCGTACGTACGTCTTTTTTTCTTTTCTTTATAGCGTTATTTTTTTCTTCTTATTTTCATATTTTATGCTTATTTCTATATTCTAAATTCTCTATTCTCTATTCTACATTCTACATTCTACATTCTACATTCTACATTCTACATTCTACATTCTACATTCTACATTCTACATTCTACATTCTACATTCTACATTCTACATTCTACATTCTACATTCTACATTCTACATTCTACATTCTACATTCTACATTCTACATTCTATATTCTGTATTCTACATTCTATATTCTATATTTATTAGTCAATTTTATTAGTTATGCTTATAAATTTGAATGGTCCTGAATATTATTTAATCTAGATTTTCCCATTGTTCTTTGTTGGCCGTTTTCCAATAATATACGATCCAAGTTTCTATTTGTTTATAACACCTGAACAAATTTAGTAAAGTTGTGGATCTACTCACCAGAAGCGTGATATTTAACGAACTTTTTTTCGACAGTTTCGTCAACTTTCGAAACACATCATTGTAGGAGTGCTTGACGTGAGAACCAATCTACAGGCAAAATGTTATGATATGAATTTAAGTGTATAAAGAATTCAGAATTTATCGTCAAACATTTCAAGTAGTAGAAGAGTAACCTTACTTGATCCGTACAACAAAAGCTAGAAGTGTTCAATACTCAAATATTCACAAAGAAAAGTACTGAAACGAGATCAAGTAATTTCAAGTAATCTAAAAGCAGATATACTACTTTACAAATTAATTGTAAACCCATTTTTAAAATTGATACTATATTCAAAGACAAGATCATGTTCAATTCAAAACTGAATAAAAAAACTCACTCAGAAATTATGAGAAAATATATTTGAGAAAATTTAAGAGGAAGGTGGACAAAGAAAGACATTTAGTACTTACGATCATGTTCATAATCAGTTAAAGCTCCCAAAAGTTTTGTTTCTTGTTGATCATATGCACGTGCAGGGATTCACGTTCTATTTCAGCTGCTAGTTTATTACTAACCAAGGAAAGGTTCCTCACTTCTTAAAGAAGACTTTGTTTAAGCACGTGATCATATCAACCGTACAATATCGATGTCTGAAGAACACGATATATCTGCGTGGGCTGCTCCATTGAGGCGTATAAGCAACGAATATAAGGCCTTTAGTGAGAGCACAACTAATGATACAAAATAGCATTTTCAAACAGAAGTTAGTTGATCAATGATGTAGAGTCAAATTGTGTGCATTCGTTATAAACGAATATCAGCTAACTTTTCCGAAATGTACTTAATTATCAGTAATTGCCGTTTGACAATGATCAGTGACAAATCGAGGAATAATTATGTAAACAGAGTATCGAAACTTGCCGTTTTTGGAACTTTTCACATTGAGAATTTCATGGTTGAAGAAATATTATGACAACTATAAAATCGTAAATCTCGGCTACTTTAGTACAATGATTTTACTTGACTAGTGAAAATGAAAGAATAAGCCTTAATCCGTTTTCATTTTACTGGATTGAAAAAAAATCATACGGTTTTCATTTCATAGTTAAAGCCTTGTAGCTACAAGGTCCTTCTTTCTGTACGCATCAACGATTATATAGTTACGTACGCTAGTACATAATTGCTCTTTTGTTATTCGGACAAAAAGGCACTGAACAAGCCATTGATAGTCCCAGCTGTTTGCTGAAATACTATACTGAAAAACATGAAATAGAAATGAAACGTCAAGTACATTGAATAGAATGAAAATACGCAACAACTAATTCGTTATTTTGCATGGATGAGACTTCTATTCACTTTTTGATCGAAGTGTACGTTTTTGATCGTACTACTTTGAGAGCATTGTATCTTATAAAGTCAAGAGCAAAGTCAAAATCTCAGCGTTTTCAGCGCTAGCAAAGTGTGGTCAAATAGGCACCAATACCCTCCGTCCAAACAGAATGTTTGTTTCACGTTGCGTTAATGATTACCTTATTCACGAAACGTAACGTCAATGCGAAACACGCTGTGGCACCCGGTGTAAGGCACCATTAATTTATCGCACAAAAGAGTTGGCCCTCCTGCTAGAATGTACTAAGGTTGCTCAATTCTTATGTAAATGGGCTTAACGGTTGAAGTATGATTTTTTAGAAATACACGATCAGTGCATAACACCGCACGAAATCTCAAACTCTTGTCCTGATTGGTTGAAGTATAGTGCATGGAGAGCAATTCAGGCCATGACAAGCAAAGCCGCAGCAATAGACTGAAGTCGCTCGCTGGTTGAGGCTTCAAAACTTATTTTTAGTTCGTTTAGAGTAAACACTGGGATATATAGCGAATCCGAGCCGAGTGCTAAGGGTTAGACAACAAAGCTAGACCCAGTCCACACTATTACGTTAGGATTGGGTGAACGCGTATTTCTAAAAATAGCTCACTCAGGAAAAGTTAGGCGATTGGTTTATTAAACAAATGGGCACTTCTAGTGGTGTGTTTTCTGACAGTACTGCAATAATGGCCCTTCACGTTTTACGTCCCACGCACGCTGCAAAAACGCGCGAGTAAATTTACTCAAAAACTTGAGTAAATCAATGCGTCTACATACAGTAATCAGAAGTTCACTTATCCGAGTAAATTTACTCAGTTATTTGAGTAAAGGGTGCTCAGTTACTCAAATAACGTCCTGAGTAACTGCGTATCCTCTACTCAAATAACTGAGTAAATTTACTCGGATAAGTGAATTACTGTGGACGCCCCGATTTATTCAAGCTTTTGAGAAAATTTACTAGTCGCATGCACGTTTTTGTAGTGCACTAGTAACCTTACTTCTAGAGCTGTTAGTACCTGTTTTGATTTATACAACTCACACAATAATAAAAGTGGTTTCTTTTTTATTGATATAATTATCAAAACTGTAAAAAAAATTCTACGTCTGCATTAAGACTATTTGCTCCTAATATACGTCTTTCATGAATAAATCTTGACTCAAAGAATCTCTTTCATTTCAATGTTTTGCTTGAAAGAACGTTCAGTCCTTGACTGACATTTTCACACCATGAAATCAAAGCGACAAAGTTTCGATTGGCAACCGAATGCGCTCCGACGCTGTGTCGATCAATTGACTACACAGTGCTCATTTATAATACCGTTTATAAAATAACTATAATATAACGCTCGCTCTTATTTTATAAAAGAAGTAAAAAACGGTTTTTCTGTTTTTGATAGCCTGATGAAAACACTTGTGATGTTGGGAAAACACTCGAGAATTACGCTATCTCGTGTTCTCTCAACACGCGTGTTTTGTTCAGACTATCAAACACGGAAAACAGTTATTTATTGCTTAAATCAAATGTTCAACCACATTTCCAATTTTGTATTCCAATTCCTTTTAAAGGAAAAAATTAACACTTTGAGCTCAAACTCTTTCAATTCCTAAAAAATGTGCGCAACATTTATGAAAGGTCCCGAGTCTGCGTTTTACTAGGCTGAGCATGCGTAGTAACTGGCGTGAATGACATACGTCATTTTTTATAAATATTCATACTAGAGAATCTGTCTTATAAAATCTGTGCATCATAAGAAACATTTGATTAAATAACCTCTTAAGCCACTAAAAAATCGTATTTTGCCACCGTGATGTGATACACTGCAAAAACGCGCGAGTAAATTTACTCAAAGGCTTGAGTAAATCGGTGCATCCACTGTAATTCACTCATTCGAGTAAATTTAATTGTAATTGAGTAATTGCGTACCCTTCTCTCAAATAACTGAGTAAATTTACTTCGATAAGTGAGTGACTGTGGATGCACCGATTTACTCAAGTTTTTGAGTAAATTTACTCGCGAGTTTTTGCAGTGTAGTAACATACCAAGGCAAAAGAACAATTGTTACGTATTCTGTAACCAAAATACAGTAAAAACCCGCGTATAGAACTTGTAGGCTTAAATTTTGGCATTAACTCTCCATTTTATAAGATACTGTTGACCCTAAATTTGAAACAGGTTCCTATTTGAGAAATTAGAAAAACACCAAAAAATAAAGCCAGTGTATCTGTCAATCTAAGTGTACAAAATCTCTTGTATAATCACTATAAAAATAGGCAGTGCTCTACGCAAAGAATCGCCTTTACTTATTAGAGATTGATATAGTCGTTTCACAAAATTATGTATATTGATACACAAGGAAGGGACCACACCCATATTGAACTAGTATTTTTTTACCAGTAGCGGCATTGTTTCCTCTTGAGAAAATATAAGAACCTATTGAAGACCTAAAAAGCCTAAATCTTTAGTCAATGAGCTGCAAATATATAAGAAAGTATTTAGGCTAAATCGTGGGTTCTTATACGCGGGTTTTTATATTAATACTGTATTTTCAATTGTGAAAGAAATGCAAGATCTTCGGAAATTAATGGTAAGATCTTTCGAAGCCTCAGATCTCCTCATCATTTTCTTAAATAAAACTATAAATAGTAATAATTGCCCGTAAAAGGTTCTTTTCTTGAAATTCTTGAATTTTCTTGAAATTACTGTCTTTGACTTCCATTTAACAAAACGTTTTTAATAAATATACTGCAAGCATTCGAGACAAACATTGAACTCCAAGTTAAAGTCCAAATATGTCTGAAAAAGAGAAAATGGATATCCAATAGATCAAGTTAAAGGCGATAAACGACAAAGGGAAGAATACCAGGGCGTATCCATCTATTGACGACACGAACTTTTCTGTGTAGATTAAGCTCTTTAATTTGTCAAATGGATAGCTTGAGGTTGGTCTCCTCGGCGGTAAATGTATAATTCCGTTTCTGGATTTTCTTGGTGAATCGTTGTTTGGTTGGAGAAATGATTCTCTTTCCTCCTGCATTTCCATCATGACTATTTGAGTACTGCAAATCTTCCCATTGTCCATCTTAGTCTGTCAAAAAAAGTAATAAAACAACATATTTATGATTGAGAACAATTAAAAAGTTACTCCAGTTTCCTGTTACTAGAGACCGCTGAGCTTCTTGACAAAAGGCGCATTTTTACAGGGATAGCCTCATTTTCAAGAAAGACCCATGGGAGTAAACTTGTTAAGAACAACAACAACAAAAATCGAGTTTACTCCCATGGGTCTTTCTTGAAAATGAGGCTATCCCTGTAAAAATGTCTTCTTTTGTTAAGAAGCTCAGCGGTTTCTAGTAACTGGAAACTGGACTATTGGTCCAAAATTTGATCATATTTAGATGCTAATTTGCGCTATATAAGCAATAAAATGGTATTGTTGGACTTCTCTATCTCTGTACATCAATCAAAAGTCACTTTTTCAAAGGCAATCCTTTAATTTAACCTACTTCGGTTTAAATTATCTCAGTCTTTGTGATTAGCATAGTGTGTTTTATGAAAAGTGACTCCGTAAGCGACTCGCATCATAGTTTACAATGGTCACATTGCGTCTTTCCTCGAAAGATAACACTTAACAAAATGAAGTGAGAATAACGTGAAATTTTTCGTTTTACTGGGTGAGGACTTAAGTTACTTCCACACTATTTCAGGTAAACTTGAAAAGGTGCATCCTTTTAGCTTTTTAGCTACACTTTGGCCCTCCGATCGCTCAAGCCTTCTTAGCAGACTCTTAGCAGGACAGCGATAATGGAGAAAAAACATGCGTTTTCAATTCATTGGGATTAGTGTGAAAGCAGCCTTCGACCACTGCTAACAATAAAATAATTTCACTCGCACTGTCAGAGAATCGATGTTTTTTCCAGAAAAGTTTCGTGTCGATTAGCGTCGCATGCATGCCAAAAGCAAAACAAAATAGAAAACGAGATAAGGAAAGAATTCCGGTTAAAAGTAATAGCTTCTAAGAAAGTAATTACTTTTTGCTTTAATATCTTTTTATCTTGTTGACTTTCAGCTATTTCTGACTCTATATCTGCATGCTGTTTCCGCCACTCCTCTTGTCTCTGCTTAAATTTTTTCAGGACTTTTGAAAACCAAAGAACTATAGAATACTCCAGAAGTGTCGCGAATACAAATAGAAAACATCCTATTAAATACTTGTCAATGGTCTTGACGTAGTTGACCTGAAGAAAAAAAAAGCGATTGTTAATCAGCTTGTAGCTTAGGTACAGACAAGGAACTCAACAATTATTCAACAGAATTGGACAGAAATGCATAACCAGGAGACTGAGACACATCACGAGATATGATTGGTCAAGAGCCGTGTGTGAATAATTTTTATATAATAATTGGTATATTACGCACGCTCTGATTGGTCGAGAACCGTGTGTAATTACAATACACACGCATAAATGACGTCATTGAATCTTATGCGAGCTCTGATTGGTTGAAATGCTTCGATGAACTGATATACGCCATCTGTGCATCTATTAGAGTACAGACGCACGGACGCACGGAAAAACGGAATATATTTGTTAAACAGACGCACAAATTACGTCACAGAATATTGACGCCTTTTGTGCATCTCTTAGAGTACTGACGCACGAAAAAAAAAATTATTAGTTAAACTTATTTACAAATCTACACACCTTTGGCATTGAATTATTCAGCATATTTAACACTGTAACTACAGTCAATACAGAGGTGACGCCTAACGTGACACGTGCTGGTGCTTGTTCACGTGGTAAAAGAAACGCGACCCAGGAAATTACTACGATTAGCGAACATGGTCCATAGACGTGAATTACAAAGTAACTGTACAGCCTTTCGAACACAAATGTTGATTTAAGTCCAGACCAGTTTCCTAGAAAATCAAATAAATGTTTTCAATTTTAATCTGACGGTACAACATTGTAATATTACTTCTATGAAACGGTAACGAGTCACTCTATGAAATCATGCTCTAACGTATAACTCCATGTGGACTTCGACCACTTTTGTATTAAGGGTAGCAATATGCTGCATGCAGAGATTACAGCAGTGATTACACCAATTTGTATTAGTATTCACCAACATAAGAGCTATTACAAATCCTGCATTCTGATTGGCTCCCTAGCCTCGGGCTATTGGTGATAGCCCGAGTTGAGAGGAAGCGCGAGTAATAATATCAATAAAACATTTTTCTCTCTTTGTTTTGTTTAGTCTCATTCACCTTTGGCCCAATATGTTGGTAAATACTAAAACAATTAGACCTCTCGGCCTCATGGACTACGAGTTTGAATAGCCCATTCGGCCTACGGCCTCATGGGCTATTGACTCGTAGTCCATTCGGCCTCGAGGTCTAATTGTTAATTAGTTACTGAAGCCGGCTGCAGTAACTTTCTGGTATAATTACTGGTCAACTTCATAATCACCAAAATCACCAAAATTGTTGTATTTGAGGCAAATTTTAATTTTTAAAAAATGAAGTATTGTATGAGCATGCGTACTTCTGTCGACTGTATATCCCACCTACGTTTTGATGCTAACGTTTGTTATAATAAAGAAAGTCTTACAAGACTTTATTTCTGACTTTATTTCTGGTGAGCTGGATTTTGAAAAGGCTCCGAAAAGTACTGTGGCTGGTAACTAAGGAGTGACATTACTTTCTTAATTACCCAACTGCTGCATCATTCACGCATTTCAATATTACGCACATGTGTACCTGTTGAGTCTAAATGCGAAGAGCGTTCTTACGTGTGCCTTGAATGTCCACAGTGAGGTGCTTGCAATGCGCCCCTGCCTCTCCCCTCCCTCTTTCATAATGGGTAATTCGTCTTACGCTATGTGCGTTATACAGAGTGTAAACTACACATTGAGATCACATATTAAAGGTAGGATAAACAATGATGAAGAAATCAGAGAGGAGTGGAACCCTGAATCTCTTGCTTAGAAGTCCGCGTACCAACAACTTTAAGCTACCCTCAGCTGCTTCTAAATGTTTTAGCAAAGACTCTACAAAATGCTTTTAATATCATTGGTCGGAGTCTTTTATAACTAATTAGTTGGTATATATCTTACCTACAACATATTGATTGTGCAGTGTTGCCAGTTGGACTTCTGTTAGCTTGTATTGAGGTAGCATCCTTAAGGTTTTGGGAACAAAACCCATCCCATCGTCTTTTTCGATTTCCCATTTAAAAACAATGTGTTGGGTGCTGTAGCCATCTATGGGGAAGATAACAGAGGTAGTAAACACCTAGGAAGGCAGCAACTGCGTGTATAATACAAAACTATCGTTTTCTTTGCATTGTTCACATTTGTGCTGCTAATGCAAAAAAGCAGAATCAATGTTATAATTGCTTTGTATTCACAAGAGGCGAAGCGGTCATTCACTTTTTCTATGTCGATGTATGGCGTAGTTGCAAGAGAAATTGTCTTGTACAAGAGAAAAACAAACGTATTTTCACGGTTTGCTCTCTCTGCTTCTCTCTTTTCACCCGGCTCCCCTCCCTTCCTAATACCCCCTTAAATCATACACCTTTCCTTCCCCCTTTCTTACTGTTTCTTGTACTTTGGAACTTTATCTACAGTCGGTTTTCTTAATTATTATATTTTAAAAATATCAACTTACAGCTTTCTATTGTCAAAGGACAATGTTGTGTATCCATTGGAAATGTTCTTAAATCCATCGGACAGGACAGACGAATAGTCACTCTAAACAAATCAAATGACTGGTTGTTATAATTAATAAGGGGTATAATTATAAAATATAAATTTAATTATTGATTATAGATAAAATAATTTCCTCATATAACTTTCTTCTCATATAGCAGCATGAGATAGATAATGTTGCAAACGTCTGTGGACAGAGACATATTCCCCCTCTCCCTTTCCCTTTCCGTCCCCCTTGCCCCTTAGGGTCGCTAAGATTGTGGGTAGGCATTACAAAAGCTATTTATAAAGCCTCACGATGATCAACAAAACAGTTCACATCAAGTTTACACCTCGCCCCTATACACCAAAAAACGTCATTTGACGATGTTCAAAATCAAGACCAAAGCCGAAAAGTAAATGAAGTTTCGCACCAGATTTCAGGCTCAGATTTCAGCCGTCAGGAATTCACGCGCCCGCGATACTCATCCCGTCATCCCTGTCACGTCACGGGGATGAGTATCGCGGGCGCAGGAATCCCTGACGGCTGAAATCTGAGCCTAACCCTTCGTGCAATCTGGGCAAGTTGTGCATTAATTTTGATGTCTAGCTACATACCGTGCATTATACTGTACTATCCCTCCAGGACCTATCATTATCATGATATTATCTTTGGTAACTTTATGAAAACTTCCATGTTTTGCATTTACAAAGTACGAGTCAGGCATCCATATTCGATCCATTACTGTGTTACTAAGGAACATTGTTGAGTTGAGCCCGTGTTCCATGCGTTCATCTCGCCATGCCTGGCGTAGGAAAATGTCTAGTGTGTAATCCTGCGAAAGTTAAGGGGAAAGAAAATAGAAGGAAAAAGAGATTATTTAAACAAGCTTTTCAGAACTATCAAAAAGAATCAAACCTCGCCTTATACTACGAAAGCTTGTTCTTTAAGATTGTATCGAGGTCTATGCGATCAGAGATCACAGAAATTTAGGTCCCGTCCACACGGAAACGCTTTTATAAACGATTAAAATGTAAACGAATAAAAATGTCTCTGTCCATATGAAAACGATAGATGAGCGTCATAGTTACTTTGACGTGTTTTCAAAAATGAGCGTTTACAGTGAAAACGCCAGCGATTTCGTGTGGACGAGACATGAAACGCTCAAAAATTTGTGCGTTTACATATCAAAACGTCTCCGTGTGGACAGAGCCTAAGAGATCAGGGCCCGCTTTTCGAAATACCGCGGTTAATTTTACGGGCCTTTAAATTTACGGAAAAAATCAAATTATTTGAGTGCGCAAGCATCCGTAAACTGCCTGTAAAATCATAGAATATGAAAATGTTAATTGGCGCTTCGAGAAACAACGTCGTCGACTTTATCAGGCAAGTAACGGGCCCGCAAAGCTATTAGGTTTTTCAAGAAACATGCACCAGATCTTGCAATAGCTGCCAAATTGACTCATGAGGTCTATATAAAAAATAAACTCCGATTTCAGGGAGGCTTTATAAACGTTTATCCGGTGGCAATTTTAGTTGCAATGTTTGCATGGGACTCATTATAACAAGTTTTGGCAGTTTCTAGGATACACAACATAAAATAAACCGTAGACCTGACATTTTAATTCATTTATTTTCAAAGCGCTATCTCGGTAAAATGTTTTGTTTTGCCTTGTCATCACAGCGGAATTGGTGTATTTTAAGATCATTTAAAGGCGAAACATAGCAAAGTATTCCCAGTACTGATTGAAATTTGGAAGGTTCCCTCAATTAACTCGTAATATTATTTGTGAGAAATAAAGTATATGTGCGCAATCGTTTTATCTAGAATCAAATAGAAGTGATTAATTATTTCATAAGACGTCAGTGTCGCTTACCATATCAACAACATTGATTGAATCAATGGAAAGAACCCAGAATCCAACAGTGACAACCACGGGACCATCTACAACAATAATTCGATTATCAAATACGATGTACCTTAATGTTACTATCTTTAGCGACTACTAAATTTAGCGATTTTTATTAAATAACAATTTTATTACGCTTGACCAAAGATGCCAAAGAATTTAAATTTTATCGAGTACATAATTTAACGATTTTGATGAAAATTCGCTAAATTTTGTTGTCGCTGAAAATAATAACTTTAAAGTATACAGATCCTGCTCAGTTTCACGTAATCCAAGTACAGAGGTGTATTGTTATAAACAAAATATAAATATTTTAGTTTACACTCCCCTGTAAGGCGGTTTGTCAGTGACAATTACTCCCACTACATTTACTACGGTCTCTTAGGCTGGGCTTAGGCCGCCTAGCTGTACTTAGTGAAAGGTGTATTAGCCACTCTAAATCAAACTCCGAACATTCCATACGTTTAAATGCATCGGTTCAGCTCACGGAAAATCCGGCGTTAGCTGTTGTTATAATCACGGTATTGCGTGCCAGAAAAATAGCACCATTTTGCTATATAAACAAAAATACAATAGATCTTTTTCGAATCCTGCTGTGAAGCGTTTCGCGGTTTTCATTGATCATGGCCTTGCACGCAATATCATTACCTCCATAGTTCGGTCGAAGTCTTTTGTCGTACTTTTCGTGAACCAAAATTCGGTCAAGGATCGCTGAGACACTCCGGTTATCCCTACTGAGGAGAAAAATAAGTAAAATTATTAAATGCGCCAAGGTAATTTTTTCCCCTGTTTTTGTTATTTATCACAATAAGTGCAAATGATTCTATCCCTATTTTGTCGACGCAAGTATTGGTGGCTGCAGTTGTTGGTTGATTGTTCAAACGGCCCTAGGTTGTTGTGTTACGCTTGTTCCGATAAACATGCAAAAAAATCTTTGCTCAAACCCATCGAAAATATTAGAGCCAGTACGTATTTTGGGGGTAGTTTGCTCACAATGTTTTCCCCAAGAAGTGTTTGAAAAGGTCCATAAAACTAGACATTCGTCGAAAACTAGCTTCACAGTTTGCATTTAAATATTCTAGGACAACCTCAGTTAATTGCGTTTTGTGTCTGTGTTCTAAAATGCTGATCGCAACAACTATCAAGTGCATAAAACTGTCGTTAAGTCAGATCAAGCTCATTCTAAATTGAGATTCACATTCTATTCAGGAAAAGAAAAGAGAAATATTTAGAAGAAAGGAAAACGAAAAACGTGCGGCTTTTATGTTTTAGATTATATCACGTATCGCAAAGTTATGTATGGAATCAAAATGGTCTGTATATGCAGCCATAAATTAAATGTGTCAGTAATTTCAAAAGTATGAAAACATTTTCTAAACTGACATGTTTGATAACAGAAATCCTTTTTTCAAAACAAAACAAAACAAAAAACAAAATAAAACAAAACAAACAAATCAAGGCAAAACAAATAATACAAATAAAACAAACCCTCTTAAAACAAAACGTAAAACTTTACTCAGTTTTTGTTGGAACCATTTCTAAACTTTTTCTTTTTGACAGGAATTTCAAATTTTGATAAATCCACTTTGTGGCTTAGAGCTTTCTCGTTAACAAAGTATTTTCTCTGGGTATTACCCTACGGCTAAAATTTCTCCCCAAGAGTCAAACTAAAAACATGCAAAATTGATTCCAAGTATTCCTGCAGTGACCGCCTTTGATACTTTTGCAAAGTAAATAAATCCAAGTGGTTTACGACTGTGGTTTGAAAGGTTGAAACCTTTGTCAATGGTTTTTCTTACTGAGCAATGCTGAGTGTCTTGGGCGATGATCATGAAAAGTTGAATGTGTGGGTTAAAAACATTTACTAGGACACGTGAAGTTCATGAAAGAGGAGGTTTAATGAGGTATTTGTCGGCGGAAAACTCCTAGACATACATATAGAATATAGAACTTACTAAAAAACAAGTGCTTCAAGCTGGTAAATGTCTTTTGAAGGCATTGCAAAGTCCAAATAGATAAGCAATCAAACAGCTGGGGATACCGCCATATTCATGCGATATATAAGGTGTGTGCGGCAACAAACAGTTCAAAAGAGTGAAGCTTAAGGGAAGGGTTGATTCAAGTCGAGGCTGTGGTGGATAAGTTTATCATTCACTGTATTTTATCCACCTAGCCTCGACTTGAATCTATTGTTTTGTGTTTATAAGTCATGCATATTCAGGAAAGGTCTATACTGTCACAGAAAAATGTGTTAACATATTTATCAAAACCGTATATATACAGACGAATCATTAGCCAGGAAGATGCTTAAAGATGTAATCAAGCCAGAGTATTTTCAAAAACTATATCCTCTTATATATGAACACAATCATGTAAATATATTTAAAATGTATCTAAAAATTGATCATATAAATACCATGTAAAATAAACTAAAACTGAATTGATCATGTAAGTCATGTAAATGTAAAATAACCTAAAAATTGATCATGTAAATACCATGTAAAATGTATCTAAACAATTGATCATGTAAATAACATGTAAAATAACCTAAAAATTGATCATGTAAATACCATGTAAAATGTATCTAAAAAAAATGATCATGTAAATACCATGTAAAAATTTCTATGCATGGAAATTATTTTAACTATTTTACGCGTTCTGAGTGTAAATTTCCAAATAAAATCATATAAAAACTACAGTCATTCTCAAAATGGTTGTCCATCATCATCCTGAAAGAAGTGCCATGCATGTAATTGCAATTATTTTATTATTAGCAATCGATATAGAAGCACTATAGAAAGGAAATATAGAACGAAATTACAATATTTAAGATAAAACTATTTTCTTGTGTTGGTCATCATTTCTTTAAGGACTGGTGTATGTAAAACAGTAACTGAAACCATGTAGAACTGCCACTGAATTGCTGGATCTACAAATGGTTTTTACATAATTTTTACGTAAATGATTCAAATATTTTCCAGTGATTTCTGAGTACAACACAACAAAATGATTCCATAACGTTATATAAAAGCCACCCATACTCCACATAAGTAAGCAAGAACCTCAAAATAAATGCTGACAAGTTCAGGCTTAAAAAGAGAGTACATAGCTTTATTTGTTGTTCAGACCCTTTCCAATGGATAAAATCAGGCTTTAGATAACTTAATCACTTTATCCGCCGGCTGTTACACAGCCAAGCGGGAAAGACACGAAAAAAAAAAAAAAAGAAAAAAAAAAGGAAGATAACATCTCCATGTACTTGATTCTATGCTGATTACTTTCTACAACATCAGGTGGCGGAGTCAAATTGTGAATTACAATATTGTTTCTAACCGCAATATGTTTGAGTATAGGATGTTTTCAATTTCAGCTTTAATTTGCTTCGAGTTGTGGGTGCGATCAGATATCATGGGCAAACTAAAGTAAGAAGCGAGGCGGTTGTTGAATTCGAATGGGATTACAACGATTTATAATTCAAGTGTGCTGTTGGGGAGTTTCCAATTTTTTTAGGTGATCCATTTGCACAAAGAAACGTAACAAAATAGAGAGCTTAATTTGCAAAACTGTGACGTGTTGACACGTGAATGGACATTTCGGGTTTTTTTTCATCATTCACTGGCTAGTTCTTGCAAAAATCGTATCGATGCGGAATCGTTTTGGATTTGATTTCAAAAAGATACCGGCATAGTACGCCTTTTCGCTACACGTATTCCAAAACAGTGCAGACATTTCCAAGACCGACCCCATCATTCCTAGACTTCATCAGTTACATCAAGGTTTGTATTTCGCTCAATAGTATACGAAATTAATTCTAGAAGCATGTAAGAATATGTTACACCCACACTTCAAGTACTACATGTTTACGCAGCACCTAAACACCTACCTTGTTAAATTATGATAAGTAACAAAAATATCTGATAAGACTTTTTGTGGAAATGAATTTGATTCGATCACTGAATGCTGAGAAATAGCTTATTGCAAATTCACTCAAGTGACTTGCAATGATTTCTCGGGAAAGTTTCTGTGATTTTTTGTACTTTTTTTTATCCCGAACTATTTATATATATATTTTTTCACACGAACGCTTTAAAAGTGTCCAAAACACGGCTGCAAGGAATACTAAGACCGAGTTTGGCCTCAGTTCTTGGCTGTATTGGCGTGCAGTGCTTGAGCTTGCATTGCTTTATAATGATGAATAGACACAGACATTATATTAAATTACTCCAAATACTACTGCGAATAAAAATATTTTCATTGATGATAAAGATTTGACGTGTTTTAGTTGGAATAAAAACAAAACTTAATTCCCGGCAACTTCAGCAATTAAGTTTCATGTCACCCAAGTTAATGCGACAGTCTGCCTATGACAAATTCATCATTCCTTGTTCAAAATACTTTAGCTAGTGAAAATGCAGAGAAGCTCTGCTTGAAAGTATTTTTAGACAGGTTTTGGATATAGATCTTCATTCAAGACAATTAAACTGGTTACCTATAATACATATATTATCAACAAAACATCAAAAGAAACGATGAGCAAATCATTATGTACTTACATTTCAGGACTTGATGAATGAACAGTTACGATGCCAGCTAAAAATGCCAAAATGAAAATCATCTTGAAACGTAGTTTACTCGAGATCCAGCATAATTGTCGTATCTGTTGAAAACACAAGTACATTATGGCGCGTAAAGACACAAAGATTAACTATTTATTAAGAGCCGAGCCAATAAGAGCCAGACGGTACTGGACCAGGTGTCAATTTTATTCACCATGAAACTGCGGTTAAGTTGAAGGTGTTAAAATTGATACACAGCTAAAAGTATCATCAGTATGTTCCAAATGCTGAATCAAGAATTATATGTATTATCAAAAGAAGAATTCAAAATGCAAATGGTTTGAAAGTTGCTGATTCGTACGATGAAACTGTACTCGGAAGCACTCTATGTTTTAAACAATTGCTTTTTAAATATTGAAAAACTAATTCAAGAACACTTCAAGAACAATTTTTTGCGCCAATAGTTTGTGAGAAACTGAGTTATTAAGAAATACTGACGGTTAGACTTTCAGCCGGCTGACAGCCCAGATGGCAATGACTTTTACCCTAGACTCATTTTGCAACGTGCTCGCTAGCTACTTATTTTATGGACACGCATCAATCTAACATTGATATTATTCACGTCGTAATGATTAATAAGATAATTCATAACGAATCTGTACATACGAAGTTATGTTAGCCGTCTTATTAAAGGCGGCAGTCGCGGCAGACTAACAAAATTCCAAAAAAGAAAACTTCGTGGCTACGTTGTCACACCTTCTCTATAAAATCTACCAGAAATCTTGGCCAAGGGCACCGAAAGCTTATACACTGCCAAGATTTGAGGTGAGAATAACAACAGATTAAAGCAAAATCGTAAACATTTTTGCCGACTAAAACGGCATTTGAAAACAGACTAACAACAATGGCATTTATATTATTGAAATTCAAGGAGTGTCGGTGTTAGCAATTGTTAACTATTTGGCCATTCATAGCGGTTTAGGAAAGGTTCCTCAGAGAGCTGAGATGAAGTGTTTTTAATAACAATAATAACAATTAAATTAAAGAAACTAGTGAAAGTCAACGACATTTGTAGTGAAATTCAACTCAGTTGCATAACAAAAAGGAGTGTCGGTATCTTTTAAATGTTGACTATTTTGCCTTTCCTAGTTCATGGAAAGGTATCAGAGACCTGAGTTGAAAAAATATTTTTGAAATTAACAAATTCAATCAAAAGAACTAGTTCGTATACAATAGACCCAGTTACTTTGAAAATCGCGCGAATCAATTGTTGAAAACGCCGAAAAGGATTTGTTACTCCTCAGCCAATCAGAAACTCAAAAGAGGTATATATGAAAATTACTAATACTCTTGTATTACCCTTAAATTAAATCTGATTTACGTCTTAAAGATGCCATATCAAACTTATTCCATGTAAGAATATACTAAAGACTTCACCATAGCGTGGAAATTTGACGCAATTTGTTGCAGCGTTTGTTAACGGTCAATTACCTATCAAATGGTAGGCTAAACTACCTAAATGAAGCTGATCGGTATTTACCCCATATAGATTCAATATCACAGCATTCTGCATTCTACAAATAATACCACTACATGACATTCTACTAAACAACTAAAAATATTTAGTCTTTAGTCATCAAATAATTAAACTTATGGCGCTAACGATTTTTCTAACGGTTCAGTGTAAGAATGTAAGACGTACCAGATGTTGTAGGCACAGCCTCTCTGCCGTGACAATTGTTGAAAGTCTGGACCATGATTCCTTGTAACTCAACTTGAGAAAGTGAACGATTTTCATGGTTTCACGATAATAGCTATTAAGTATACTGGACAGTGTAGTCTTTAGTGCATGGTTGTCAAGCAGTAAATGAAATACTTGACAGGTGAAGTTGCTGTGTTTATTGAAATAATAACCGATGTCATTAATAAGAAATATGATGGTTAGGTCTCTGATGCGCGGTTGGAAAAATGACAAACAGGCAGGAAAAAATCAGCTTTGACAAGTCGAAAAATTCTAATAAACTTGTCGATAAGAGTATCGATTTTCGTACTATTTTAATGCCATTCAAATTTCTTCCTTATTATTCCCTTATTTTAGATCTCTACAAGTATATATATTATATAACATGGATTTTATCGCAAACTCACAGTATCAATCAAACGTTATAATCATGTACAAGTGCTCAGACATTCAGTCATTGCTCGTTATTGTAATATAGTATCATTTCACCTCAAATTAAGATGATTGAATGACCGATTAGTGGTTTTCATTGTACATTAATGAAGATAATATTTGTTAAAAATAACTCAACGACATAATCTAGAATTGCCACGAAATAAAAATATACTTCAGTAGTTTCTTTTATTTGCCGACGAAAACACTATTGGATTCTCTTTAGATGCTTTTTCCGAGTCTGTTGACAACGGCAAATCGTCAATAAATAATAAAGGAAAAAAGATATTGACGAGAATAACCATATGTATCGTTTTGGTATAGTTACGTTATTTTAAATTGCTTAGAATATTGCAGATCTAGGTACTTACTAAATTCGATAAAATAACATTTCCATGAACGGTTTTGTTTTGATGGGCTACACACAAGCAAAAAAACGTCATATATATTTTTTGGAGATGATCGCTCTTGTCTTTGTGATTTGTATTACTGTTTCTATGGTTACGGACCTCAATTGCCACCTTAATGTGAAGCATTAACACTTCGTTGATGTCCGAAAACCTCATAATCATCTTTTCTTGCTCATCAACAAAATTGAAGCTCACGACAAGCCCGTTGTTTTCCCTCGCATTACCCTTGGGGTGGCCTGACTCCAAGTTCACACTTAATGTATTTGGTCTACACATTGACTCAAAATACCTTTCTATGGGTATTGATAGCGCTTTCTAAGCCGAAAAGCTCTATCTCAAGGTGACAGCAAAATTAATTTAGCATTTAGCATGAAAATATACTAACGAATTGACAAAATAGTGTTTTTGTGCTGTGCTATTGGTACTTCTATCTCTCATTCACACGGTTTCTTTCTGACAAGATTATACACACACGTGTTGATTATATTATGATTGTTGTTTGGTCAAAACGAGATGTGTAAATTAACTAGGAAAAAGTGTGATAAGTATTGAGATGAACCTGATACGCACGTACGCATGGGCGTACACCAGGGTTTTCCGATTTGGAATCACATCAAGAACAATAGAAACGAGCAAACTATATTCTTAGACGTAAATGACATTCATTCTATTTTCGGAAAATTCCGATTTTTATAACATAACTTAAAAACTAGGATACTAATAAACTATTTGTTTTTCTTCTGAGAAAGATGGATTATAGAATGTACCTAATTTTCAGTGGCACTTCAACCGAGGGCTCCAAGGTTTGATAACTCTATCCCTTACCACTATAGTCCGCCATCAGATCAGTTCGTTGAATTTCAAAAACTAGCTATAAACAATATTCAATTGAAAACAATTGGACTCGTTGCCGAATTTTAAAAACTACCTTTGTCTCACAGTGAAGCTGACTTTATTCGTATTCTTCACAGAAAGAAGAAAGCGAACCTGACGACTTTTAGTGTGAAAAATCCATGTCTTATGCGTCGGAGATCTGGATACTGAAACTACGTAGTGGTTTACGCAGCAACAGGAGATCCAAAGCTGTTCATTTTTTTAACACTGTTGCCCGATTCTATGTAGTTATGGAAACAACTGTACGGTACAGTTGTATCTACAATTAACTCGTCTCGCATTGTTGTTGCAAAAACGTTGCACGAACCATTGCAGCGTGTAACATACTCTGCATCGAGCAAAATTATTGCTAGACCATTTGCTACAGCTTCAAGGATACGGTGCACCCTTTAACACAAGCTTCTGCAACTTGTTTCATAACGTAATTGCGAAACGAATTGCAGCAAAAATTTAGGTCTGTTATGTTTGGATCGGTTGATGATCGAATACGTGTTTACACTATAAAGGCTACTAGTACTCCCCATCCTTCATTAAGCGGTCGCTCAAATCTAAGGGGCTGTTCATATGAAAGTGAGCTGTCCCTGCCTAGCCGGGATAACTCTTTTGCTTTGAGTCCCCCAGGAACTGAAAGGAAACAAAAGAGTCTAGATGCTGAGACCGAAATGGATCCTGGGTACACTAGTAATATATGGATTTTCATGTGTTTTATCTATGAGTTCACCACATAGTCAATTTTGGAACACCAAACACTATTCTCAGTCGGCGTTTGAAACGTCCACGTCCACGCGCTACTTTAAAATCAACTGATCAACAAATTACCCAGTGTTCATATCGGTCTCAGCCTCTATGTTTTGAAGGGTCAATATGTCCGTGCAAATAGGTATAAACAGCCTTTAATTATAAATCTAGCCTATAAGTTCGAAACCGTTCCAATTTCAGTCTTAGGTTGTCTAGAACTAAACGTCACACCTCCGTGGCACATATTGCTGCTGTGTGCTGAAAATTAGCAGCATTATTGTCCGGAATTATTAGTTTAGTTTTATATTTGAATTGTATAGTTTTACAAGTACACGATTTTATATAACACGAAAGAAACCAACGCGCGCCATTCCTATTGTTTTGGTTATCACCTACAGAAGTGCTGGAAAAATTCGTTCCGATTCCGCTAAATTGGAAAAACTCTACTTGAAATAAAAATAATGAATAAAATGAGAGCTATATTTCTAAATCTAGTGTGCGTGTTTGCTCGCTGAATGAATTAGTCTCTCCTTGTGCATGCATCGCGAAAAGTCCACGCTCCACCCATGTAAACAGTTTCATATATTTTAAACATACACTCATAGTCACTTAAAGATTTGGTCACTAATATAATATGAAAATATTGCACATGTTAAACACCAAAACTAGTGTTTGGAAATACTATGTATCGAACTTTGAATCTTATCGTTTGGAAACAAAGAGTTTCCCTCAAGTTACATTGCTTATAAATTTGTGAATGAACCTTTTCGGCTGCTTGACTATGTTTTGCTTAATGTTGACTTGATATATGTTTATTAGAGGTACCGGTACCGCACTTTTTCCGACAAAAGAGCCGGCGAAGTAAAAACAAAATCAGTTAGCCGAAGCTCCTGTTTTCAAAGCATATAAGAGAGCTTAAATTAATCTATTTTACTGTGCTTGTTATGTCGCTTTTGTTTTGTCGGGAAAAAGGTGTTAAGCTGAATCTCTTGCAAATATTTAGCCGAGTAGAATTCATTTCGGCAAGTCAAAGTTGCCAGGGTGGTTTTCGAGGATTTTCAAGGATATCAATTGCCACGCCTAGACAGACTACAAAAATAGTAACTAAATTTTAACACAAGCATTGGTGAGTTTTTTCCCAGGAAAAAAGACAACAAAATCCAAGGAAATTTCCTGGTCTGAACCTTTCCTAGTCTTGTCGAAATCTTGCTTAAAGTAATGTATAAAACTTTTGGAAAGCATTCCTTTTCAACAAGACTGAAATCATAACGTTAATTGTAGAAGGAAGTACTTAACTTGTTGTACTTGAATCGATCGATCTTCCGTCCCAAAAGTTCGGCGCCATCGATCCCAAATACTTGAAATACTGTACTGTAAAGCCGCAAATACTGTATTGTAAAACACGCGCAAATTTTCATTGATGAAAAAATGCCATTTTTACATGTCAATGACAACTTGTTCGTATAGATGTAGCTTAAGGTTTAATTCATTTACATTTTTAACAACCTAGAAAATTCCTGCATTTTTGCTTAAATTGTACTCTACAACTGTGATTTCACATTTTCAACTAGTCGTTGCGAGCCTAGCCACATATTATTATTACTAAGAAACAGCAGAGGTTAGAGTTGTTTTTTTTAATTGTTTATTTTTTTAGCCTGAAATGCTTAGTTAGGTTTTTCACTAGTTGCCGGTCTCTTTCTTCCACAAGGTTCTTATGTGATGCAAGAAGCTTTCCTTTTCACCAAAAAACTGGTGTCGTAACGAAACAAATTCACTT
Organism: Telmatactis stephensoni; assembly: GCA_029948255.1. NCBI lineage: Eukaryota > Metazoa > Cnidaria > Anthozoa > Actiniaria > Isophelliidae > Telmatactis > Telmatactis stephensoni. The sequence goes on from JALIZF010001506.1 coordinate 177,211, forward strand.
TGAATCATAAATCTTTTGTTACATTCAATATATATATTTTTAATTTGCATGCAAACTCAACAAGGGGACAAAATTAATAAATAATACAAAGCACTTATTGTCAAACCCGGCTTCGATACAAATTAAATGGAGAAGAAAAAATGAAAGAAAAATTTGATTATCGTATGATTATATTTTATGCGCCATTGCCTTTGCCTTGGAAATTGAAAAGGACTACAAGTTAAATGCAATAATAATTATCACGTCTCAAAACACTGTCAAATTATCAAGTGTGATAAACGAGCTTGTAACACCGATGAAAAATTGTGGCTAGAGAACAATATTGCTTGGTTTATAATACATTGGGGCTTGGTTATTAATCATGTGCTAATAACGAGTTTTCTTTCTTAGTTTACCGAGATAACAGCCCAAATTCTTAACGAAGTATTGTGCTAAACCGCATTTTCATTTCCTTTATCAAAAATAAAGTACGCAGTGGTCTACTGGCAAATATTTACAACTGACTAAAACATCTAGTGTCAAGCGTAAAATTAAAACAAAACTTAATCGATAGTTTGACTTCGCCAATATCCATGTGTTAGTTATTTTGTTTGAAGTGCTTTGTCAATATATGTATATATATATATGTATTTCCAAGCTGATGCATCCATTCAAGTTTTGCTTGATGTTTTCCGGCATTGATACGGAAAACTTGCTGCTCGTGTGTATTGAGAACTGGCGACTTTATTAAAAAGAAGAAGAAAAATGGAATTAAGAAACGGCACAACGTTTTGGTTCCGGCTTGAAAAGGAAGACTTGCCAAAAAGAAGAATTGGTCGTCTGATGGACAACAAGGTGCCCTGGGTGCCAAAGTTTTGGTTCGACATTAATGGCAATGTTATATATATTCGTTACCACATAGTCCTATTTACAAATGTACATTGATAATTATTACAGATTTTTAGGTACCTTCTGACTGCAATAACCAAAGCCTAGCCTAGACAGCCGGACATAATTAAGAACTATATCAAGGAACAAGCTTGTTGATTTTGGTCATTGAACAAGTTCGTGTCACGTTTCGTTAATAGTTATCTTGAAAGACTCCCGTAACGGCAGTCACAGCTCTAGCACCCAGGGTAACAACAAAGAAAATACGAAAAATGACAAATTTTGTAGCTCAGGATTAGTTTGAACTGCAAAAAGTCAATTAAATTATTTTTTAAATCCTTGTAAATCAAATCAGATTTAAAGGACAATCATAAAAGATGGTAAGATAAAAGTCCCTTTTCGCAAGGGAGTCATGCAAAACCATGTATTTTCATTTCTGTTAAGTTCAAAAATAAAGTACGCAATGATCTCCTGGCGTGGAGATATGCAAACACCAAAGGCCAAATGAAAATGACATACTGTAAAAGAAAAATCTGTCGTTTTCAAATCGATAATTCTTTTGCAGTAAAGTAAGTAAGAATTAGTGATGTTTTATGATTATATTTGAGAACGTTAAGCACTGATGATACTATTTATATATTGCACTTTTAGTATTGTTGATTCTAGGCTAGTAGGAGGTCAAGTTTTACGTCCTCAACGTTAATCAACTAAGCAAAGTTTATATAATCATGGAAAATGAATAACCTAAAACCACAGAATAGTTTATATTACATGCACAGATAACACAGGAAGTTCTATTTTTTTCGATTATTTCTCAGTTACGATTCGTGTGACTTACCTTTAATCAATCTTCGCTGTAGTTTCTCCCCAAGTTCAATTCTTGGCTTTGTTAATGGTCGTTGTCAAATCTACACAGTTTAAAGAGAGAGAGAATTACCTCTTTGATCACATTAGGGAAGCTGCAGACAAATTGATTTAAGGCAATGATTAAAAACCTCAGATATTTATCATAGTGATATCTCAGTATAACCGACATAGTTCTACGAGTTGTTAATTACTCTTGGTGAATGTATATCGGAAGAAATGAATTAGGAACCTGATTAGTCCATACCGAAAGGCATGATATCATTGCAGTGAACTGTGCCAGACTGCCCCCTGCCTACCATTAGTTATAAATTACAAAACTGAAAGGATGGAAGTTTGTCGTTCGTTTGGACTGAAATAACAATCACAGCAAAGCAAACTCAAACTGAACACTTCAGATTGCCTTGATCAAAAACTTTCTCACGTTCCTTCATGAATTAAAGAAAAACTCGAAAATAACCCATTTCGTCAAATTTACCACCCATGGCTTGTGTAGGTGTCCCGAATATAATGAGTTCTGAATCGAAGTTCTTTAATTTATGCATGTATCCTCACTGCTACGATCATGAAATGTGTCTGTAAATGAATACCGATTGCAGATGCGATGTCCAGTTTTGGTTAGCCTCTTTCCCTTCCAGAAATGATATTCAGTGTGATTCCTTGTCACTTTTTTGTTGTTGTTGATAGTGGTGGCGGTTTTTCTTTTCTTTTTTTCTTTCTTTTTTTTTTTTCCTTCTCTCTCTCTCTCTCTCTCTCTCTCTCTCTCTCTCTCTCTCTCTCTCTCTCTCTCTCTCTCTCTCTCTCTTATTTCTCGTTTTGTTTTGGAATACAATTAAACATAAGCCGGACTTTGATCATTATATGGAATCGGTCTAAGAGTATTACCTACCTTTCTTACTTTCTTAAAACTGATAAAAGTATATTATTAGACATGCCTAACTTCAGATAGAATTTTCAATTCATTCAGCTTTACAACAATATTACGACAAACATATTTCTCTTTGTTTTACCATATGCAATTAAAAGATATTTATAATCAAAATCGAAAAAAAAAAAATTGACGCTCATGATAAGTTTCGGAAGAGCCTTAGTAAACACGGCAGTTTAATTCAGTTCAATTTGTTATGCAGAAGCGTGCAGTTAGTCATATACGTATACGGAAGCAAAGTAGTGCCTTCGGGTAGTTTTGGACTCTTAAGTTGTTTTTAACTTCATAGTATACATTTTCACAGATCTGATGGTTCCCGTTTTTGGTGGAAATCCTCTCTAGGATCAGCAGCTTTGATTAATTACAGTTCCTATTCTTTTGAAGTCAAACCGCGATAGATTACAAATTCTAATAAAATTCAGTTTAAATAAAAATCAGAAGAATTTCAGACGGATAGCAACATACCTGTCCTTCATTCAGGAACTCTTACGGTTTTTCAGTCCAGGATTTTCCGGCACGGCAGTTAAAAACGACTTATTACTGTTAATCGAGGAACAAACGACTCTTAGAAATAGTTTGATTTTCTTCTGTGTAGATGGTATCTGTATAATATCTTGAATGGTATCTTGAATAATCTCGCAATTCTCACGGTTCTATCTTCAGTACCAAACACAAAACATAGTCCAGCGAAATACCGAGACACCTAACAGTTTATATTTTTCCCAAATGATTCATATGGTCGTAAATTATGAGTTCTAAATTTTACGAGCACTGTCAGTATCTAATTTGAATAACATTAACAATTTACAAGTTTGAGTGTGGGCAATTGTAATTTGCTAGCAATCATTAAAAGTATTTACATTCGAGAAACCTCGGAATTTGCGAACTCACTCAGTGGGCTAGGAAAAAGCAACTTGAAGATGATGGTAAAACTGTTGATTTAAAAAGGTTCTCGGTGATTTTTTGAAGAAATCGATTATTGTCACTTCAATTATAGAACAGTGCTTGGATATTCCTCTTATTTCCCTTTCACATTGGAGGTACTCAACACTCAACTTAATTCCACGCTACTACGCAGTAACAGCAGCTTGGTAAACAAAACCATTAAATTTTACGTACATTCGTTGACGCAAACACATTTATTTAATATCTCTCCGAGTGACTTCTCCATCCATGTACTTCCAAAAATTAAAAAGAGTTTTTTTGCAGTTTATTTGTACGTGCTGCGGTGGCTTTGATATATAGTTACACATTTAATTTGTTGTTGTTGTTGTTGTTGTTGTTGTTGTTGTTGTTGTTGTTGTTGTTGTCAGTGTTGTTACAGTGTGTAAATGGAATATTTGATATGTTTTCTCTTGGCTGTATTTATTTGAGCCTTATCTCTTGGCATTATGTAATTGTTGTAATTTTAGATCTTTGTGTAGGAGCATTCATACATGTGAGGTCGGAATGGGGTACTGGAGTAGTGGCAATTTGTTGTTTAATTGCTGTCAATGCTCTGCCTGAGTATTTGAGCAAATGCAATGTATATTACTCTTTCTTTTCATAGGCTTTGAGGCCTTTGAAAATTCCTTGCGTACTTCCGCCCTACAGCCAGATTTTTCTTCAATGGATCGAAAAACATGACTTTAAATTGTAATGATTTACAATGTGCTAGTACCACAGCCCACATACAAAAACTTTCCCAGCATGTGACCAACCAAAGTCAATAAATAGTTCGTTTTGAAGAAGAACCCAGAAATTCTACTATACTACGCTGTTGACTCAAAATGCCCAGTAACAATTACAGCAAAAAGAATTTAAATAATGAAAAATCGGGTTGTTCGTAATTCTTTTGTGTTTGGGAAATAGACAGATAGATACAGATATATCTACAATGTATATAAATGGCTAAAATATCAATTACTGTTTTTGAATGTATCAATGAGGAATGTCATAATATATAAAGTGTCTTGGATTGACACGGTTACGGTACGGCGCGGTGTGTTTCACACTCGTACGAAATCTGCTCTAGTAGGGCAAGTTACGCTTTGAGAGAGGAATTTTAGAATTAAAAAAAGTTGAAGCCATGTTTTAAATTCTGATGATTGTGTTCAACTGATCCAGTGAATCTCAAGAAGGCGGTGAATGGTAAAGCATTTTGCGTCGGTGAAAAGTAAACACACTTTCGTGCCCCTTTTCAGAAAGTGGTTTTCCAGGTATCGGACAACTCGACACTCTTAAAAGCTACGCAGATCAATGGAGACAAGTATGGGATCTCAAGTATGTGCACGACGACAGGAGTTGAACGATGAACCTGTCGTTTTGAAGGCTGCGCACTGGCCAACCAGTAGCCAAACTATTAAAGTCAACTGAGCCAGCTATTAAAGCTAAGACACCCTGCCGTCTATGAATGCTCGCAATAGTCATTCAATAGTTACCTTAAAAACCGACACTGGACAGTGAGCAGCTTACATTACTTTATAATATATGCTATATACGTCACTGCTATAACGTAACTGTTTTGTTTTAAAACGATGTTGTTATAACCGTTTGAAAAACATTTTGAATTATGGAAACAAGGCATTTAAGGCTTCCAACATCTCAGTTCCGTAATAACGCCGGCAACATGAGCTCAAAATCGTATAACAGTTTTTAAAGCCTCCCAATTCACATTAGATATATATGGCTATCTGATTTGTGTGAATTATGGCAGCTGCCTTTCAAACTTACTTTTTTGCTTTGACTACTTCACTTTTTTGTCTAAGATCTCTTTCAACAACTTTTGACTGAATTACTGGTTGATCGATGTTCACTATTTTGAAGACAATTCTATGACCTATTTTTGAGCCGTTTTCCACGTTTGTCAAGGGTAGCCTGAATCGAATGCTCCTGAATGCTATGTTTTGTTCACTGGTTTTGTTTACGTTAATGAAATATTAATTACCTTATTACCAGTTTTCAACACTAGTCTAGGATATAAATAAAGTTATTCATTCATTCATTCACCTCCAAACAATCTTGTTTTATTCAGACTTAATCTAATGTTGAATCACGATCAGATTATTTGTAGACGTCCGAGAAATCTTTTCTAGCAGTACATGTTTTGTCGTTCTAGATGCATAGAGGTGTGTGAGTATGTGTGTACGTATGTGTGTGTGTGTGTGGAAACCGACGCACGGCGTGAACTTACAACAATTTTTCTAAACAATGATGGAGTTCCACCCTTCAAAAACAACAATTTCGCGTTTATGTTTTCGTTGGAATCAACAACTGCTTTTTCAGCATTCTTTTCCTTCTTCTATGATAGTCTTAACACTGCAAATCAACGTCGTTCATTGAATTATTGGTAAAGTTCACTGATGAACAGTGTGACTGGTGCCGATTGATGGCCTGATTTTGATAGTAATATTGAATAATTATCACGCACATAATTATATATATAAGATATTTTTATGAAGCTTAAACACTCCTTAACATTCCCTTGACTATTCATAACACTACATAGCACCCACCAGTGTGTGAGTGAATAAAATCTCTGATCCAAATTCTCATTTCTTGTTATCTGCATATTATACTGAAGAAGGATTATGGCCACTCATTTTAATTTTTTTATTGGATATAGGAGAAGTGGGATTGCATTTTCCGTACGCACAGAAATGGCATGTAGGGATGGGAAAATCTCCCAAAAGTAAAACCAAAGAAGAGGCACTGCTAGAATGTAAAGAGCTTTGACTTTCAAAGAAAATAATAATTACATTAACATTACTTCAGTTCATAATCATTTAACATTTATGATCAAAGATATGATTTTTTAAGCTATTTATTTTCAGTCCTGTCATATTCTAATGTGCAATTAGTAAAACATCCCATCAGAATATTTGTATGCTAATTTACGGTCTACATCAATATATTTTAATGCTAGAAAATGACACTCCCCAACTAGCTATGTGGGCACCAAGTGTAAATTTATATATTTTTGTGCTAATTAATTTGTTTGTTTTTTATTTAAGAAATAAAAAGACTGTTCCGTGTTTGATAGCCTGATCAAAACACTGTCTTGTGATGTTGAGAGAACACGAGAGAGCGTAGTGGAAGCATGAGCCGTAGGCGAGTCAGCTTTCACAGCTCTCGAGTGTTCTCTCAACATCACAAGCGTTTTGATCAGGCTATCAAACACAGAAAAACAGTTTTTTACTCCTTTTATAAAATATCAAGCGCACAATCAGAGCGCGCGTTATATAATAGTTATTTTATAACTGAATAATTTTAAACATTAAATTGCTAATAAAACCAAATATGTTAATTCCAGTATAAATCGAAAATGTATATTTTACATGTAAAACTACTGAAAATAATATTTTCAAAAATCACATTTTTTACTTCAAATAAATAATAATATTTAATGGCTTAACAATTTCCTGTGATCTGATTGGTTGGCGCGCAGGCTGTATTTAATTGGCGCACCACGGACCACCTAGGTAGCCTGAGTCACATCCGGAAAAACTCTCGTTTAGTACGTCTGCGTAACAGCAACATAAATCATATCATGTTCTGGACCGACGGCGGTCTTTTTGAATTCGAAAGACGCTTGTGATTGGCTAATCGCGAAAGTCATTCTAACGTCGTCATTTATTGGATGTTTCGTTCCCGCCAGTTTTTGGTGTGGTGTTTTTGATGTTTTTTCCCACCAGTTTTTGTCGTAGTGTTTTTAACCTTTTGAGTTTTCACCCACGATGTTTGTGAATTTATTTTTGTTGCATGAACGGCCTGTAGTTGTACTTTGTACGGACTAAACCAGAGTTTTTCTGGCGTAGGCTAACCACCGGGCTGTATTTTCTGTATCTGGAAGGAAACCGCTCTATCGGATGATTTGTTTAGTTAGCGGTTAATAGGTCTAAATCACAGAGTATACAAGTGAGCGTCGTTTGTCAATCGCAGCTCTTGTACATGCATTTGTGAATTATAAATTACTGAAGTTGGTTAATTTGCGATTTGCAGCCGAAATCGTTGCATCGCGACCTGCAAATTAGGCGAAGTTGTGTTGATTTTGGTATTTTCTGCGACCTGCCTATTTTTAGATCGCAGAGAAGAACAAAATCAAACCGATCTTGGTGTGACTTGCAGGTCGCGATGCAATGATTTCGGCTGTAAAGTAAAGTTCATTACAAGTTATTTATCAGCAACAAGTACTTTTTGTACTTTAAAACAGTTCAACAATATGAAAAGAAATGCTTTCCCATAAGAATTAAACAGTTTTGAATGTTATACATGTAAAAGTATGCCGGGCGTGTCGGACAGGCTTTTAAATTCATCTGCTAATCCATTTTGAAGCAAAACAACAACAAAACAAACTTCAGTTCGAGTTTAAAATAATATGCTTACTTTTGGTGCAGGATAAAGGATTAGACACACTTCAAAGATCTTTTCTCGAAGCATATAATTGCATGTCATTAAAATCAATTGAATCTAGACATAAACTGATCACTCAAAAAGTAGCTGACAGAAAGCAAACTTACAGTTTTTGACTCCTCACCAGTGGTGGTAGTGATGAGTGATCAAGACAGTTCATCCTGTTTTTTTGCAACCCATCAGTGCACAGTCAGAAAGCTGTAATAATCTCCACAGCCAGCTCATCGTATTCAAGAGAAAACAAAATCTGTTCAACTTTGGAGTTCGTCAGTAGACCTTAATTTTTGCCGTGAACACTATTCTCCAACTTCTTGGATCTTGAAACAAAGACCTACATCGTAGAATGTGCGGAATGTGAACTTCTTTTGTTTGAAATAAAACTTCCCTTTGTCTTCCAATCAAGAACGCGATAAAAATGAGCTCCAAACAACAGAACTTGGAGCCACATTAATGTCTTCTTCAGATTGGAAGACAAAGAGAAGTTTTATTTCAAACAAAAGAAGTTCAAATTCTACACATTCTACGATGCAGTTCTTTGTTTCAAAATGCACGTGCACGAAGTTTGAAAATAGTACGGCAAAAAGTTCTTTTCAGAAACGATATCATGAATTTACAAATTATGGCGGATAGTGTGTAATCGTAGCAACTTCTTTTGCTTCGGAAACTTGATTTTATAATGGCTTTCTTCACTTTCTCTAATTCAAATATTTTGTTGGTAATCCAAAGAGATTGTAAACGTTGAGATACTACAATTTTTCAAAGAAAAGTAGCTAATAATGACAGTCAAGTTTTGAATCTACTTAGTCCAGACCCAGGCCTCTTTTTGCCCCGCTCCGCTTCGATAAAACAGAGTCCAGAAGAACTTGCATGCGCATGCGTTACATGAACCAATCAGACACCGTAAAATTTTGGTGTGACCTGGTTCACGAACGTTTGAGGTGATCAACTTAATGACGACGGTCATTTTTGGAGTTTACAGCGGCTGGAACTGATAATCCTTGCGCGCGCAGCTATTTTAATTACCAGTCCTTGCGCAACCCCGCGGTCGAACGTCTAGCGGGAAAATTATAACCCAACATTTGCGAACAAATTTAAAGGTCGTGCACTGTTTTTGTTGCAATAAATTCTTGTTTATATAAGACGTGTTTGTTAATGGCCACCAAAAAGTGTATAGTTTGCCAAAGGCGGTCTACATCGCGTTGGTTTTCGGTCACAGACAATAATAAAAGAGAGTTAGACTGAATACTTTGGCGCTACGATGACGGAGACAGACGATGTTTTGTGTACCTCTTGTCAAAGGAATCTTACGAGATCAAAGAGCAAATACAGCTTCAAATACGATAAAAATCTGGACTCAAGAGGCACGCAAAGTATTCCAAAGACTGTCCTTTCAAAACGATCACAACAAGACTCACTTTTAGCTACCGTAACCGAAGGAACTGCATGAATTCATACACTGCGCTTCGAGATATTTTTGTATGTCATAAGATTTCTAAACATCAAGGACATCTCCTTTAGTTTAACCAGTTCACATTTTCTACCGCCTTTGTAATGACCAAATGACTTGGAAACTTATGCTGAGAAGGGATTTTCCCGAATTCTCGCACCTCATTGATAATTCTGTTTCCTCGACTTCACATCTCTGTTTACAATATAAACTCGCAGTCATGAACCTCTTACCAGCACAACACATTCACAAGATACCAAACACGAACTTTTACTACAATGAAACAGCTACAAAGTCGTTTAACTAAACTGGAGATGACTAACGTGGACAGGGATGTCTCAAAGCCCGTAACAAAACTTCAGGACCAGGTAAATAATTTCCCAGTTTTAACCTTCGATTCCCCTTGATTTAACAATTGAAAACAATTATATTTATGACTTTTTTATTTGTAATATAAAACTCTTCACAGATTCATCTGACCTGAATGTTATGAGCCAAATATCTACTTTGAAACAGGAGTTGACAAAACTTCACAACTATAATATTATGTAGATATTGTTGATATATCTGGATTTGAAAAGCAATCGATTACTGATTTCCTTAAATATCTCCATTATTACTCTGCGAGCACTTCCTGCTTTGATTCAAGGAGGAGAAAAAGGAAACTATGCTCGCAGACTACAGCATTATGTGAAGATTAACTCTTGACACCATAACTTCATCAAATATTATTCCTTTTCAATAATATTTTTGCTTTAGGTATTTATTAACATCTTTAAGAAAAAGCAAGGTCAGAGTGTTAATGGCTTTATTAATGCCTGATAATGACAAAGAAAAGTCAATCAAGTTGATGGCCATCCCAGAAGCACAAACAGGAAGTTTATCAGCATTTTGTAGTACTTTGAAAAAGAGAAGCCAGCTGCTTGAAAAGTTGACATCATCTATAAGTTCCCCAGTCAAGTCAGCAGTGAGGACGTGACTGCTCAGCAAGCCTCAACAATAAGGAGGAATAAGGAAGAGTTCATTCAATCTGCAGAAGAGGCAGGGATAAAAATTGTCAGCAGATTCACAGAATTCAGCAGAAGCAAGTAATAACAATTTTCTGCAGCTATAATAACAGCTAATAAGTTCACAGCAGAATACCTGGGGCGCCCTTAAGACTTAATTTATCCCTATTCTTAGCAATGACAAAGTAAAGAACATGGATAACATGAACTCCCACCCCCCATGGATGGACTTTATTTTGAAGCTTTGTGCACTACCACGCCATGAGGGTTTTTCTCCAGGTTCTTCGGTATTTCTTCTCTAAGCAAAAATCAACATGTAAGTTGAGAGTTGTATGTAAAAATATTTAATGTAGAGGTAGTGGGTGTGAGTGACAGTAGATGAAGAACCACTATGTGGATATGATGCTGTGAAAAGATTATTTATTTATTTATTATTTATGTATTTATTATATATATATATATATTTATTTTATTTATTTATTTATTATTTCTTTATTAAGTGTGAATGCCAAATATACTGAGACTTTCAGTAGTTTGCAAAAACAACTAGCATTGATGTTTCCATCAAATTTCTCTTTTCTCAATGCAAAATAGGCAAGTAGTCAATCTATAATAGACATAAATGGTAATCCATTCTTACTAACCATCCATCACAAATGCAATTAATTAGAGCACAGTTTGCTTTTAATTACTGATGCTTGAGTAGACTACTAAAACAGAGTACACTATAGTGGAAGTTCAGATTATATGTGAACAGAAAATATAATTAATTTCAAATACATAGCAAAATTTATTAGGCTAAGAGTCTAGGTTAAGTGAAAAAAATAAGGTACAGTATGTAATATAATGTAATTGATACTTGATAGCATGTATGGGTTATTTACTTTAACCATGGTCACAATAGTTTATCTAAACAAACCAAATTATTAGTTGACAATAATAGAATTCAAGATCAAATTCTAGACTCAATAAAAACTACACTTGCAGACTTTGAAACCAAACCTGTTTTCATAGTAGTTTGCAAGAATTATTTAACGTCAGTGATAATCTAGTTTTGCAATAAGTGTTTGCATGGGTACATTAAGTGATCATGCACAGTTAGAGTCAAATGACAGTAGAGATCATCTAGAGCTTGTAAAGCAATAGACTTGATGTCTTCAATCTTAATATTACTCAGGGGAATGTTATTTCAAACCACTAGCATACAAGCACTACAAGCATGCAACACTTTGTAGTATTTGTACTAAATAGTGCTTATTAAACAAAGAAAACAATAGAATTAGCAAAAAAAAAAAAAAAAAGAAAATAGCACTATTTAGTACCTATTTATGTTGCACACTTTTAGTGTTTGTATTCTATTGATCAAGGGTAGAAAGAATAATCACATTATTTGTATAGCATTGTAAATAACATATCGTAGATTGCAATAATAGTTATTTATATAGTGATCAATGGTTAATGGTACAGAATATAGGAATATTGATATTTATCTTTCAGGTGAAATGTCACATGCTAATGACTGTGTAGTTTGAATTTAGAGACAAGCTTGTGGGGGGGAAAATCACCTGGAAACATTTCCAAACCATTAATGACTATATAGCTATTTAGTAGAATTTGGATAACTACCAGAGAAATAAAAGAGTTGCTACAGACTGCTTATAAGCAGCATCGATACACGCTCACATTTAGTCAGACATACATATTCGACGCAAGAATGTAAAATACACCACGAAGAAGGGCTGTAAACTCGATCGAATATTACTATTTGAATCAATAAATGTTCATTTTAACAAAATAACTTGACACTAACCTGTGGCAACTGGGTAGATTTTCGTCTATTTGCATCCAAACCGGTCGAGGGGGCTCGAGGGTGGCTAGACATTTTCCAGTTGTAGATTTCCTTTTGAAGGAGGCAATGTTCTAACTGCAGTTTTTGCTGCTGATGGGAATAGTTACAGCTGAACTGTGAAGAGCATTATATAAGAATATCCGAGAAACCTTCTTTGTGCCATAATTCGGTTTTCCAGACTACAGAGCTACTGAAGAAAAAAGTAAACAACGGAGTCCCGTAATCACTGTTGCAGAACCGATGCGAAGATGTAAAACCGACGAACATATGCTGAAGATGGGCTGATATCCCAGATTTACCGCTCTGTTTCTCTTGTTTGTCTCTCTAAGAACACTTCCAGTCCAAGTTTATCCTGTGGCAACTGGCTCGATTTTGAGCAATCTTTAACTGAGAGAAAGCAGCCTTGTTCACTCTTTTGTTCAAGCCTGACATTCGATGCTCGTACTTCAAGGCAAAAATGCCCAATTTTTTCGAACTAATTTTAAACAGAGTTGTCATCCTGGCATCCATAAATGCACAATGAAGCAATACATGGGTGAATTTCTCCTTGCAGATAATAATTCCTTGACTATTTTAAGCTTTAAAGACACCGTTCGATAAAAACACCAAATCTTCTCTCGTTTCCAGAAGTGCGCCCACGATCAGTTTTCCAGCCGATTATCAAAGTAAAAATATACACCGCTGACACTTTGTTCGCAGTCGTTAATTTGATCGGCAATCTTAAGAATTAAACGTTCGTGGGTTACAAGGCTGTCGTTCAACATGGTGCTCTTTAGGAAGGGTTAGATGAAAGTTTATCTGAATTAAATCACCTTTGTGTAGCTCATTTTGAAAACGAATACATCGAACCAGTTAAGTATGCCTTCACTTGTACAAAGCACACGTCTTTACACAAATTAATTGGAACAAATCCAAGCCCTTTATGACTTATCAAAAGGCCTTGTAACCAGGTCACACCAAAACTTTACGATTTTTTCTGATTGGTTCATGTAACGCTTGCGCATGCAAGTTCTTCTGGACTCTGTTTTAACGAAGCGAAGCGGGATAAAAAGAGGCCTGGGTCTGGACTATGAATCTACTCAGATTGGTTTTCAATGACAAGTCAGAATATTGCTAGAAAGGCGGGAAATCGCAGTCGCGCGCGCGCAAATTCCCGCCAAAAAGTAAAAATACACATATTTTAGTACACTCGAAGAAGCAAACACATCTAACTATTAAACACATTTCCGAGTGACAATTCATTCATAAACTTACATAAAAAATGTTTAGTCATATAATTGAAACGATTTTTTAACCTCGATTGTTCAGATCAGACCTCTGGTCTGATATTTTCTCGCACAGTCACTTTCAACATCAAGGGTCCATATAATTCAATAATTTTATTCAAGTGATAAACTCATTTGTTTTTAGTACGAGAGATAACGTTTTGCTGTATAACTTCAAAAATTAAAAGAAATCGGCTTGATTCAAAAAGAGAACTTAGAATTGCTCGGTCCATATAATAATAAGCTGAAAAAATCAGTTGCCAATTAATTTTTTTCAAATAATCAGAAATATTTTCTTGCTAGAAATCAGCGCAGCCGCAACTTGACTGACATTTGTCCTGACTGACACCATATAACTTACCGAGATAATCGAGTATGATGAGTGATTTGTCAATCAGAGAACTTTTAATAATTAATAAACAGATTTCATTTGTCTGAATTTTGTTCCAAATATTTGGACTAAAAGACTAAACTTTCCGTAATTTGTGTTCTAAACGCAGGATTATAAGACCTTGTACTACTTGACTGCTAGGCTAGTATGGAAGTAATTATCAAAAGTTTTTTTGGGTTGGCTGTGTTGGAAATGGAACATGAAAAGAGGACTGATTTTAAAGATTATTATGTCCAAAAACTTTGGTTACTATTATCAAGAATGCATTATAGATTTTATATAACGCGCGCTCTGATTGGCCAAATTAAAAAGCCGTGTTTGATGAGAGAATCAAACACGGAAAACAATTTTTATATACGTGGTGGTCAGATGGTTCCTCAGTCGGTGTAAGGTTGTAATGTTTCAATAAACCTTCAAGTTATTTATTTATAATCAAGCTTTCGGACACAACGCCCATCATCACCAAACAGTGTTCATCTAAGGATTATGCACGTGTACAACCATACAACCATGCACGAAACGACTCGGTTATAAATAAAGGTTGTTAAACATTTGAGCGTCGAAAGCAGAAATGGAAGCAACATACAGAGACTCAGTGATTCACTGCTCATTGTCTTCTCTCACGAAATGCATGACTGAATCTGCGTATGTCGCTTCTGCGACGCCATACTAATGCACTTTGACAGACGAACTTTAATAAGCCTACCGTCTTTCATTTTTAGCCGGTTCTAATCTCAAAAAGAGTACTCTGTTAAAGAATAGTAGTAGAAGAAGCCTTTTCTACCCCTTGCAATGAAACTGTTGCGCGCGAGATGGTAATACGAGCAACATTTGCTCTTCAACATGTAGGTTCACAAAGAAACTGGGAAACAATTAATTAAAATGCCATCGGATATTTCCATTGCCTTTTTAATGCATTCTGGTCCATTCCGTGATCTCAAAATTGGCTGCTTTTACACCAACAAGCCGACCGAGATTTTCGAACTTGACACGAAATTCTAAAAAGTCCCCATTTTTACTTTTATTTTACTTTTACTCAGGGGACCTTTGAAATCAGGGGTTTTTTTTCCGAAATTTAATTTTTTTGTATACATTGATAGAACCTGTGAATATGATCTTCAGAAATGGAGAAATTCAAGAGTTTTGCCTGGTCACGTAAAGGCCCAGTGGAGCGTTTGTAAACTTTGTAAGCTGATTTCCTCATGTTTCACGGAACGATATACTTTCCGGCATACAGCTATTTCAAAAAACGTTGAATACTGAATACTGCATTCTGCATACTGAATAGTGCCTTCAAAGACCAAAATGCCTTGTAGTTCAGTTTGTTTTGGAGATGACATAGTGAAAATCCTCTATAACAGCTATAACTAGGCAAATAAGTGGCAAAACGACAACGGAAATGATCGAAAATGCAATTTGTAAGTCTTGGAATGCACTATTCAGTATGCAGAATGCAGTATTCAGTATTCAACGTTTTTTGAAATAGCTATATACGATTTCAAAAGGCGATAGGTACATAGGCACTTAACGGATTTCCTTGACATTTTCCTGAAATACAGAGGTATATTTTAGTTACAAAAGCGTGTCTCAGCTTTTCATTCATGACCTAGTTCGATTCAAAAATAATTTTGAGTTATGTAATCAAAGTTGAAGAACTGATGGTGGCTCAATTTTTAATAGGTATATCTAAGCGGAAAACGCGCTTTTTCAGCATGTCGTTGACTGTTATCCATGTACCTAATATAAGATCTATCCGAAGGACGCGAACAATCCGGCTTAAATTTTGAGAAATACTCAAAATACGCCAAAGTGATAAATAAATCGGGAATTATAGATTCAATTTATAATTCTCTGTTGATTATGCATAAAATACATACTTTATAGGGTGGTTTAACGCATCTTTCCTGCTCTATTTTGAGTTAAGTGAGAAGCAGTGACGAAGCTCCCCTGAGACCTTAAGCTAAAACATTTTTGGTGAAAAACTAAAATTCCACGACAGTAACATTTTTTATGACTTCAGTTCCATGAACCCCTGTCAGCAATGCGACAAAATTGCACGAAAAATTAATGTTGCACGATTTTGTTGCAAGTAACTGCATCTTCAGCTGCATGGTACGGTGATAAGGGAATCGAAATTTGTAACACGTACCGAACGAATGAATGGAAATCAGTAACACCGTAAATGAGATATTTTACTGAGATAAGAGAGATAAGAGATGACTTCAGCTGCATACTTAAAATGGAGCACAAAAATATTTCGTGTAAAGTTAAATTCAGTTGACTTTTTTTCTATCTTAGTCAGTTTTAGTTTAAGTAACATATATTATAAACTGACGAGGTTAATTCAAGCGTAATGCGCACTGTCTCCACTTTGCATGTCTAATGTGCGACATAAATTTATCACTTTTCTTATACATATTAACGAGCTTTCTGTTTGAAACATTTCGCCTGGCGCAGTTTCAACACAAAATAACAAAAACTTAGATTGCGTCTCCAATGAATCAATTCTTTTTCTTGCTTGAGAAATAGTTCAGTTTAATTTTGAAGAAGTTTGTATCCGAAAAACAACAAAAACGACACCTGTTTATAGCCGACAAACTGACACGAAAATCGAATTCCAGTATGATAACGTTTAGCCACAAAGTTACGACAAATGGCATTACTTTTCCAAGACTTTTTGTTGGAAACGGACATAATTACACCTAATATTAAAAACTTACCGATTAATTTAGTCCCTTTTCCAACTTTTGATGGGGACTTTAGACTGACATGCTTTACTGGCCTTCTCCACTCTACCAACGACAAATATTTATGATTACATTCAGAAATAAACCTCCAATCAAACCACAAAACTCCTACTACTACCAAAAGTCCAACAAAAACACCAGCCAAAAGTTATTGCTACGTAGTTTTTGTTTTGTCACGCGCGTGGGTCATTAGTGAAGCAATTATAACCGGCGTTGGTCTCATTCTTGGACGTAGTTGTAAAGTGGCCGGCACCGACAATTGAATGTTAAATATTTATCGAGGAGAAGCAAATATCGACTGAAGTACTTTTTATGCGAATTGAATTACAGACTGAATACTCGATTAATCATACACAAATGATAAGGAGAGTTTGGGTGAAACAAAATAATAAAATATCTATAAGCAAAATTACGATTTTCCATCCTGGGAAATGTTTGAAAGATGTTTCCTCGCCTTACTGGAAAACTCAAACATACCTCTGACTGACATTGAAATAATCTTATGGACTTTTTATGGTTTGCTTTGGTGTTAACCGACATTGTAAGTCTCATGCATTACGGTCTGTTCTCTCCTATTTTTACCTTTCATTTCCTTTCCTTTTTGAGTACGGGAAAACTTCAGCTAACATTCAACATTCTGTCTTTACTAGTCGGAACGAATAACCACATATGTTGACTGGTAAACTGAATGTCTGGCTAAGTTAACAGAAGAATTATCATTGTCCCACTCAGCACACAGTCCACTAAACGCTCTCATATTCTACGTTATTTTTTAATCCAAGCATACCTTACGCGACTTTTCAAGGTAGATACTGCTTCAGTTTTTATCTTTCAAGCAGTTGTCTGTATAGGATCAAGTTTTCATTGTGTTTGCTTGTTTATCGTTTATATACGTCGGGATTATTCCCCAGTACTTATTAACAGTATAAGGGATTCAATAATGAAGGCGGCTTTAGTGTCACTTACCAAGCAGGTGGGCTGACTTAACAAATCCCTTTTGAACTTACACTTTTTTGAGAATCAAGTCCAAACAAAATCGCATTTCCGAAAATAATTTATTATTGATTTGTTGTGGAATTTATAGGTGTCAAAGCATTCTTAGACATAGACGTACATTGATTCAATTTTCTGGAAATTTCGTTAAGTCTTGATATTTAATGAATTCGACACTGAACTCATCACCAGCTATTCGTCAGTAATCGTACGTGAATTTTTCTGTCAGTAAAATCCTCTTCTCGCTTTCTTTGGATAAGGCGCCGAAACACGTCGAAAACAAAAAACAACTTAGGTACCAGCAAGAGTTAAATAAAATATCATTAAAGAAACCAACACGGTCATAACGGCTTATTATTTTGTTTTTCTTCAAATGGAAACTACAAAAAGGTTAGGAATTTTAAAAGTGCGCGCGCCAGCCAGCTGGCCGCTATACGACAAATTAACAAACTGCAAATTAAAAACCTTTCTATACGCTTGTTTTATGGATTTAAAAGTGGTTAGACCTTCCACATTCTTGTTCTATTCTTCGTTATAATTTCCTGTTGCATGCATGTGTAGGCCGGGTATGTGTTTTGCGTCAGCAGGAAGCGTAATTTGAATACGTCTTGCATCTTTTTATGAGCTAATGCAGACGTTGCATTGTCTGAAGAAGGAGTGTAGATAAAATAGAAGATATAATATGGCCGCGCAGAGATACGCGACTACACGCCACTACACGCGAGTGTCGAGGTGATCATTAAGGTGATGTTACACGGGTCGATTCGCAACAACGATTTTCCGCCCAACACTTGGTCAGGTTGATAATATTGCGCTAAAAGTGTTTAAAATTTATATCAAATATTTGAAACTTGTTCACTAAGCAAAAATATTGCTAAAAATAGTTGCGTTTTGTATTTTCCACGGCATAAATTCTACGGGCAATATTTGTTGCGCGGAAATTCGTTGTTGCCAATCGACCCGTGTAACATCACCTTAAAGCGCACGCATGTACATGCAGTCATTCTCAAAAGGTTGTCCAGATGAAAAGACGTTTAGTCATTAATAAACATATTTGCATATCAGATTTTCAATTTTCTGGCAAGAATTTTAACTTTAGCTGCATGCAGAGCTACAATCCATATATACACAATATATAATATGCAATGTACTTTGGTATTTTGAATTGAAATTCCTGCGAGAAATTTGAAAATCTGATATATGCAAATGAATTTATTAACGACTAAACGTCTTTTCATCGGGACAACCTTTTTGAGAATGACTGTATGAGAGGAAATGAACATTTTAGGATGCGAATAAATCTGTTGATCAGATGATTTCATTTAAAGAATCACGTGCACGTTTTGTCAGCGATTGGGACGTCAACCTTTTTTTGAAATAGTTATATACTAACCGGCGCCCTTTAAATTAAACGTAACACATTGCCTAGACACGAGCCCAAACAGAGTAAACAGGCTATGCTAAATAGTACGGGGTCGGCTTCTAAATTGGCGAATGTGTTTATTCACAATCGATGTGTAAAAGAGGCTTTATTTGGCACGTTACTTTTTCAGACCTGCAACGATAAAGCCTATAAATTTTGCGCTAAGCCAACTGGCTACAGGACAAACTGTATTGGAGACACTTTTAACACAGTATGATAGGAAACTGTGCCAGGTGCGGCAATACGAGCAACAAAATCGTGCAACTTGTCGCGCAATATTGTTGCGTTGCAAGTTGTGAATCCCTCGTATTACTGCCCCGCGCGCAACTTGTCAACGAGTTAATGTTATCATTTGTTTTGATTTTTTTCGAATTTTCATTCTTGTCGCTGTATGTTGGCCAACAACAAAATTGTTGACTCCAACATGTTGGATGGGTTTGAACATCCTTGAGCGAACAACGTCCAACATATCTTTTCTTCTGTTATCACCAAAGCGTAACACGACGTTGGGTCCGTTTGAACAGGCAAACCAACAATTGCAAACAATGTTGTGGCTAATAATGTGAGCGTTTCACTTGTTGAGTTTTGCAATTTTTCATTGTCATTTAAGATGAGTATAAGATGAGTATCTGTTACGTTAACTACGTAAATGAACTAAAGTGAACAAAACCAGCAGGACGGCACTTAAGGGCTATTAACAATACAGCAAGCGAACGAAGGAATGATAGCGGCTATTTGCTGGCTAAACTGTTGTCCAGTGGCCGGTAAATTTACTGGAAAACGCCACCATTTTATCAACTTTATCCAACGTACATTTATAGCGCTATCCACCCTTCGTGCAGCTGATAGACATAGAAAAAACAAATAAACAGACAAACAAACAAAAGACAACAACAACTAAAGTAGGGGTGTGTCCGGTATCTTAAAACTCGCAAGCTCGGTCCCATCGAGGCAAAACATTGTGATTTAAAAAGTTTCTAAAAGAGAATCAGGGCTCCTCCCCAAACTTTTCCAGGTTTCTTTTCAAGAGCGATTATGAACTAAAATATTGACGAGGTTGAAATCTGCGTTACTACAAAAATCTGGCGCTCGTTTAACTGACTGTCACTGATACAGTGTAAAAACAAAGTAAAACAAGAACAAAATAAACATGTTACTCAAGCTTTTAATTTATGACAACGTATTTTGGAAATAAAGTTGCATATGTAAGATATCCTGTGTGTCCAGGCATGTCTTTCACTGGTTTTGCCGTCATTATTGTTCTTTTGTTAAGTTTTAAAATGTAGGAAGATTTAAAATCATCTTTCCCATTGGTGCAGTCTGTTTTATCATCAGGGTCAGATTCATCAGATGTCTTAGTAGCTTTGCTTTCAGTTGTTATGTGATCTGAATTGTCATCTAAAATGTTTTTCTGCAAACAATCAAACAAAGATCAATCGATCAATTCATCCATCAGAGTCCGTCCGTCAGTCAGTATAAAGTCATCAGTTCAGTCAGTTATCAGTTCAATCGGTCAGTCGAACAAAAATTGAATAGAGGTCTTAGTAAAACTTTTCACTGACAAGTGACAGAAGCAGAAGTGGATGCAAAATACCCAGGTGCATTGCTCATTGTAGATGTGAAAAGGCTCAATGAATTCTTGGATAACTGAAATTTATTGTACTAAAATAAGTGGCCAAAACATAAATACCTCAGATGAAGTTGGTGAACATTCTGAAAATTCTGGTATTTGCATAGTGATTGGTTTGATTTCATATGACTTGAGAAGGCATTCCATTACTTTGATATCTTTTTGAAACCAATAGAAATACATAGTCAGTAATACAACAGTTTTGGTATGACTGTAGAAAAAGGGCTGTACACAACCCAAATTCCTTAGGGGAGACAGTCACTTATATTTCCTTTTTTGGAAATATTTAGGTATAGAGAGCAGAATATATGTTTACTCAGTTAGTTGGGGGTGGCAGCTCTGTGCCACTGTGCTGTCTATGGCCCTGAGAGACAGCATGGTTATGAAAAAGCAACAACTTGAATAAGAGTGAATAATTGTTGTGGGACAGTGGCCATTTATTATGGAGAGGTTTCAATGTACCTGTAAATCCATGTTCTGTCAATGTTTCACATGTCCTTTGAACTTGCTCAATGCATGGAGAAAACGAACAGATACGACCACCACTTTTCTGAAAAAGAAATCCAAACATCCAGCATCAACATAAGGGGAGAACAAATCTGAGTACATTCAAGGTGCTTATTGTAAGTTGAAGCAGCTGCAAGTAATTGTTGGAAGTCAGCAATCAACAAAATCCAAGTCAAAACTTGCATCAACCTAGTGTTTTTCTTGACTGGTGTCTTACAGCATGAAGCTCGAAACTGTGACCAGTGTTCATGTATTCAGTTCATGTATTCACATACTTTTGTCTCACCATCTTCCAATTATATATATATAAAAGATAAGATAAGAGCATCCTCAGATGCTGATTAGATGATTGCTCTTGAAACGAATGCAAATACATCAGTAGCTGGTCATACTTTTGAGCTTTGAGTTGTAATGTGTGTTCTTGTCATCTTTCAGTCATACATCATCATTTTTTGTATTTCTGGTACAGTGTAGATACCTTTATGGCTTGTTTCGAAGTAGAAATAGCATCCCAAGGACAAGGAAGATCAAGAAACACTAGGAATTAAAATGAAAATTTATAACAGACTTTAATTATTTATTTTTACAAATTTCCAAATTTAAATCAAAACATTAGAGATCTGTTCATAATTGTGGTATATGGTAAAAGTGAAAAAATACAAACTACAAAATGTTATGTGTTCACTAAATGTACATACCTGCATCAGCAACATTTTCTAGTTGGAATCCTTCTTTCAGTACATCTCTGTGTTTTATAGTTACGAGGTGATCAACTTTGTGGTCTTGGAATTCTTTCCTGTGGAGTTAGCAAGTTAACAATGACTGGGTTGTAAATGGGCCTGAATGATGGCAGTCCCTCTGTTCTGGCACCCAACACCAAGCTCATATGATGGCAATACTCCACTTTCGAGTTCATTTTGCTCAGGGTTAGCCTCAACTCCGCGTAATATATTCTTTTGTCATTGATTAACCCTAGTTGGGAATAAATGGAATGTACACAAATGAACAAAGCAAATGCTATAGAATTCCTCTGGGGTTTGCTTGATTTCTTTGAATATTTCACATCTAATCAAGGCTAACACTGAGCAACACAGAACTCGAAACTGGAGTATTGACGAGTTTAATGAATGCATTGAGAGTGGCAAAAAAAAACCATCTTTTCAGGGGTCCTGATGACAGGTATTGTACAAAATTTGTTCTTGAGCCTTATAATGAGACTGATTGCATAAGTTTTTTATTCCTTTGTATTGTTAAGTCAGTGTGTAAGTGACTACCACAGGAAGCCCAAGAAGCGAACAGACCTACTTATGAAATCAGTCTATCTATTTGTCTAAATGTCTAATTAGTCTAAATGTTACCTTGCTTGTTCACATCTGTCTTCATGAAATTCAAAAGTGTAAAGATGTCCTGTGGGTGCAACAGCTCTGATTAGAGCATGTGACATTGAAGCACTCCCAGTTCCTGTTGATGTTGATATTAATAAAAACATTATTAACCTTGATAGGAAACAAACAATTTTAACACACAATTGTCTGAGACTACTTTATTCATGGGTTGGGGGCAGCCCTGAATAAAATAATTCCAAGTGTATATTCAGGACAAGGCTGTGCCCTAATGAAGATATTTCAGGGAACCCTTGAGCTCCCTACTAAAGGGGGCCATCAGTACTTGGGGTGATGTGGTCTCAGGCTATTTTCAGCTTGGTATTTTGGTAATTTCACATTTTTACTACAGTATTACAGTTTCTGGCATTGTTTACTGTGAGTTATATGTTTTTCCTCCATTTTCTTTGACATTTTGCTGTTAGATACATGTACCCCATGTTACCCCTACCACACCAGCTTTACCATACTATACTTTATTTTAAGTCACCCAAGAAAAATGTTAATTGCCTCAAGCTCCCATGCAGGCTAGAGAGCACAGCCTTGCAGGACCATGCACAATCCAAATCCCTTGGTTATTTATATTTCTTCATTATATTTATCTATAGTGGGGAATTGCCAATGGCACATCTGTGCTGTGTATAGCCCTCATATCATACTATTATTGTACCTACCAGTTTCTATGACAACAGAACCTGGTTTAATTCCTAGCTGCATTACTGCCATACTTATATCTGTACTATAGAGAATTTGAGTTCTGTGTGGGAGATTTATGGTCCAAAGTTCTGATGTAGGATGAAGCAGGTAAACCCATCCTTTCTTGTTTTTTGAAAATATCTAATGGAAATCAACAGTTAGCTTAAAAGGATATGTAATGTGCAATTCCAGAAAATGACCATACCCCCACCATGGAGGGAATTTCATGGTATCCTCCAGATTTCCCAGGGTATATGACCCTCCTACCCCCAGAATTTGCAGTTTCCTCTGTGGTGGTGGTGGTGGTGGTGGTGGTGGTGGGGGGGGGGGGGGGGGGGTTAGGGGTATGGATATTTTCTGGAACTATACATAATTATTTTTATCTTACACCTTGGAAAGTTGTATGTGAATGGGGCACCACTTTCTATACAGAATAAAATGGCATAAATGGTAAATGGAAAAAAGCAGAGCCCTCAATGCAAAATTTTGTTGAATGTATTAAACCCCCAGTGTGACGTGTCACACCATGTGTTACATGTATCAAAATAAACTGTTTAATACCTACTTTTGAACCAAACTTCTGTCCAATCATTTCTGAGTGTGGAAACGCGCCATATTTTGTTTGATGTACTTTGCTTGAGGAAATTACAATGCTATGCATTTTGGAAGGTCCCTGAGATAAAGATAGAATAGTCTGAGAGGAAGCTTATATTATATTACAGCAAGCTTATCTAAAACGAACATTTGAATCACTGCAATTCCACTTACGAGATAAAGGATTACTGTATCTCCTTCGCAAATACGATCTTTATACTCCAAAAAACTCATGATTCCTTTATAATCACGATATCTATAAAATATTACTTCATGAAGCTGGCTGGGTACTTCATGAAAGTAATATTTGATTTCAAATTAGTTGAGATCTTCTGATTGAAGCTCTAAATTTTTCGAGCATGAAGTATCATTGCAATTTTGATGATATACCGCACACAATGTGATCGAGGGCTCAGACCTTTGTAAAAGAAAACTGTACTGTTGAAAAAAAAAGCTAAAGTACATAAATCTACAACAAATTGATAAGATGATAGCTAAATGCATTGTATTTAGTACTGTAGTCATCATTCCACCCAGAATGAAGAGGACGTCGATTTCAAAAACTTCTTGGGCTACCTGTGGTAACAAGCTCCTAGTAACCTATCGCATTGCTTGCCGGGAAAAGTCAAACAGTTGCTACACAAAAACAAAAACTTTCTCTGTTCTGCAAAAATGAACTCAAGAAAACCCCAGAAAATACTCCCTAGAAGCCATTTTGTGATTGATTATACAATGGCGTATTCTTCCAGATGAGATTACTTAAAAAACAATGAAAAACATGGACGGTTTTCGTGAGGAAATGTGAGGTAGATGGCGAGTCCAGCAGAGTTTGCCTTTTCTCAGTCATCTTCTCCAAGACTCCCTGCCATCGGAGATAACACTAGTCTGGTCTCACAGCCCCTTGTTCAGACTTCAAAAGAATTTAGGGATGTCGGAGAACAAGGAAGGATTAGTGGAACATCAGGAACTCTTGACGACGAGGGCATAAATCGTGAAAAACGGAGATTGAAAAAGCTAATTTGTCGCGCGTTTATCACTGCCCTTCATCGTAAAAATGAAGTAAAGTGCTGGAATCATTTATGCGAAGTCCTTGAGCTTTCAGAGCCGTATTTATCTCTTTTTAAGACCAAGGAATTGTGTCATTATGCGGAGAGAGCTTACTTTGAAATTGGAGGTCGAGAAGACCTAGAACATGTGTCTGTGTGTCTTCAAAGTGCATTTGCTGATGTCATTGACAATCTGCAAAAAGGTGACACTAGCAAGAGAAAGTCAAAATTCCCATCTGGGACTGATGATGATGCTCCTTTGACTCCAAGGAAGAAGCCTCCAGTGCTAAAAGGGATAAAAATACCAAGGGTGGAGCCAAAACCATTTATACTATCTACAGAAAAGCAACTGGCCAGTGTTGATGGAAAACTTCTCCATCATCCAAAACAAGCGAAAGAACTTTCTTTGAATGATCTGAGGCTTTCGCTTGCTGAAGTTATAAAAGATATATCTGCTAGAGAGTCTGTTTTAGGAGTTCCTTTAGGCATGACAATATTAGCACTTGATATCAACTTTCCACAAACTCACTTACCCTCCCCTCCCACAACACCAAAGGCTTCAGTAGCTGTCCAAACAACAACTGATAGTGTGAAAAGAAAAGCTCAGTCATCCTTAGTGGATAAAAGAGAAAATGTTGTTATTCCAAGAACTGGAAGACAAATTGTTGAAGATTTCATTGTAGGGGATTTTCTTGGTGAGCTCAAGTTTGCATACTTAAACTTTGCACCAACAAAGAGGTATGATCCCTATGAACTGATTGAAGTTCCAAAAGACAAAATAAATCCAGAACATTTTGTCATTTCATCACATAGTATTCTGCACGTCATTCCTAATGGGCCATCTGAAACAATGAACTTGTCAGAGTGGTATATAGAAGCATCTATCTTCCAAGCCATCATGAATTTGTCATTCTTTAAGAACTTCCTGTTGAGAAAGATGTTTATAAAACTGAGGGATGCCAAGAAGTATACATTTTTCAGAAAGACAAAATCAGAACTTCAGCATTCTTTGGTTCATAATGTGCCAACTTTTGGCTCAGCACTGCTGCGAGTTTCTTCTCTTCTGAATGATCTATCAAAGGTCACTTTTCTTCCTTTTGAAGCAAACAGCTGCTATACTCTCAGTGATTTTGAAGAATTAACCTTCAAAACAAGTGATACTGGTCGTATGTATGTGAACAAGTTCTTTGGATATTGTCAAATGATTGTTGACAAGACCCAGGAGAACTGCTTTGAGTATTTGCGATATTGTGAGGCACAGATCAAGAACCACCAACCTAACTACAAGGAATCACTAGCAGTAGCCAGAGAAAAACAAATCGTCCGACGACAAAACCTGAAGCTGGCTTATGAAGAAGTAGCAAAACTTGGTACCTTTGTTAACCTTGTTGATCATATTATCATCCAAAACCTACTCACAGTTGCTCAAACTAATATATGTAGGTTTGTTGATGTTACCCTACCTGGACCAAGACCTGAGAGAGATGGCTTGTTTAAAGCTGACATGGTTTTTGATGACAGCCATAAATTGACATTATCACCATCAACCAAGCACATTACCTACTCCCTTTCTGCAGCACTAAACATGGTCTTAACAATTGTATGTAGTTTATCGCATGCCATGGAACTTGGTGAAGCAACAAAGTCTCTTATGAGTAATGCCCAGAAAGAGAAATCTACTGCCAAATCAACAAAAGATAGGGGAGGTTCTAACAATGCACACCCTCAAAGCAAAGGAGGCGTTCAGTTTTCTTCCAAGGTTGACCATCATTGTAATGACAGCTGGAATGTAGAGGCCCAAAGTGAAGCAAAGGTCAATACCAGTCATGGAGACAACTTCACAAACTTGAGTAATGCCCAAGAGGCTCTGGAGAAAAACACCTCCACTGTGCAGGAATTAAGGTCAGAGGAAGAGATATTTGATGACATCCAGGATTTCAACACCAGTCTGGAGAGTGCCAGAGTAATGAAAAAAGATTCTTTTGAGGATCTGTGCACCAAGAGACCACAGGAGACTATACTTGTTGTTGAGGGTCAAAAGGTTGAGCAGCATGGAACCAGTCGCAGTCCACTGACAAAGGAGAAATTGGAGGAAACAATGTACAACAAGTAAGAAAATTGCACATTTGTGATTGTGTGGAAACCTCCTGTGCCATCCAGAAATGAGAATGCTCATGCATGCAATGTATCATATGAATTCACCGATTGGCCCCTAGCCATCACGTGGAGCATTTCATGTTAGGTCACAAAATTGTTTGAACATTGTCACAGAATTGTCATATAAATGTATAAACTTTTCCATAATTTTTTCGACTTGAAATAACTTGCCCTGTTTCATTCGTTTTTATAAAAATATAGTTCTAACCTTAATTTGAAATAGTATTTTCAACAATTCTTTAGATAATTAAATGACTGAATTGAGCAGAGTCTGTACATTTGTATAACAACTTCATTGACAATGTCCAAACAATTTTGTGACTGTGACATGAAGTACTCTACATGCCGACTAGGGGCCATTATGTCGATTGGTGAATTGTCATGTTAATGTGCCATACGTGCTATGCTCCAGCAATATGTGCTTATTGATTGAGTGGGCCAGACTCAAAAATATTTGGCTTGAGCTAGGTCAATGGCCATACAGACCAAATGCAGCAAGGTCCATACAGAATGGATGAGAGCCAAATATTTTCCCATAATTTATTATGGCCCAACAACCTAACTCAGTTGATAAGCATTTTATCATATATGACTCTTTTTTGACTATGTTAATATTTTGTGGACATGTGCATGGGTCTGGGTCCAGATACAGGTTTAATCCAGACCACCTTTCAAAAATCAGTACAATGTATGTGCCCTGTCATGTGATTATTCTCAAAGATTTCTTAAAAGTGCATGTGGGGCCAAATATGGGTCATACATGCATGATAAACATAATTATGTGCCTGTCAATATTTACAACTTAATGAACTTGACAGTATGCATGTACAAAGCTGTAAGTACAAGTATGTGCACACTGACTATGTGTACATGTTGTAGTACATAGTGGTCTAATCACTGCCCACCCATCAGTTTTTGTCTTTGAAACTGTTTTATGGTTAGATTTTGATAGTGATTTGTTTTTCTCAATGAAGTGAGAAAATCAAAGATGCTTTGAAATACCATGAGGAGATTGTGGCTGAATCCATGGAAGAAGTGCAAGAGTTTTGTGACAGTCATAACTGGCTTTCAGAGATCCACGAATTTGTTTCAGTGTGGGATGATGTACAGATGGATTACTGGAAAGTGCAGCCTACTGCTAAAATAGAGGTAAGTTATGAACCTGGCCAACACAATGATGCCAGCACAATAGTCTTTCATTGCTCTTCAGTTTGGGAGACCTATTTGAACAGTTTATAAGGGCTTTATACAATTTTTCTTGTCTTCTTGTATCTGACAATGCAAATACATGTACATTATAACTATCCGAGTCAATGACTAAACTTTCATTAATTCTGGTATGATAGGAATGGGGTGAGAGGTTTGGAAACAGATTGTAAAGATTGATTTGATAGGACCTAGTATATTTAGTTCTTCTGCATTATGTACAGACTATAATATTTTCATTGATCAGGGAACATGCATGATATAAAATTAATACAACTCAGCTTGAAACTCTACAACACTTCCAATATGTAGCAGTTAACCAGTATCTAAACTCTGTCATTCAATTACAGCAACAACTGCGACAGATTCATACCTGGACAGAACAAGTTAGCAATGTGATTCAAAGCTTTTCCACTGCCAATGGATTATTGTATATCAACTGCACTCAGATTCAAGAAGGAATAATCCCAAAACTAAATAACATCTTTAAACAGATGGTCATGATGGTTGCATCTCAAGTACTGGTTTTATCTGAGGAAGCAATTGTTGAGATGGACAAGCTAGTTGGGGTAAGGATATTCATGTAATATTACAAATGAAGAGGTCAATGCAAGAACAGCATAAGTGATTCTCTGATGGAAATCTAAATTCTCCTAAAAGATCTTTGAATTCCACAGGAGAACTTAGAATTTGATCAGAGATATAACCCTATAATCCCTCTGGGCAGATTTTGGAATGGCATGCAGATTTTAATGATGACATCATTTCTACAAAAAGTGTAAGCTAAAGTGTTACTTAATTGCTTCTCTCCCTGTCTTGAGTTATCCTCCTCCTTTAATCCTCCTCCCTAGTCCCTTTTTCCTATCTTCCCTCTCCAATTCCCAGTGATGCTTAGCAGCCTATTCCAACTATTTCATCATCTTGGAAATTCTGCAGCTGTACAATTGATCAACATTATTTTAATTCTAAAATGCTCTTCATGCTTCTGCTTCTACAGAGTGTCAAGGAACAAAGAACTGAAATCAAAGCATTTGGGTTGTATATTTTACAACTTAACAAAGTCAAGGAAAGAGTACCAGCCCTGAAAGAGAAAGTGGAGTATATCAAAAATCTCTTTGAAGTAAGCAATATTCTACAAAGCAAAATGCAAAACATGCAGATTGTAGGTGTGAGAAAAGCAAGAACTGGTCATGCCCATGTGAATTTATATTTAAGTGTATTGTTGATGATAATTTGATGATACTTTGCTTGCAAACCATGGAAAAAGAAATTCATACTTTCTCTGAAATAGTATTAAATTAAGCTTTTGTGCCATTTTAGTACCATTTGAATGCAACTTGTGCAAAATTCATAGTCAACTACGTAAACTTTTTTGTGTTAGTATAATGCATCAACATCTGCAACTGGTATCAATGTTCTTTGTTTTTGATGGACTAACTACAATGGCATATATTTCTTAACTGACAGGTAATTCGAGGTTGTTACAGACAACTTACTGCTGAAGAAGAAATAGCAGAAGAAAAGGTAAAGAAGATGAGAAAGTCTTCTAGAGTAATTGAAGGCCCTGAGTTACATGTACATTGCGCAGTCTTTCTCACACTTATGATGAACTGCTGAATTGCTGTCTGAGGCCTTTTATGTTTTGCTGGTTGGGTCAATTGGTGGAGCACCTCTCTTTCATACAGAAGGTCAGGGGTGTGACTCCCAGCCAGACCAACACTCAGAGTATTTAAATAATAGGGGAGAAGGTGTGGCCTTTGTGATAACATCTGCAAATGGTTAGACTTTCACATCTTCTTGTATAAGGATGTTAAACTGTAGGCCCCATCTCCCAAACTTCACGATCTGTACTGGAGGGAAGAACCCACACCACTATCTGAGGACAGTAGGCCATGAAGCTGCTCGTGGTGTGGAACTGCGCTCCAGGGTCATGGGTGGACTGTATAGTGGCAGCCAGTGACACCTTTACATGCTTTCAGTTCAACCTCGTTGAAGCTGCATCCTTGCAGTACTTGCAGGGGTGATTAGCATGACAGCTTTTTCTTTTTTATACCCAGGGGGAGGGGTGTACTTACAAGTACATACATGTAAGAGTGATGAGGTGTGAATGAAGCTAAAATGATGAGCTTTGAAAAAAAGTCAATGAGGTTAAGACCAACTCACAAAAAGCCAACTGCCCACAAAACAACCAACAAAAGTCCTCATATTTTTCTACAAAATGAACTGGTTATGTACATGTAGAAGCTTATAAGCAGAGAGCTAGGCTGCCTACCTAAAAGGCCTTGGTGCAACTTCCTCGGATGCACACAATATTTTGTTTGCAATAGATTGTGAAGAAACGAGAGTTGCCCGCTATGATAATACTATTGTCTCTTGAAATGGTAGAAGTGGACTGTAAGTCTCTAAGGTATACTCTGCTTTTTATTGTCGTAATGTCGTAAGACTGTGAAATTACAGTATTCTAACAATGGAATCTTCAATAGGCGTATTTTCGTAACTGAAGAAAGTACGTATTTCCAAATCTAAAGATATTGGTACTATTCTAAGATATTGTTTTTGTATTGAACAGGTGTGGGCTTGCTGGGAATCGTTCTTATATGGTCTACAAGAAGCCAGTGACTTTGTCCAAATCCAGAAACCAATGATGATTGAGAAATTGAAGGAGACTACTTCAGTAAGTTTTCATATTGCTTGTCCCTATTTTATTTGGACGCTTTTAACAGTAACTACAAATACACCAACTTATGGCTTAAATCACTAGCCTAACCGTAGTTTTTTTGAGATGATATCACCATATCTGAAAGAGAATGCTAAAGAAGTGGGATTTTTTAGCATTGCTCCACAGATTGCTATGGTCTGATTGACAGGAACACCCTATCATTTTTGAATCTCAAAGTTCATAGTGCATACTTTAGTACATATTTTATAGTATATGTATTTTACTCCTTTATTTTCTTTCATTTATTTAGAATCTAGAAGAAGAAGCATTAAGCATTGGCCACAGAGCAAACAGTGGAAGGTTTATTGACCCAGATGAAGCTCCATCAAGTGTCTTATCAGATTTGAGACAGGTATATAAGGCTTATGCTCGGCTTCCTGGCCATTGAGCTTTGTACATGCTTTTACGTCTTCTTGCAAATTACAGCCCACTTCAAAGAAAGTGTAAATGGGATGATTCCATTGATGTTTTCGTTTATTACTCCTTAGCAAAACAACCACCTTTTTATAAGTAATTTTTCTTGCCTTCACCAGCAATTGGGAAGTTTTAGAGAAAAGCTTTTGGTCCCCATATCCAGGGATCCGTACATGGCGCGCAGCATCGGTTTGAGGACCTGGCTGTAATACAACCTTGTTAAGACTGAGTCATACGATCACAAAACCTACATTCTCTTGACCACATTTCGTTGCTGTCAGCTTCCTATCTTGATAATTTTGACCTTTTTGTATTTCAGCTCCGAGAACGATGTCGAAGGATCTGTAATGAGCTGAGAGACATTAGTGTTTGGAAGAAAGTCATTACTGGAGCTCCCTACGACATGGACACTGTCTTGGGAGTGTACGAATCCATAGAAAAACGACTAGAACTGTGGAGGTACTTTGAAGTGTCGAGTAATGCCATAAAAGACTGGTTGCATAGTCCTTTCAGAAAGGTAAAGTTATAACATTTAAAGTAATGTTGGTGACAACTTTTAGCGCAACACTGTTGCATTAAAACTGTGTCGTGTAGTAACACGGTACGTGGTTAGATTTTTACCGCAAACATGTCGTAAAGCTACCATAAACGTACCTGTAAACTAGCAGTCACAAATGATGCGATTAAAGAGAGTGCGCACTTGACAAACAACCGAGAACATCATTTATTCAATGAGTTTTTCAAGAATCGGATCGCACTATGCAGTGTTGCCTGGAATGGCGAAATAGCTTCCCCATTGCAGCGTTGTGCTCTATGCACCCAAGAATAAGGACCGATATTGATCTTGAGAAAACTGCAACTGTATGACCAACAACTTAAGTTCATGCTTGACATATTGAAGTTAAATCAGACCATGTACCTTGACAGCCCACATGTACTATTTTGCTAGCCAGTTGGAGGAAATAGCCAGAACTCAGTCAGACAACTGAATTGCATCTTATTCTGTGGTAGGTAATTTAAAGAACTATACTAAAAAAATGTTAAAAACAGGCTTATTATTAAAACTAGGTTCATATCAAGAGAGTTATCGATAAGATCAATGAATGGGAGACCGCTTGCAACAACCTAAAAGCTTATATTGATGAAGATGACAGTGTAA
The DNA here is from genome assembly GCA_029948255.1 of Telmatactis stephensoni. NCBI lineage: Eukaryota > Metazoa > Cnidaria > Anthozoa > Actiniaria > Isophelliidae > Telmatactis > Telmatactis stephensoni. Next base: position 209,893 of record JALIZF010001506.1, read on the forward strand.
TGGTTGCTTTGATGGCAAATCTGCATGAGTTTGGTCAAGACTTGCCTTTACTGCTGCAGTTATCTAGTGATGCTCTAAAGGTATATAAAATAATGCTGTGATGAATTTTTCAATATAATTTCACTCGCGCCCACTCCATATATTCTAGTTCACATTAGTTTACTGTTAACTGTTGTTTGAGTAATCCTGTCTTTCAATGATTGGCCAGTTTAGAACACGGTTTCAGAATAAAGCCAAGGCAACATTTACGAAGTTAATGACCTTTTATCTCATTTTGTTAGACAAATGTCATGGTGGCATGCCAAAGTGGTTTGGAATTTGAACCTTTACTAACAAGAATTTACCTCCATTCCTTACCTATTTTGTTCGTTCGTTCGTTCGTTCGTTCGTTTGTTTGAGTTGCTTGCTTGCTTCTTGCTTGCTTGTTTGGTGGTTTACAGGCGCGGATCCACGATTCTCTTCAGGAGGGCCGGGTGCACCATCATATAAATTGGAAACTGCCGAGAGGATATTTTGGAAAAGTATAAAGAAAAAAGGACTTAAAGTCGTATCAGGAGACGGTGCGCACCCCTCCCCTAAATCCGCCCCTGGTTTGCTTGCTTGTTTGTTTTATCGAAGTGCCGTCTATGATTCTTCTGACAACTTATATATCATCTCCTTGCCTTTTACACCACTATTAGAAGATATCCAATAATGATATCAGTGTTATTTTCCTTTCGTTTGCAGCCACGTCATTGGAGGGCGTTGTTCATTGGCATGGGTCAATTATTCGACCCTTCCATGCTCTTTACTACTGCATGTCTTATATCGTTTAACCTTGGTCGTTACAAAGATCTTATATCAAGTATATGTGCAGGTGCAGCGTATGAACATGCCCTTGAAACAGAGTTCAATCAGCTATTAAAGGCCTGGTGTGATAAGGACTTTAAGTTAGCCAAGTATATCCCATTTATGAGACCTAGGATGGATGACCAACAGACCAGTAAAAGTGACAAACAGAAGGACAAGAAACGCAAGATGACAATTTACGAGGTATTGAGCGGCACCATTAATTTATTTGTTATTAATTTTGATCTTTTTGAACAGACTCTGTGGTCTTGTTACCAATTAGGGTGAATTTATGTCCGAGATGTAAAACTATGCAACTAATGTTCTTCTTGCCCCATTATCCAAATGACCATTTCCTTTCAATAGTAGACAAATCATGGTAATGATATGTTTGTACCAATACTGCAGTAAGTAATATATATAGGTACAGTAGGAAGGAACCTTGAACTTAGTATAAACCTTTTCACAGAAAGCAAAGGTCAAAAGAAAACCCAAAACACCAGCCTCCGTACCTGATTTGTTGATCCTGATTGGAATTGGTGAGCTCAAGTGTATGACTGAGGTATGTAAAGACAACGATATCAAATTTTGCATGGCACTCTGCATCACCGTGTTGGCTCTTTGTTGTGTGTATGCACATGTCGTATTAGTGGGAATCCCAGCTTTGGACGTACAAACTGTCTAATCTTAAATGCAGTCTATCGGGAGGATGACCGGCTAGCTGTTGGGCCAATCCGAATCAAAGCTACGGTACGGAGAAAATCGTATCTTTCTGGTTCCCACTCACACGAAATAAGCAAGTTGCATACCGTGTTGAAACCGCTCAAAGTCACAAGCTATTTGCTCTTGCTCGCAATATCAACTTAGTATATGGACATCGTACTTGCAATCTCAACTTAGTATATGGACGTCGTACTTGCAACCTCAACTTAGTATATTAATATTGTTGTAGGACAACTTGGTCACTCTGCGGTCAATGCTTGTGTCACCGTATGTGGTGGATGTTAAAGCTGTTGTACAACATTGGATCAGCAATCTTACTGAACTACAGGACATACTGCACACTTGGGAGGATTGCCAAAAGAAGGTACTTGTATTATCATGGCTGAATCGCTTGACCTTTCTTTTACCTGAATTTAGCAGTAAAGAAACCCTTAATGATTTTTTTTGTTATTCAAGTGGCTCTATTTGACCAACGTATTTTTGGAGCCAGGCATGGCAAAGAAGTATGCAGAAGAATTTGATGCCTTCAGTAAAATAGACAAGAAATACCGGGTACGTAAGTGAACATTCCTTTCTACATCTCACATCCTTCTCTCCTCCCTTCCTCCCTTCCTCCCTTCCTCCCTTCCTCCCTTCCTCCCTTCCTCCCTTCCTCCCTTCCTCCCTTCCTCCCTTCCTCCCTTCCTCCCTTCCTCCCTTCCTCCCTTCCTCCCTTCCTCCCTCCCTTCCTCCCATCTTCTTCCCTCTCTCCCTTCCTCCCTTCCTCCCTCCCTCCCTCTTACCTCCTCCATTCCTCCTTCCTTCCTTCTTTCTTCCATTCCTTCCCTTCCCTACTTTCTCCCTTCCTTCCCTTTCCATCCCTCTTCCTCTCCTTCCTTCCTTCCTTCCTCATTCCTTCCTCCATTCCGCCTTCCTTTCTTCCTTTTTCCCTCTCTTCCTACCTCCTGCCTTCCTCAGTTTCCTCCTTTCTGCCTTCCGAACTGTTTAATTATTTAATTTTTCTTCCCTCCTTTATCAGCATAGATGCATATATACTATGTTATCGTTTATTGTAATGTTAGGAATTCATTGATGTCATCGCTAAGAACACCAAAGTCACTTCAGTTCTAACTAAAAAACGAGGTGAATTGGGATGGCGGGAACTTCAAGGCGACACGCTCCGACTCATGCTACTAGGCTTGATTCATGAAGAGGTATTGAATAAAAATAACATTCTAGTCTTTTCTCCAGGCCCAGGGTCTTGAAAGTCCAATGTAACTCTACTGAACCAGGAATTAACTCTCACGAAAGCAATTCGTTTTAATCATGGATTAAGACTATTCAGTGTTTCAAGAACTGGCCCAAGTCAGTGCGACCGTGCTGTTGACTTGCACCAAATGGGCTCTTGCTTGCACAGGCGTTTCATTCTTTAGCCTCCTCCGCAGTCCCTCTTCGGTCATACTGACACAGGAGTCCCAAAATAGAGAAAGAGATGACAAGAGGGCAGAGGAAGAGACGCCTGAGGTGTCTGAATAGATACGTGCGCTTAATAGTTGCAGCAGTGGATGCACGGTGTAATCGTACTGTTGTACTCACAATTATGGCGCTTTTCAGTGTTGGCTGTTTGTTCAAAGCTTATTTAATTTTATTCAAGCTTACTAATAGAGCAACGATTTTGTTTTGCTTTGTTTTAGGAGGAGCTAATAATGAAACTAAGAGAATATTACGACCAAGCACGCATGACATTCCCAAGATTGTACTTTTTAAGTGACAGTTCGCTTCTTGACGTCCTGGCTTGGTCACGCAATCCCAAAGACCTGTTACCATTTGTTAAGATGTGCTTCCCTGGTATCAAGAATCTTCAGTTTAAATTACCGCTTGACGTGAGCGTTAATTTGACATCAGCACTGGATGCTGCATTAAATGGTAACTCCTTCTTTGAGATATTATTGCAGGGCTATTATTGGAAAGCTATTAACAATTACCTTACAATTTCAGTCCATTTGTTGGAGGTAACAGCAATGGAAGGAAGCCATGGCGAGGAAGTCGGTCTTATTAGGCCCATACCTGCATCTCCTTGTCCTCAAAAATGGCTTGCTAGTCTTGAGCAGACTATGAGAGACACCCTGATGAACGAACTGGCACAGTGTGTCAAAGCTAGGCTAGATGAAGGTGTAATTAATTTTACTAGACTTGTTGAGCAGTTAGTACACTCTGGTGAGTCTACCATCATCAAACTGGATTACTTTGATAAGTATTAAGTATGTGGTATGCTTTTTAAAGCATATAGGTTAAAACCTTTCTTTATGGCTTTGTGTCCTGTTGTTGGCAAGAACTTTGACAACTGGTAAAATTTGACGCACAAATGCATGTGATTTTCCAAGGAGACCGATGGTGAAACCTGTATCTTCTACCTCCATCAGTGCTCTGCCTTACGGAAATTTAAAGCTACTACACTAAGGGTGTTTTCCATTTAGTGGAACCAACCGTCCAGAACGGCCAGTTCTTAAATGGTACATGTCAGTTCTTAGCTCTGGCTGGAATCAGTCCTAAGAAATAGGCCGTCCTGGCCGGTTGGTTCCACTAAATGGAAAACACCCTAAGCCATCATTACCGTAGCCTAATACATTCATAAATCCATTTATCATATGACCCGTATTTAGTCCCGTGCGCACTCTTAAGAAAAGCTTTGAAAATAGTCACGTGACGGGTAAATACGGATTTTCGAAGGCGGTTCGGAAAACCCGTGTCCAGACCCGGACCTGCGCGCGCGCGTCCAAAATTGAGAATGAAACGATCAAAAAGAGTCAGATTGAGCCTGCGTTCGGTTCGTGCGGCAAGACCTTGAGCCAAATATTTTCCCGTCCGACCCTCCCACTCAGTTAATAAGTACGTAGTATTTGTTCTAAAAAACTGGGATTTGCGATTTGTTTCTAACAGGCAATTCAACTGAGGAAAACGCAGTAACTTCTGATGCTCTAAAAGCTGAAGAACGTTATCTGCTGGGATTTCCTGCCCAGTGTATTGTTAAAGCCGAGGATGTGCTGTGGACTCGCAAAGTTGATAATGCCCTTGTCAGCGGGAAACTCCATGAGCTATCAAATATGAGGTACCGTCAACATTTATTCTAAATATCAACTAGTATAAGATAACATCTAGATCTCTTTTTGACTACATCCATGTCTTTAATGACCATCGTATCTAATAGAGCGATCATCGCACGGTACGGTTACGGCAGGAATTTCGAATGTTTTTATAGACATCACGGTACTGACATGGTCACGGCACGGCGCGGGCCGTTTAACACTCATACGAAAACGACTCTATTCGAACCATTCATATTAACTGATAGAATACTTGATTGACAGGTCTGAGATAAAGTCTTTTATTGATGATCTTGCATCAGCCATAAGAAAATCTATTGAATGGCAAGATGGTAGCCAATTACAAAAGAGGCTGGAAGTCATCCTTGCCAACTTACTAACCCAAGCTGTCAATCACCGTGATACTGTTGATGGTAAGTTTGTGCTACCTAAAGATAAATTGATGAAAGTGATTACTTTTTGGACTCTCATAATACGGTTTCACGATTTTATTGCGCATGGATTTTACAAAAGTGCGTTTCACTTACGATAGTTCTAAGACTCCGCTTAATAGTTAACGAAACTTTCTTCAACATAACCAGTTGCTAATGCGCTTAATTGTCATCTTAATTGTCATAGAGGAATTCGTTAAAAGGGAATTATAGATGATGCTGTCGTACATGAGTCCTTTAGCATATGAACTGTTAAAAAATATGGCCAGCTTTTTGGATATTCCATAACTGGAAAAAATAATATATAAGTAGTCAATTAGAATGTTTATGTTTATTTACTTGCAGGGTTAATTGAAGATCGGGTGTCCTCTGTACACAGCTTTGAGTGGCAAAGTCAGTTAAGATCCAAGACTAGAAATCACTGAAGAAATATCATCAAGTTATAAAGGAAAGATGAACGTAGACGTTGATATGTCAGCAGGTTGGTATCATTGCACTACGCATTCAAGGCCTGAACAAACGATAATAACAATAATCGTTTAATTTTCATTTTTAAGCATTAGAAATACAAATGGATTACACTGAAATAGTGCAACTATTTTTGCAACATTTTGCGCAACGTAGATTTGCATCGCGTGTCCTCCCTTGCAACAGATGTGCGCAATGTTGCGAGCAACAATTGTAAGTTTAGGATCAAAGTTCAACTTTAATTTTGCAACTTTCTCTGCATTACATTGCATGTGAAGGCTGACACAAGTTCAGCCGAAACGTTAATTTCAATAAAAAACACCATGTGTTATCCCGCAAAAGCTTCCGTTATTACTATGTCAATCACACACGAAAGTCTCAAGAATAGTATGGCGAGCAACATTGCAGGGGTGGAGACACGGTGCAAATGTGTTGTGCGCAATGTTGCAGGAAAAGTTGCTTTGTGTATCCAGACCTTTAGTGTACAACCAAGTAATAGAATCTATTGTTGGTACCGGCCATCTACTGCACGGCAAGGGTTCTCTCAATTCAGGTTATAGCTATGATGAAACGCTCTCATGGAAAACGGCCAAATGAAAGAAGAAACTGATCCGGATAAGAAGGAGCGCGTTCCAAAAGGATGCTAAATTGGTTAAATTGACAAAGTTTCTTTCTCTCTTTTAGGAGTTCCACTCGAAAGAAGCTACAAGATTGGTTCTTGTACTTTGGAGCAACTAGCAAGTACTTCACTCTATGGCTATGAGTACCAAGGACCAATCACCGGGCTTGTTGTCACTCCATTGGCAAAAAGATGCTTCCTAACCCTTAACATGGCACTGCAGGCGTTTAAGTGTGGGACACTCCATGGGCCTAATGGGACTGGCAAAACTGAAACCCTACAACATTTATCACAGGTAAGTCATGTCTTCTTTTGCTTCAAAGATAGTGACAAGCCCCTAAAATTTGTTTATAAGGCTATCCCCAATGTTCGCCCACTGATAATGTTTTCGTCTTCTCTACAGATTCTTGGTCGCCATCTTGTGATGGTTAACTGCACCCCAAGCCTAGAAAGTCCAACGTTAGTAGGTTATCTGTCAGGAATGCTTCGTTCTGGAAGCTGGATCTGTCTAGAGAACTTCGATTCTATGAGAAGTGGAGTTCTGTCAGTCTTTGGACAGCACCTGCAAAAGATCTGGTCTTTGATGAAGTCCATCAAGAGAGACTTGTATAGTCAGTACACTGTGCGAGGAGATATTGGAAAGGCTGGCAACTTGGTAGGGAGATTGTCATACGTATAGCTGATTGCCATAGTGATTAGGACAGTGCTTCTACTGTTTATGTGGTAAAAATGATGGTTGGTAGTAATGTGGTATGGTATTGGTAGTAACAATACTTATCGATAAGTTGTGCTAATACAGATGATCTTCTTGTAAGGGTACACCCTTGGGTCCAGGAATTGGTTTCCTTCGTGAGGTGTCTGGTTATGGAAATTTGAAAATGTAGTATGTTAGGAGAAGCGGTCGAGGGTTGCTGCCCGTTTGTGGGAGGTGTCTGCTTACCGGAGGTGTCTGTTAATGGAGGGTTGACTGTACCATTGGTAGTGGCTTGTTTTAGAAAGAGTCTCAATGAAAACTTACCTTATAAGTGGAAGCATAAGCAGCAACATACCTGGTAACAACGGCAGATAGTAAAAATGGTGTTAGTGTTGTTAGTGTCAGTATAAGGTGGAGCGGTTAATGGACTGAATAATGTTTTACTCATAGCACATCCACGGCAATAGTGGTTCCTCATGTATCAAGGGACAAAAATACACACACTCATTTACCATTTGATATCGTAAACACTCTACGCACCTGTGGAATTTTGATATTAATGGTACCTTCTTGTCACCAGAAACGTAGAAATTCATTGGTTAGCCTGGGCCCACTTATATGGCGACCAGTCCGTTTGGCCGAAAGAACAAATTGAACAGGCAAGAAATAAACACCTGTGTGTTTGCTAGTAAATCACTCATAGAGTAGATTCCTTTGTGACTGTGAAAACGGCACCGCACGGTTACGGCACGGTTACGGCAAGAACTGATTTCAAATGTTTTTGTAGAGATCACGGTACTGACTCGGCTACGGCATGGCGCGATCCGTTTTCACACTCATACGAAATCTGCTCTATTGTCTAGAATACGTTCAACTCAGTTGAGTTTCTTAAAATTTTCACCGTTCTACTTGTTATTCATTAGGAAGTACAGAAAAGAAGACGACGTCTGTCCGCCTCGGAAGCTGACCATTTTCTCGACCCACCCTCCCTAAGGATAAACGAGAGATCCGAGTGTAATCCTACCTTAGAGAAAACATTCCAAGATAAGAATGGCATGTACCGCTACAAGGTTACATCACCGTTAAGCTTTGACATGCCATTACTTGGTAACATAGTGTTCAGTAACAACCTGCTTGGAGTCAGTTCAATGTACGGCTGTTTTATGACCATGTCTTCCTATAAGAATAGCTACAGTCAGATTCCTGAGAATGTGAAGGTAATCCAATTATAGCATAACGCATTATATTACAAAGTTGCGCCTAGATATATATGCAGTTAACTCTCTTTACACCACCACTCTCGTAAGCGACCATCTCCCGTTAGCGACCAGCCTTTCAATTTCCTGTTTTGTTTCCCATATAAACTCTATAACAAATCTCTCTCGTAAGCGACCGCTCTCGTAAGTGACCACTTTCTCCTGATACCCAGGGTGGTCGCTTACGAGGGAGTCAACTGTACCTTTTTTCAATTCCATCCATCTACTGAATAACTGGTCGATATCTAAAATGCGTCTGGAAAGAGAGCCGCTTTGATTGTTGCCCCTGGAACCATGCTGTCAAAGAGTCAGGCATAGGCATAAAGGAATTAAGTGGCTCTAATCTGTTTGTGCTCCACACGATAGCTCCACACTAAGGTTCTGCTATAACAGTAAACACAGGTGGAAAAGTTAAATCGAAATCTTTCAATTAGTGAAATCATGTACTTTGCGGTCGGCTTTGGAAGGCCAATTTAGTCATTGTTGTCGGATCAAAGTAACTATCAGTCAGTTTTTCTGCTGAGATCAACAGATTCTTAACACGTGTTATAAAATATTCTAGGCACTTCTTAGACCAGTTGCTATGGTTGTACCTGATTTATTACCAATATTAGAGGTCACCATGTCATGTTGTGGATTTACTGAATGGAAATTGTTGGCCAAGAAGCTCCACACGTTCTTCAAGATGATAAGTGATCAGGTAAAAGATATTTGTCTTTGTTCACAAAAATGTTTGGTTTATCCTGCTCCTCCTTCTTTTGATTGTGCTTATGATGATGATGATGATGATGATGATGATGATGATGATGATGATACTCTTCTTAATTTTTTTTGGTAATATGCATATCGATGACATGATTTCTAACCAAATCATATTCCTATCGTAGATTTCCAAACAACCACAAAACGACTTTTCTCTTCGTTCAATGCGCACTGTCGTAAACTTTGCCAGTCTTCAGCTAAGTAAAGAACTCAAGAGGAAGGCTCACAATGATGCATCTAGCAGCGACCAAAAGACAAATGGTATGGGTCATTGTAGGGATTGACAGAATTCTATTTTCTGATCACAATGTCTCAATGTCTCGAATCAACAACGCTGGATGATGTTGAGCTAGTTTAAACGTACCTTCATAATACTATATCCTTTCTATTCTCAGCTCCAGTTCGTAGTTCCTTCTTAGAAAGTTTCGAACGCCGCCAAACTGAAGAGAATGCCTTAGTCTTTGGATTGTTTAGTTTCTTTGGCAACAAACTATTGGATTCGGACAAAGAGGTGTTTTCCATGACTGTCGACGCTGTGTTTATCCATAGTGTTCTTATGTCAGTGGTTTCTGAGGGAGAACCCGTGTTATGTGATGAGATAAAAGAGTACTTTGTTTCTCATGGTTTACAAATCAGAACAGAATTAATCACCAAGGTATGTAACTATCCTCATATCAAATATATGATCATGATTGTGCTGATGGATACTTTTATTGGATATACATGTACAAATATTGCTATTCTCTTCGCAAGGAAAGCCAGATCTTACAAAAATAAAATTATGATTTTTCTAACAGACAGTGCAATTATACAAGAGTGTCAAAGCAAGTCGAAATGTCATTGTAATCGGGTCCTCAGGATCTGGCAAGACGACTTTATACCAAGCCCTGACTGGAGCCATTAATAGCCTGCATGCACAGTCAACGGTCAGTGTCCCAAAACGCCGCAAAGCGAATAAAACCACTGACACACCTGATAGACAGTCACCAAGTAGTACTGACCAAAAGACTTGGCCAATGCTGGATGTAACAATAGTATACCCTAGGTCAATGACCAACGATGAGGTAGGTGTAACGTTATCATATTCATATAGGTGACATGTATATGAGTTGGTGAAACAGTAGTATACCATGAATCATTGACCGGTGATCTGGTAGGGAAATGCATGTGACGTCATTTTATTGAATCTGACGTCAAGAAATATAAGTAGGGAAAAACGTAGTATACCATGAATCATTGACTGGTGATCTGGAAGGGAAATGTGTGTGACGTCATTTTATTGAATCTGACGTCAAGAAATATAAGTAGGGAAAAACGTAGTATACCATGAATCATTGACTGGTGATCTGGAAGGGAAATGTGTGTGACGTCATTTTATTGAAGCTGACGTCAAGAAATATGTGGGGGAAAAGTAGTATATCATGAATCAATCAGTAGGGTAATAGGTGTGACGTAATATTATATCTAAGGTGCCGTCACTGAATATGAATAAATGTGACAGTGCTATACTCTAAATCAATGATCAATTATGAGGTAACGAAATACGCGTGACGTCATTTTATTTTTAAAGCTGATGTCACTGAATATGAAACGTTTTATATTTTCATAGCTTTTTGGTTATCGTGATCAAACTACCACAGTATGGCGTGACGGCTTGATCAGTAAATTTCTTCGTGACTCAACCGTGACTTGTCGAATAAAGAAAGACCTCCTTAACATGACGTCAGAAGAAAAGCAGCGGGCATTTCGCGGGATGCGGGATTTATCCGTGGTTGAGAAATGGCTTGTTCTTGATGGACCAATGGACGATTTATGGCTTGGAAGCATGAGTACAGTATTAGATAGTACAAGGGCGTTGTCTTTGGATGATGGAGGCTCAATTGCTGTGCCAGGTTGGTACAGTACAAGTACAGTTTAAGGATATCTCTGAAAAGACGGGGCTGGACACAAAAGAGGAAACTGGCCGATTGATTGATGGGAATTAAAATACGCTACTTCTACTCCTGCTTGGACAAAAAGCTGTGCTAAATCACAGCAGTGTGCCAAAATCACATTGCGTACATATATTAGAGGGTGTCTGTTTCTTCTCTTGTTCTTTTGCCAATAATGTAGTAATAATTCGACTTCGATTGCGTAACTGATAACATTCAGTTTTACTAATTAAAAATAGTATTGATTTAACTCATGACGACTGTTCCATTTACAACTATAGCACTTTGATTTGCAGATACTGTATCAATTGTTTTTGAGACTACAAACTTGAGTAACGTGTCTCCTTCACTGGTGACTTGTTGCTCAATAGTACATTGTCCAGATGAACTTGTTGGGTGGAAGGCCATCTTTAGATCATGGATCAAGTCTGCACATTCAAAGTGGGATATCTCTAGTCGAGGGTAAGAGTTCTAATGATTTCTGTGTTCTTCTTTGTTGCCTATTTTCTTGTTCATTTTACTTATTCTGTTGTTGTTGTTGTTGTTGTTGTTGTCGTTGTTGTTGTTGTTGTGGTAAAAATAAAAAAAATGTTTTTTTCTCTTTCGTAGACTTGGTATAATATCATGTCTAATAGACCATACAGTAGAAAAGACCCTCGCGTTTTTGTGGAACCACTGCCAAACAGTTCTCACAGCAGATTATGGGTCTCTTATGCCTCCACCATCTCCTGCCCGAGGAATTCACGAGATACAATCATTACTGCGATATTTGTCAGCCATATTTGACCGGTTTATCTTGCGTGAAGATGAAGATCGAGAAGTGGTCATCCAGCAACAGAAAGGAAGAGTTTCTGTAGCTGGGTCGATTCATAGTCGACAGAGCTCAGGAATTTCAGCTGGCGACACAGAGAAAGTGATTTCAACGTTTGCTTTTGCTTTTGTGTGGGCCTTTGGCGGCCATTTGCAAGAAAGGTTAGAATATATCCTTGCTTTCCCATTATAAGCCCTTTGCATAAAAGTAGTATTCATATTTACCCTGTGGGAAATTCTCCGAGAGGAAAAATCCACGACTCCGTTTGAGTTCTACAGTTGGAGCTACTGAAAGTTTTTGATGAAACAGAGATGTTTTTCCTCTTCCTCCCTCCCTCCCTCCCTCCCTAGCTCCCTCCCTCCCTCCCTCTCTCCCTCCCTCCCTTCCTTCCTCCCTTCCTTCCTTCCTTCCTCCCTCCCTCCCTCCCTCCCTCCCTCCCTCCCTCCTTCCCTCCTTCCCTCCTTCCTTCCTTCCTTCCTTTGCCGTCAATTTGCGAAAAATGTACAGAAAGAGACTCGAAAAAGGAATCATTCTGCTGACATGTTAATGATTTTTCTTCAGATCTGCGAAGTCATTTGATGAACACGTGCGTCAATTACTGTCCTCTGCTCCCTATCCAGCAAATATACCTGCTGATGGTCTGGTATACGACTACTATATAGACTTTCTAAAGGGAACCCTGGTTAGGTGGGAAGAGAGGCCTACTGCTCAATTCAAGACCCTTGGCTCATCATATACTGTGGTTCCTGAGGTATTGTTTTTATTGCTGTTTTGGCTTTAACTATTTCCTGTTTTCTTCAGATAATTTGATCGGAACTATGACTTCATTTTGAAGGGCTTAATGATCTCTGCTCCCAAAGCAGATGTCTTACTTAGGGAACCAGGAACTGAGAAATCATTAAAATATTTTGTTTTAGTGTTTTAATATTTCCTGTTTTGTTAGATGGATCGTTACTTCTTTTTGATGGACCTAATGATCTCTGCCCGTCAACCCGTTGTCTTAGTCGGAGAACCAGGAATCGGAAAATCAGCTTTGGTGCAGGTACGTATAAAAATAATTCTAAAAATATCTCACTTGCAAAATTCTCTAAAAAGGGCCCTGATAAAATCCAAAGAAGATGGCTAAATTTCAGACATCTTATTGCAATTAATAATATATTTCATTTTGAGCGATCTATTTCTCAGAACCTTATAAGTCCTCGTCATCCTTACCACCGTATCTTCATGTCTGCTGGTATGTCTTCCAAACTGTTCCAAGAAGCCATTGAAGCTAAATTGACTCAGATGAAAAGACGTGATCTGAAAGAAGTCCCATGTCATTCTGGTGCAGCTGACGCACGACATGTGTCTGGGATTAAGGCACCCAAATCGATTTTGTATTTCTTGGATGACTTGAACTACGCTAATGTGGAGAAGAATGATGTTCAACCACCTCTTGAGCTGCTTAGACAGATTCTCAACCACGGTAATTTATTTAGCTAATGAAAAAACATGCAATGAACGTCACCACCACCACCACAACCACCACCACCAACAACAACAACACCATCACCACCACCACCAACAACAACAACACCTTATTATCATCACCACCACCACAACAACAACAACACCTTATTATCATCACCACCACCACCAACAACAACAACACCTTCATTATCAATCACCACCACCAACAACAACAACACCTCATTATCATCACCACCACCACCAACAACAACAACACCTTCATTAGTCATACCACCACCAACACCAACACCACCCCACCATCATCATCATCATCGTCCAGCTGAACCAATTACTCTTATGTAATCATTTTACCATATTCAATGAAGATTCTACTTACAGATCTGTGTTTTATAATCATAGGTTGTTTATATGACAAAGATCGTCATCAATACTATCCTGTCAAGAACGTCCAAGTTATCAGCACTGCAGTCCCTCCGAGTGCTACCGGTGTTGGTGGTGGAGTTAGCAGCCATGTCCTGAATCCGTGTTTGATACGTCTTATGACCGTCTTGTCATTATTCCCTGTAAGCTCTACGACTCTCACTGTAATTTATTCAGGGATTTTCCGTGCTTGGCTGAAGGGATTTCCTGCGTATTCTCTTACACACCATGCCGCTATATCTGAGGTGAGCAAATAGGTATAACAATCATTTTTGGGCTTGTCTCCAATTTTATTTGTTTTTAAGTAATCGTGACAATAGTATAATATCAATTACACAAATTTTTGCTAAAACAAAATATGGAGTGATGAAAAGCTAAAATGTTTGCAAAAATTTTTCTTTCAAAAACCAAACGTTTTCTAAAAAAGTAATCTTTGACAGGTAAAGGGTAATTAAGTGAGTTGTATTTTGTAGGCAATGGCGAATGCCACAGTACAACTTTATAACAAAATTCGCGAAGAACTCCGCCCGAGTCCATTCCATCCTCATTTGTTGTTCAGCCAACATGATCTTGCACATATTGTCCAAAGTATGACGTTGTTCTCTGCAAGTTCTCGTGGTCGACCTCGTCCACGATTCCACAGGAAACGCGGTGGAGGAAATAGTGATGTTGAGAAAGAGACCAAGGGTCGTGGTGCTACAAAAAGTAAACAAGTAAATCAAAAGGGCGAGAAAAGGTGAAATCATGTGAACTTACAAATATTGGGAAATGTACTTGAGTAAGGGAAACAATATAGAAAGAAGACACAGAAAAATTATATAATGAGCCAAATTAACGAACAGGTAAAGGGAGTGGTTGTTTTGATAAGATGGTCTTGGAATTTTCTGCGTATTGGATTACATGACCGAGACATTCTGGATGGTTAACTTGTTGATGATTTGCAATAGCCAACATATTTGGAGGGTAGCTGTCATTTTTTAAAGCAATGTGGCAATGCAAGCAAAAAGGCAATTAAGGAGGTTACCATGGCAACTAAGTCACGGGTCGTGCCCCGGTACCTATCTCACTAAATTCACAGTGGAGATTTATCTTATCTATATTTAACAATGATCTCTTGGGAGGATGGGTGATGGGAGCATCAGCAAAAGCAGAATTGAATGGCAAGCGATGCAATTCCAGCAGTGACAGCAAACATACCACGAGGACCCAAACAAAATGCGCGAGCATACAAAACTACCATCAGCCGCTGACCAGATCAGCCGCTATCTTCGATTATAATATAATCACTTTATACATAAGTGGTACAGAATATGTAAATATGCTGGTCTCCCACAGCGAGGAATGACTTGCAACATGAATTTGAAATTGCCGCAGAACAATAGAGAGTTGCCTAGTTCAATGACAATGATTTTGGTTTATTTAGTACTAGATTGTATATATATTTACAAGGTATACTATAAAACATGCTTTTGGTACAGTCATTGTTACTTAACTCGAGGTCACGAACGCAATGTTGCTCTTTTTTCTCGAAAGTGTACCGATCGATGAAGACGACACACTAACGACCATCACGACACCAGCGCTCCTTTCACCTGTAATTCGTACGTTGTTCAGACTGTGGTGTCACGAAAACACACGAACATATTGTGATCGTCTGCTTAACGATGATCAGAGGTTTTGTTTTGCTTCTCTACTCAATGACCATGTCATGGAACACTTCTGCAAAGGTGTGGAGTCGGAAGTTGTGGAAGAACAGAAACGTCTCTTTCCAGGTAACTGAACGAATCTCACTGTTGTATGAATGTGACAAAATACATCTATTCACTTTGCACTCAAACAACAACAACAACAACAACAATCGCCACCACTTACTCCTTCTCCCTCCTCCTCTTCATCTTCCTGTTGCTCTTCCTTCTCCTCCATCTTTTCCTTTCACTCCTTCTCCTTCTCCCGTCCTCCTCTTTCTCCGTTTGCTTCTCCGTCTCCTTTTCCTCTTCCCCTCCTCCTCCTCTTTCTCCTCTTCCTTTTCCCTCTCTTTTCTCCTTCTCTTTCTTCCATGTAGCTCTATATTTTTTTACCAGTTATATTGTCAGTGCGACAAACGTTCGTAGAAATATAGTGTTCATATATGTTTGTTCCTCAGAAATGTCCCAGGACAGCTTTGGACTAGCACCAGGAACCAACGCCCCACCACCCTCAGCCAAAGTCAGTCGATGCTCCGATTTCCATGATAAACCTGCTCAAAATGTCGAAGTGGAACGAGACGTTCAGGTTGAAGAACGTGATGCGATTGAATCTCTGCAGTCGCAGTCAGAAAACAAATGCGTTCAGGACGTGCAAGAGGAAAGCCCTGAGGATGTTAATAAGGAGGACAATTCAGATACCAAAGAAAATGAAGAAGGTGAGTTTAAGGTTTTGTTCTTGTTTTATTAGCTCCAATGGTCATTGAGTAAATTATTGTGACGACGTAACTTATCTTATAAAGAATAATGAATTTTTGGAATTAAATTTTAATTATATACAAGCCGACAACAAGCAATAAAACGACGTTTGAAAAGCTTTGCTATTACTATTACTTCCACTGTCAAAATCTTCCTATAGCATAAGCAGATTCTTGTAGATAGAACTATGGTAGTAACCTTTTCATACGAGATAGCCCATTGCCGACTTTCAAGTCCAAGCAGGGGATTGGGTACGAGTCCCTAAATTACGATAATCAACACAAAACCCACATAGCCAGAAAGAGCACATCAAACTTTACAAAAATTGTAAAATTCACAAAGAAATGTCTGAATTGTTGGGATAGTTGTCCCCTTATTTCATTCATTTCTTTGTTAACTTTGGCACATTTAAATGGCTGTAAGTCGTTCCAGTTAACCAAACTTCAGGATTTTGTAAAGCTAGCCTCCTCCGCAGGCAACTCATGGGCTTTCTTTACCCTTGGGTTTCCTTTGTTAACTCATGGGCTTTCTTTACCCTTGGGTTTCCTTTGTTATGCTGAGGAGAGGGGACTGGATAAAAGGAGTTGCCTGCGGAGGAGGCTATTGTAAAGCTTGATTTGCTGTTTCTTGCTATGTGGGTCTTGTTGATTATCGAAATTCAGGGACTCGTAACCAGTTCCCTGCTCGGACATGAGACTCCGCAATTAAGCAACTAGGCTGGTAGCCATAGGGGACCAACAGACAGTAAATTTACACATTTCTTTCGCACAAAACATCTCAATATTCACCATCCCATTATTTATTCAGGCGATGTAGAAATTCCCGACGAAGGTGATGAGACTGACAAAGTGGAAAAGGCCAACGAGGTGGGCGTGGTCGAAGTTGCCGACGAGATTGAAGGGACCAGCGAAGCGATCATGATTGTTGAAGCGGAAAGAGTCGATGTAGTCAACATTGCTGAAGAAGCAGCTTCTGAACGAAGTGCAAGCAGCGTTGATCAACCACCAATCGATGATGATGACCAAGCGCATTGCAGTTTCAGTGCCCAACCTCCTCGAAATAAGGTTAATTGTTATACTAACTTAACGCTTGTCATTCTTAGAACAAGGGTGGCGTTGTGCATTAATGCACGGCCTCTCACCGCTATAGTCCAGGTTCGAGGCTCAACTCGGGCACTGGCGTTATGTGGGCTGAGTGAGTAAGTCTCTCCTTTGTGACGAGGGTTTTGCTCCGGGGTTTTCCTCTCGTCACAAAAGTTAAACATGGGTTGTATAACGGTAACGCCATTTAGGCCTTCAAAACAGCCACGTTGAGCTGCGTCCTTGCAGTTCAGCCAATTTGGGCTACAGTGTTGATTATTAGCTCCCACATTGTTATTATTACCATCGTGATTAATTTCAGTAAAATACATCGTCATTTGATCCTAATCCCAATGATCTTTAAATGCAGGTAACATTCGGCATTATCTTAGATGAGGATAAAGAGCAGTACAAGGGACCTCTGATAACATTCGACCAGCTTGCATCACCTGGAGAAGACCTAACTGACATTGTGTTTTGTAAACACTTCAATGCAGTACCAATTCTGGAAACTGCACATTCGACAGCCAGCACAGCCAGGGGATACACGGAATGCTCTAATGAATCCTTAGAACAAGGCATGCAGAAAAGTCTGGCTTCGTATAACTCACAGATCTCACAGGAATCTTCATTTAAAAGGATTAACATGGTCACTTTTAGAGAGGCTCTTTGTCATGCTGCCCGCATAAGTCGAGCTCTTGTAAGTAAGAATTTTCCACTTGATTGGATGTTGGAAATGTGGGGTGGATATGGGGTAAAAGACCGGCTAGAGCTAAGAAGAATAGATAGGAGGGTGAAGGAAAAGCGGAGAGCCTTACTACATTAATCATGCAACTACCGCGCGGAAGTAAATCTCTTGTAAATAGAAATAGTTATCTCCTTGATGTTGAATATATGAGGATATAGGGTGGGAGACTAGTGGAATGTAACGAAGTCGAGGGTTGGTAGTAAGATAGCTCAGTTACTTATATTAAGCATGCGTTTCAATCAGAGAACACTAGCATATACATACCAGGAATGTCTGAACTGTTTTGTTTTGGTGCCTTTAGTAATTTTCTCCACATAAAATACCATCACATATGAATCCAAATTCTTAGAGTATTCAATTTGTGATAACAGATATGTTTATAAAAGTACGGGTAATCCAATTGTCTTAAACTTAAAAGTAATTGTCTTTCAATTTCTTCTAATCTAGACAACTGACGGTGGTCATGCGCTTTTGCTGTCCCATCAAGGTTATGGAAGACGTACTTTAACACGACTAGCTGCTCATGCTGCAGGGTTTAAGGTTTGTTATCTACAGCATCCCCTTGCTATATGTCATGCACTTTAACACATCTCATTTATTTATTGCTTTTTCTGGGGAGCTGGCTCAGAAAACTTCAGTAACTTTAGCTCCCCAGCTTCCAGTGTGTTCCAATTTTTTTATTATCATCATGTAAACTTAATCATGTAAATTATATTGTAACTGGACTGATCAATAAAGAGAGATTTGATCATATATAGTGGTTTATACGTATCAATCGAATGCAATAGCTTTTCGTTGTTTTTCTTTAGTTAATCGAAGTTCAAACCGCCGCTTTCCAAAGCCAAGGTGATCTCCGCCAGCAAATCAAAGAAGCAAGCTACGTTGCTGGTCTTCAAGGAAAACCTGTTGTACTGTTTGTACCTGAGGACCAAAACGATGAATTGTTACAAGATATCTGTACACTCATGCTGGAAGGTGAGTGACGAAAGTCAACATTTCTTTAAGCAGTTCGTTGTAGGTTGGTTTGACATGTTAAACAGTATTTGCTTCTTCAACGTAGATGTTTTAATATGACATATTGCAATTTCAGACTACTTTGTCTTTTATTCCTGAGAATTGCAAAGGATTTCTCTTGTGCAACTATATACTATATTAATTGTGATAGGACTACTTTGTCTTTTATTTCTGAGAAGTGAAAAGGATTTCTCGTGTGTAACTATATACGAAATTAATTGTGATAAAAACTATTGTATCTGATCAGGAACATGCCCTGGACTGTACACAATGAATGAGTTGAACATGATATCGAGCCATCTTCTTCCCGTTGGGCAACGTGGGATCTGGCGTGCAGATCACCAAGATATAGCTCAAGAACGCTTCTTTCGTCGTGTTAAAACACATTTACACATCGTTGTCTGCATGAAACACCACCCTTTAAACGCCTCTCATTCACCATCGCAGTCCCAACTCTACCGATTTCCAATATTACTCTCTCGCTGTATGTGTGTCGACATCTATCTCCCATGGCCACACGAGGCTCTTGCTAGTATAGCTGAAAAACTGATCGATGTTGAAAGTTCTGAGTTCAACTTAGTTCCCTGGAAAGAACGAGACAAAGATGGCAAAGCAAGTGCTATTTGTTCTATCATGGCTCACGTGCACTTATCATCGCGATCCATGGCTCAAAAACTTTATGGTGTGAAAGGTCTCAAACTGTACTCACCCGATTCTTACCTGGATTTTGTGCATCTGTTTAAGAAGTTGTGTGAGCACCTTTGTGTCAAAGAAAAGGTGTGTTGGGTTTTCTTTTATAGTTATCCACTTACCGTTGTTGATAGTAATACCGACAATGTGTGAAAGTGTGGTTGGTGGTGAAGGTGAAAACCTGCGGACGAGGAAACTTAGAATATATCGATTTGTTACGAAAATATAAACAACACCAAAAATCAAAATTCAGTACTTAATAGATAGATTCCATTTCTTCGTGCATCTGTACTCTAATAGATGCACATATGACGTCAAAATCTGATGAGAGCAAGAAGGTACGACACGAGACGAAGTCGAGTGGTGTGACTGTTGTTCCTACCACATTTTGACGTCTTCTGTGCATCTATTAGAGTAATGACTCACAGAAAAATGGAATCTATTTTTAAATAGTGACCATCGAAACATTTCAACCTATCAGAGCGCGCGTAATACTCAATGACGTCATTTATGCGTGTGTACTGTATTACACACGGCTCTTGACCAATTAGAACGCGCGTAATATACCCAATTATTATATCAAACTAGATAGCAACAACTGTCTGTAGTTATAAGTGACTATGAAGCGAAAGTTGTGTTTGTGTAGTTATAAAATCGTATGAATACAAGATTCTAAAGTCTTTGGCCTCTAGGGTTGAAAATTTACAAGCCCTTGTGGCTGTGCCATTTGACAAAATAACAAATTGGTATAATGACGTCATTAATAGAATATCGTTACATTATGACGCATAGTTAGAAATGCTTTTGTCCTTGAAAATAATCATTACTCGGCATTTTCCACTAAACACGAGCAATTGCCTAAAACGTTTTGATGCCACTCTGAAGGCTGCAAATTTCAAACCTAGATGTTCTAACCTTAAGCACATTCTCCACTCATCGTAGAAAGCACTCGCTGCGATCATTTTTACTCGCTGCGAAATTTTGAACAATAAATTTTATTCCAAACGAGTACTCGCTGGCTCGCTGCGAGTAATTTCTGCGATGAGTGGAGAATGGCCTTTAGATTGGTGTATTTCAAGAAATTTATTTTTTTTATTTCGCACAAGTGGCAGTTTAATGCTATTAAAGTATAATTGTAGGATGAGTATCGAACTTGTCGGCATTAACTTGACTTTTTCTTTTAAATAGACCAAGATTTCTCGTCTAAAGAATGGAATTATTCGAATGGAAGAAGCCAATGACACCATAGAGCAAATGAACAGTGAACTAGCAGAGCTGGCACCACTCTGTGAAGAGGCACACAATGCTGTGAAGCAATGTCACAACAGTGTTGAGGCAAGCCAGAAAGAATACCAGGAACAAAAGGAAGCATGTAAACAGCAGGAATTGGAGATAGAAGAACTTCAGGGACCTGTACAGAAGTTAAAGAAAGAAACTAGTGAGGAGTTTGGCAAGGTGAGTAAAAAAAAGAAAAAATTACTTTTTAATGTTGTACGTTCGTTCGTTCGTTCGTTCGTTCATTCATTTGTTTATTTATTCGTTTTTCACTTCCGCTCTTCACCCAACCCCTTTTTTCCCAAACGTGCCGTTTCCCGTTTCTATATTTCATGGCACTTACTCTCCACTTACTCCCACACCAGGTTCAATATCTGTTGTCAACAGTTGCTGTACGATGTTGATCCTTATGTCATGGGCTTTATGTATTTATGTATTGTTACCAACAGTTGTTGTACGATGTTGGTCCTTATGTCATGGGCTTTATGTAATTATGTATTGTTGCCAACAGTTGTTGTACGATGTTGATCCTTATGTCATGGGCTTTATGTATTTATGTATTGTTACCAACAGTTGTTGAACGATGTTGATCCTTATGTCATGGGCTTTATGTATTTATGTATTGTTGCCAACAGTTGTTGTACGATGTTGATCCTTATGTCATGGGCTTTATGTATTTATGTATTGTTGCCAACAGTTGCTGTACGATGTTGATCCTTATGTCATGGGCTTTATGTATTTATGTATTGTTGCCAACAGTTGTTGTACGATGTTGATCCCTATGTCATGGGCTTTATGTATTTATGTATTGTTGCCAACAGTTGTTGTACGATGTTGATCCTTATGTCATTGGCTTTATGTATTTATGTATTGTTGCCAACAGTTGTTGTACGATGTTGATCCTTATGTCATGGGCTTTATGTATTTATGTATTGTTGCCAACAGTTGTTGTACGATGTTGATCCTTATGTCATTGGCTTTATGTATTTATGTATTGTTGCCAACAGTTGTTGAACGATGTTGATCCTTATGTCATGGGCTTTATGTATTTATGTATTGTTGCCAACAGTTGTTGTACGATGTTGATCCTTATGTCATGGGCTTTATGTATTTATGTATTGTTGCCAACAGTTGTTGTACGATGTTGATCCTTATGTCATTGGCTTTATGTATTTATGTATTGTTGCCAACAGTTGTTGAACGATGTTGATCCTTATGTCATGGGCTTTATGTATTTATGTATTGTTGCCAACAGTTGTTGTACGATGTTGATCCTTATGTCATGGGCTTTATGTATTTCTAGGTCAGTCCTCTCTTTGCTGCTGCATGTCATGCAATCAACACCTTAGATGTCCACGATGTTGAAGAGATACGATCCTATCGAATTCCACCTTTACTAGTAGAACTCGTTGTCAGTTCCATCTGTTTACTCTTTAAAAAAGAAGAAACGTACGTAAAATATTACCACTATTTCTGCAATAGAGCAGTTTTCGTATGAGTGTGAAACGGACCACGTTGTGCTTTGTCCGTGTCATTGCTGTGATGTCTATAAAAACATTCGAAATTCCTGCTGTAACCGTGCGGTGCGGTGCGCTTACCGTGCCGATTTCACGGTCATACGAAAACAGCTCCAGTGGTTGTGGCGGTGAGGAATAATGATGATGATGGTGATGGTAATGATGATGATGGTGATGTTCGATTGTGCTGATGACGATATTGTTTGTATAGGTTATGTTAATGATGCGTCGATAATGCGTAGTTGTGGTAAATGGTGTTGGTGACGATTAAAATGATGATGATGATGAAGTAGTGATTATGCAGCTAAATAATTGCACGATTTTATTCTGATTTATAGGTGGAACGAAGCCAAGTTACTTTTGAATCAAAACAATTTCTTCAAAGATTTGGAATTTTACAACATGAAGGCCATGCCTGATTCCATGTTTCAAAAACTGAAAGTCTACTATAAGAACCCATCATTCAGGCCAGAGATAGTGAAAGCTGGTAGTACTGCTGCTGGATCATTGTGTATGTGGGTCAGGGCTGTCCATGATTACTGTGTTGTTTATAGAGCACTGAAACCGAAGCGAAAGAATTTGAAAAAAGCCGAAGCGGCATTGGAAAAGGTGAGCTGATTGTTTTTCCTAGTTTCTCTCTACTTCTGTTGGTCTGTCTGTCTGTCGGTCAGTCTGCCTGGCCCGCTTGACTGGAAATTAGTGAACGCAAATAGCCGCTGAATGAAGTCATTGAGACGGGCGTAGGGTACTTGAGGGCTGTGGCAGGGTTACCTTGGTTACCTCCACGAGGGATTTGATTGGCAAAACAGTTTTTCTGTTTCAGCACCTAGCTCCAAGCTATTCTGGCGAGGATGAGTTTAACTATAATTTGTTGAAAGGATAGCGTTATCCAGGCCCGGTGTACCTGAGAAAAGCAAATAGTGTTGACTTGAATATCACTCCTTTTTTCTAGGGGAAGACAATCCTTGGAGAACGAAGAATCCGCTGTAATGATATTAAGAAAGAACTGGAAGAAAAGATTCAAGCATACAAAGACAGTGTAAAGCACTTGAAAAACACCGAGAAAAAGATCCAGGTTTGTTAGCGTTAATAGTACTTGATTGGGGATTTACTGATTATCAAAACCCCACCAGCCAAATAGAAAACAGCTGGCAACAAATTTTACATTTTACATACAATTTAGATTTTACATACAATTTACATTTTACATACAATTTACATTTTACATACAATTTTACAAGCAGGAGAAAGATTAGATTAGTGTGTAATTGCACGGTTTAACTAGAGACCTTGTTTCAACTTCTGTTTAATCTGTTTAGTTTGATCATTGTAGCTTTCAGTACTTGATGGGTAGTGGGCACACTTTCGCTGGAAAATTACTTCCGTATAAAGGGGTTGCTCCTTTACCTTATGGTTGTTCATTCATTACTCTGCAACAGAATGGTTATAGCTTGACACCTTTCTAGCTTTTCAATATTTTTCGGTGCTACCAACGTTTCTTTTAGTCTTAACTTTTAAAACAATTTCGAGAAAATGAAGAGCGACGTACATGGTGGCGCGACCATTGCTTCATTTTTCATGCAGAAATCTTAATTTTGGTTTTCTTTGGTCGTTTCCAGACTATTGAAGGTCGCAAGGCACGTGCACTAAACCTTTTCAACAACATGACCGACTATTATGAATCTTGGAAGACGACATTGACTGAATCTGAACAAAACTTATCAACGTCGCCTGGGGATGCCCTTATAGCGGCTGCATGCGTTTGTTACCTTGGTGCACTGAATCAGAACGCTCGAGAAGAACTCTTTCATGATTGGTTAAGAGTGTGTGATGGAACGAAACGAGAGTTGCCCAACAAAGGAGCAAGTTTGGCTTCAATGATTCTTAGAAATCCTGATATTCCTCGTGCGCAATTAGAAGACGAAAAGCCAGGGAAGTCAAGGCAGCCAGCCTTGTCGTCCACTGTTTGTAGCAGCACAGTTCTAGTGCGAGAGAATATATCGTTGGCCTCTCTGTTAGCTGAGAAAGATGAACTAGGGGAATGGATGAAGAAAGATCTTCCAATTAATGAACATGCGTTACAGAATGCCGTGATTATGCGCACGTGTTTTGACCGCACCCATTGCTGGCCATTGTTAATTGATCCTCATGGACAGGCAGAGATGTGGGTGCGTGCAATTATAGAAGGTAAGAGGATATTTATTGAGCAATTATGAGTGGGAAACGACCGGTTGGCTCAGTTGGTTGAGCATCGGTCTTCAGTGCGGAAGATTGGGTTCGATTCCCCGGGCGGATGTAATTACATCTGCAAATGGTTAGACTTTCACGTCTTCTCCGCGGATAAGGACGTTAAATATTAGGCCCCATGATTGAAATACATTGTGTATTCTACTGTACTGACACCTAAAACATCTACCGATATCACTACTCGATCCAAATCTCATCCCTTGTTGGAAGTGATTGATATATATTCTATATTCTACTGTAGTGACACCTAAAACATCTACCGATATCACTACTCGATCCAAATCTCATCCCTTGTTGGAAGTGATTGATATATATTCTGTATTCTACGGTACTGACACCTAAAACATCTACCGATATCACTACTCGATCAAAATCTTATCCCTGGTTTAGAAGTGATTGATATACATTCTGTATTCCACTGTAGTGACACCTAAAACATCTACCGATATCACTACTCGACCCAAGTCTCGTGCTTCAGCACACAGTGGGTCTTCCCGTGCGCCGACTCCACTAGATTACCAAGAACTTGAAGGAGAAGACGAAGAGGCGAGTTCCACAGGCGAACTCTCTAGAAAAGATTCACTTGCTTCTGATGGTAAGAATTCAGCCTATTTAGGAGAGACAAAAAAGGATATAATGATGTAGAAATTTCGATTTTCAACAAATTTCCTCATTTTTTCAACATGTTTCCAACTATAGGAACAGTGAAAAATTTCCAGTGAGAACAGAAGGGTGTACATTTAAGTAAAAGGCTCTCTTAGTTACTCGGCGGATAAAACCGACTGAATCATAATATGCAGTTTTTGTTCAATGTCACATTCTCAGTCGAAAGCCCGCCGAGTGAACACTCAAACAAACGTGTTGTTTGGATTGAAGAAACCGTTATCTATATCTATAGCCTAATATAAAGGATAGTAGCCTCTTCCGCAGGTAACTCATTCCTTGGGCTTCCTGTGGTCCCAGAAAGCTGAGGGAAACTACCTCTCCTTAGTCTTCCTCTTCTTTTACACTTTTTCTACACAGGAAGCCCAGAATACCCAAAGAGATGCCTGCGGAGGTGGCTATGTGGATAATACTGTTTGTTATTTCTGTACAGCCGAAGCCAAATGTGTCATGTTTGTTGTTATTTTAGTTATTTTCATTACCAAAAAAGCACCTCGTGTGAACAATTTGATCTTCCTTATTATTTCAATGACTATTGAATTATTACTAAATATAATCTTTTGATATTGTTTATTCTCACTAGTCGATGACCAAAGTATTGTATTCAGTGGTCGTGAAACATCGCCAGATCAAAGTATTGACGCATCTGACAAGGCTTTCAAAGAAAGGCTAGCTAAGGAAATGGGAATACAGGTAGCAAATAATGTTTTATTTTCTTCCACAATGTCTAAATACAAATACGATTTACAAAATTAATTTATACAAATTAACGTTTTTTCAGATTCAATCTCCTGACATTCCATCTATCAGCACTGCCACTCCAAACTTGGAAGTAAACGAAGGCCAGATCTTAGTTATCTCTGCAGATGATTCACAAATAGGTAACATAGTAAGATATATGTGATGAATAATGTATCAAACTGAAGTAATCCTTTATTTTGGATTAGAGAAAAGGTTTGCACGAAATCAAGAATGATTGAGTACAAACTGGGAATACTTTTCGCAGTTCCAAGCACGTATTTATATTTCAAGAGCATCCTCAAACAACATATTTTGTTGGATTTGTTGTTTTACATTATTTCCAACCTTTTTCCTATTTTCAGTGAGTAAAATCCGAGCAGCAGTCATCTCTGGAATAGTGGTACTGATAACCAACATGGAACGTAGGCGATTTAGCAAGAAACTTCAGCTCCTCTTATCACGACAAACCTTCACCGATGACCAAAATGTAACAAAGATTACTATTGGGAAATCAACAGTCTCGTATCATCCTTCATTCCGTTTATTCCTTAGTTCATCCGTTCCTCTCTACATGCCTGGTGAGGGTCTTGTGCCTCTGCCCTTGTCCAAGACCTGTGTTATTGATATGACACTGAGCCAAGAGGGAATTGCCAATTGTTTATTGACGGAAACTGTGACTCTTGAGGCGACCTGAATACGAAGGTCAGAAACGATCTTTGGAAAGAGACTTGACTCTTCACCAGCAGCAAATACTAACAGCACAGGTATGCATTGTTATAAGTGTAACTGTCTTAACAACATTGTAAGTCAGCTGGGGCAGACGTCTTTGAAAGACTACTTCCGATAGCAGAACCGTCTCCAGGAACTCCCATGGCTATTGCTAAGTTTCATCTGGCGAATTTTTGCCAGCTGATTAGTTGAGAGCACATGGTGGTCAATGTTTTAATCAATCACGCCGAGCATGCGCAGTAGCATAGTTTAACAATGTTCGAGTGAGTGACACATTTGCATATTTCGACCCCTCACTATAACTCGTGGATTTGCAATCCACGAGTTAAAAACGACCATTTGATGCAGATAATAAGATTCATTGACAATTTGACACCCAGCAGTTCCAATTTCATTAGTTGATGTGTTCAACTGCACCCTATCTATGGCCAGTAAAGGACCGGTTTATTTTCCAACACAAACCCCCAACTCATATAAAAGATTATGGCAAGAATGTTTTTGACGTAAATCTATTTCACTATTTCTATTTTCAGGTTTTTGTCTTAGACAAAGTGCTGCAGTTGAACACGGCATTACTCAAAGACCCCAACATGTTGTCCAATGTCCATAAAAGTCAAGACGTCATCACGACTGCTAGGAACCGCTACGAAGAGGCTCTGGTAATTATTATTCGAAATAGATTCATGCGTGATTGTTTTTCATTATGATAGGGAACTCAAGTCACCAAAAACGACGATACGCGAACGTTACGCGTGCGTTCTTTTTCGTTCGCGCGCCGTCATCGTTGTGGTTTACGTCAGTTGAGGCTTTCTCACGTTCTAAAATTTCGACGATGACGTCCCGCGCATGAAAAAAACGTACGCGTGATTTCCGTGTCGTTGTTGCTTTTGGTTGCAGCAAGATCCCTAATATCAATTCAGTAACATGAAACTCGGGCACGAAATTGAGCAAATCACCAAACTGTATTCTTGAATTTGTTTGTAGACAATGACGAAAAGCGTTCAGGAAAAGCGTGATGACTTTTTACCTGTTGCTCGCTATGGTGCTATGTTGTATATGATCATCTGTCAAATGCACAAGGTTCAGCCGCTTTACTACCACGTTACTCTAGATTCGTACTTAAAAGTCTTTAGAGAGACCATATACATTAGAAAGAGAAATAAGAAGAGTCTTGGCTCGCCCGCTGCAAGAGCTGCTGAGTTGATTTCCGCGTTGTCACGAATGGTCTATACAAGAATATCCTGGGGATTATTTCTTGGTACGTTTAGAAATTTTGTCGTACTATAAACTGATATCATAGAAGGTGCACACTGACCACACGTAAGAAATAATCAGCCTAGTCCCCAGGCTTTCCCTTATCACAGCGCTCGCCCCAGGACTCGCTCTTGCTCCGTGCTCGTAGAAGACGCTTGGGGAATAGGCTGAGAAATAATCTATCAAACAAGAGTATTCTTCTGAAAAGATTCTCTAAAGAGTACCCTTATGTATCCGTGGGCGTGTGAAAAATCAGGCTTGCTATTAAGTTCTTCTTATTTATAGCTTCACCAAATCTTTCCTTTTGTATTCACACAAACCTTTTGCAAGTGCATCTTCCCAAATAAGAGTTTTTGATATATTTTTTCCTCATCTGTAGTTTTTTCCTTGTTTTCATGAACATTAATCTTTTGTTGTGTGCCACCCTCCCGAGGAGTTTCTCAAGAATATTTTTTTTCTCATTTGTAAATTGATTTCTTTGTTGTTGTTGTTGTTGTTGTTGTTGTTGTTGTTTTCAGTGTTGTTTTTTTTTGTTTTGTTTTTGTTTTGTATAATACTATAGTGTATCATCGCTAAAAAGAGTTTCTCAAGGATGATGTTTTTCTCCATAGGTGACAATCTTCTCTTTCCATTTCTCATCTCCGTTGAGAAGCTTTTGAACCAAGGTGGCATCACAGAGGACGAATGGAAACTGTTTATATTTCGTCCTCCATTAACTGAAGACCTTACTACTGGAGAAAAGGACCCTGATAAACCTTCATGGATCACCAATGAAGTAAGTATCGATGGGAACTAGCAGTCAGTGTACTTAGCTTGTATAGGCTGCGTCGATAGATCGGTAAAGCCTGGTTCACCCTAGAACAATTTCCCCTTCAAAACTAAATGTAACAATAAACATGAGCTCTTTGACAGCGATTTACTATTCACTCGGCCGAAAGATAATTTAATGATATGCTTTCTTTCTTTCCATAGGCCTGGCTTTTTGTTGATTTCTTAGAATTGCTGCCAAATCTAAAAAGCCTTAGAAAGTCACTATTCGACTACTCTGATGAATGGAGAGAATACTTTCTGGTAAGCTACCAATCACCTTAAGGTCTGGGCACACCATGAACCTTTCTGCGGCAACACATTTGCACTGTGCGTTCACCACTCGAACCTAAACCTTTTTCGTGCAAAGTTACGCACGTTGGCGCAGAAAAAACGTTGCCTCATCTGTCCGGGCCCCTGTCCGGCCTTCTTGTTTCCAATGATATTGCTGGTTTTATTGCCAACATAACTTTCTGCGGCAACACATTTGCACTGTGTGTTCACCACTCGATCCTAAACCTTTTGCGTGGAACGTTGCGCACGTTGGCGCAGAAAAAACGTTGCCTCATCTGTCCGGGCCCCTGTCCGGGCCTTCTTGTCTCCAATGATATTGCTGCTTTTATTGCCAACATAACTTTCTGCGGCAACACATTTGCACTGTGTGTTCACCACTCGACCCTAAACCTTTTGCGTGCAACGTTGTGCACATTGGTACAGAAAAAGTTGCATCAAGTGTCCGGGCCCCTGTAATATTGCTTCATGTCCCCAATAATATTGATGCTTTTATTGCTAACATAACTACCCCTTGACTATTCTAGTTGCCTCCAGTGTTGCTTGCCAATACGCCAGGAGATCTTCCCCCATTGACTGTTTTCCAAAAGGCGTTACTATGGAAAGTATTCCGAGAAGATCAGGTACCACAAACCACTATAATGAAGCCCAGAATATCACTTCAGTTGTCTCTTGTCATTTTAGACCCTGACTTTATAGGGAGTTGTCCCTGATAGCTGGGATAACTCTTTTGTTTCTTTTTCCCTTGGGTAACTAAAAACAAAAGAGTTATCCTGGCTACCAGGGACAACTCGCCTTCATATAAACAGCTAGCTCTTAAGACACGTTGTCTACAGGTGTTTGTTATAATTTAATTTGACTTTGTCGATGCAGATGCACCAAATATGCCAAGACCTTGTTCTGTACATCCTGGGTGCTACCATGGTTCATCCTGTGGAATACGACATGCATCAAGTTTATACTGTTTGTAACAATGCTACTCCCCTTGTGTTTTTAATGCCTTCGCCCGAGGCATTGGCTAATGGGGCTTCGATCTCTCTAAAAGGTGAGATTTCCTCCGAGGTCTGGCTGACTGGTCCTGTTTACATACTAATGCTGTTTTATTCATTATTCTAAAATTCACTAGATCCTTACGACGACATCTTAATTTAGCACAAATTCACAACAAAGGCACGTCTATAATCACAGTAAGTCTTGGAGAGACCAACAGTATGGTGCAGGCATTGGATGCAGTACGTCGTGGTATGGACTGTGGTTACTGGGTAGTGATTAACAATGCTGACTTAGCTGATGAATGGCCTGCAGAATTTATTGAAACTTTACAGGTAAATACCATAGCTGTGCTTGTTCATTCAGATTTGATGAAATGCTTTTCTGTTATACCTTTTTTGCTGATGAGCTTTTACTTTGATTTCTCTTTCGTTGGGTTTGCCTCAGGGTACTCTGACGAAAAGCTTGAATTCTTACACAGGGAGCCCACAGTCATAGCTTGAAACAGCTCTATAAATTAAATCGTACTGAACTAGTGTTTTGAGCCTTGTTTTGGCCACAAGGCCCCGGTCGCATATGTTTGATTTTTATTTACTTTATGACCAAAATCTGTCAACGAGTGACATTTTCATTTGCGACCAGCACTTTTTCAGACTGCAAAAATTTTCAAAATCTCCCAAGAGTTCAAAGGTACCGAAGAGTATGGTTGGGCTGGTAGATTTTTGTAAACTTTATTTGTTTTTTTAGATTTCAGCTTATTGGATTAGCGTTGGGAGCAGTTTCGTATCGCTTGTGTTAAGTTATTAGTTCCTTGGAATTCATCATTTGAATTTAAACCAATCCGGTGACGGTTTAAATGGTAATCCAATAAGGTGAAATCCAAAGAACTAATAACGTAACACAAGCGAGGCAAAACCACTCCTAACGCTAATCCAATAAGCTGAAATCTAATAAAACAAAGTGTAACACAACAGAGATCAAAATAAGACTCAAAACACCAGCTGCGATTTTATTTATGAACACTGTTTCAACCTTTGACTGTGGGCTCCCTGTGCTTCTTATTTACAACGCAGTTTTCTGTGTTTGTCAACATTATACTTTATTGCTACTTTATTCTAGGTAATAACTAGTAATGCACCAGTACTGGATGGAAGCGACGAAGACGAAGCATGCTCAGTATGGACAGAAGATCCTGACTTACGAAGCTTACAGTCAAGACCCCTCAGTGTTGTACATCCCGAGTTTAGATTGTTCTTGACGACACGTGTTGGTTCAGGAAGACCTTTACCTGCTGTACTGATACAACGCGGGCTCAAATTAGCTTGCGAATCAAAGTCAGATGGCCGTGCAACTGTCAAGCAGGCTTTTGAAGTCGAAGCTTGCGATATTCAAAGTTGGACAAGCTATTGGAAGCAGCCATTCACTGGAGAAAATACCATAAAGGTACTTTATCTTTACTACTCCACCTCTTGTACTGATCAGCCAAAAAAGTGGTCCCAGCTGATGTCGCACCTCCTCGGAAGGCGGCATCCAATAGGTTTAATGCTCTTAGCTTTTAAACAAAAAGGGAAATAATAACAATGGAGGCTATAGTTTTCTTTTGTTTTATCAAACCAATAGGAAATCAGGTTCCGAAAAGTGGGGTCTGTATACTGT
This sequence comes from Telmatactis stephensoni, assembly GCA_029948255.1. Lineage (NCBI taxonomy): Eukaryota > Metazoa > Cnidaria > Anthozoa > Actiniaria > Isophelliidae > Telmatactis > Telmatactis stephensoni. Next base: position 241,531 of record JALIZF010001506.1, read on the forward strand.
CCAAATTTTGGGGTGAGATTTGTACTGTTCAAATTTTGGGATGGGCTCTACACTCTTCAAATCTTCCATGCGAAATGGAAATATGAGAATACGAAGTGTCCGAATTTCTACTTCCCTTGCACCTACATTAACTTTGCCTTTCTTCTTTAAAGTTGTTCTTCAGTATGTATTAACCAGATTACTATTTGATCTTCAGAGCTCTGTTCCTCAGTACGCACTCTACACTTTGGCTTATCTTCATTCCGTACTTCATCACCGGCGACTCTACGGGTCGTCGTCATTTTCATGTCCTTATCAATGGTAGGTTCATTTTTCTTGTGCTTGCGCTTGTTTCTTGTTCGTCAGTGAAAACGGAGCATTACGCTTGTTTGCGTTGCTAGTGAAAAACCAGGCTTTAATTTCCAATTCTTTGAATACTGACACTTGTGCTTTTGCAGGTCGTACGCTGATTTGCATGGTAGTTGCGACGTTTTACGTCATCTCTCTAGGTCTTGTCACTTGAATTATGATAACAGTCAAAGAATGACATTGAAGACACTACTAGACGTAATGGCTTATGCTGTGTACAGTGGACATGTTATTGACAAACTCGACTTTGCAGCGGTGAGGTCACTAGCACAGTCGTTACAACGCAGCGAAGAACTCAAGGTACAATATGTCAGCTGTGAAATAAATGCACATAGCTACATCTTCCTTGTGGATTCCGGGCATCAGAAAATTACGTTTAGTGTAACATGTACTGGCATCGAGCAATAGTCCAGTTCCGAGATGTGCTTCACCTGCCACATACAATGGGTTTAGAACGAGGCTACATGCTAAAACTTTTGTCTTGTTACGTCGAATGACTGAGCTTTATGTACGTAAAAAAATGTTTAAGTGTCCAAGACTTCTAGCGCTTGCGCACTAATTGGAGGATACTGTACTCTCTCACACACTACCTCTACATTAAGTATTTTGCAAATAATCACTCGACTCACATGTTGATTTTCGTGGTCTCGTCTTGATACTTTTGTATGTAGCAATGAAGTGTATCTCGGAATTCGGCTATCTTCGCATAACTGTGAGTGAATGACACTGACACGGCAACAGCACGGGGCGGTCCGTTTCACAGTAATACCAAAACCGCTGTAGCTACCACATAGAGCTACTTCTATGACCAATATATACCATATATATGACAAGTTTTACGGTATATTACTTGATTTTGACTGATCCGGACCCTGAACAGGTAGTACAAGAAATTTATTTCATATTTAATTCTTCCATTATCTGTTCTTGTATTTCCAGAGGGCTATAGATAGCCCAGATTTTAAACCTGTAGAAGACAAACTTGAATACTTCCCAGAAAGTTTGTCCATTGATTTGCTGGGTGTTGTTCAGGCCTCTGCTACCCAACATTCTCTGCAAAGAAACAGGTAAATTGTAATTGCTTCATTTCATAATTGTTGACATTTTTGTAAAGATAAGTAAAGAAAACAAGACCACAACTCGAATTTTCTGAATTTTCTAAATTTTGAATTTTGGCTTTTGGAGATTGTAATCTTCGATCTTACAATCGTGTACTGATTTCTTGTTTGTTCTTATAATGTCTTGATTTAGATTACTAGGCGTAGGCCTACAAACCAGCATGGAACTAAAAATACCACAGTTCTCTATAGAGGAAGTGGTGAGCAAACTCAACCAAGTCAAAGATGCCATTGATAAATTATCATACAATACTACTCCAACTGAACCAAGCGAAAACGCAAAAGCCGTGACATCTTTCTTCCTCAAGGAGTTTTTATTTTACCAGGATTTCCTTCGTGAAATATCCAATGATTTGCATTTATTAACGAAGGCTATTGAAGGACATATAGCCGACACGCCTTACCTCCATACACTCATGGTCGACCTCTATTACAGTAGAGTACCTCAAAAGTGGCACAAAAGGTGTGGGGGCTCTCTTAGTCTTGCCTGGTGGTTGGAATCCCTGTCGTCGTCTGTGTTGTCCGTACAGGAGTACTCCACTAGTACACCACCAGTGGTTCGTCTTGGTGCGCTTATACATCAACAAGCGTATTTGTCTTGTGTTATGATAGACCATGTAAAGTCCCGCACTATGACTCCTCATTCATTGGTTTTTGAAATGCAGGTAAGAATAATGTGTTTAATTCTCTCCTGAAGTTAAAATCATGTATTTTTCAATGTATTCAAATAGTATTGTCTCAAATATGCAATTTCGAGGAGCACGGTAAAACCGTTCCTTACAACACTTCTATAAAGGACTGGTATCCATGTCCCGACAGCTGGAATCTCCATGACGAAGCCTCTATAATACGATAAATCGATATAGTTCGGGATGAACTCCACTCCACTCATATAAAGGAACCCTATCCGGGAATCAAAAGACCCGATAGCATTACAGGCCCCTTAACTTACCCGATAAAGTTTGCGGGTTATTTCTCGAAGCGTACGTTATCACTTTCTTTCATTTTAAAGGCACGTTTATGGTAGGCTCAGATTTCAGCCGTTAAGGATTCGTGAGTATCGCGGGCGCACGAATCCCTGACGGCTGAAATCTGAGCCTAGTTTACGGTTGCGCGCGTAATTTTTCCCGTAAATTAACGAGCACGTACGTAAAGTTATCGGGTCTTTCGAGAAACTGGCCGAAGCGACCTAAGAGGAGAGAGGCGAGAACTCTAACCACTCGGCCACCCTTGCTCCCCAACTCATGTGAAACAAGCGAGATAATTTTATTTTATCTTTGACTTCATTAGGTGATGCCATTGTTGTTTGAGCCCAAGACCTCGCCTGAAAATGGAGTCTACGTATCAGGTCTTTCTGTTGAAAATGCATCATGGGACTATGAACGGCGTTGTCTGAATGGAGGACCAACACATGTAATTCAGCTTCCAACAGTGCTGCTAACACTTCAGGCTCCGAAACAGATGCCCACATCTGATTCAGATCTCACAGTTTATAATTGCCCTTTGATCACGAGATATGAAGCAACAGATGATTATGGTGACCTTGTTGCCAATCTCTCTGTGCTTTCTGCTCTCACAGTGGAAGAACTCCAGAAAAGAAAAGTCACAATAGTTTCTTCCTCCATTTATGAAGGTTGTTATTGACACCTTTTGTAACTATTCATTTGTATTAAGACATAATTTTGTATTAAGGACGTAAAACGTTTGTTCCCTATTCATTGGGTTATTTTATATTTATGAATGAATTTGTACAGACCAAAAGCAAATTGCGTGTAAAATTTTAATTCTGTGAATAAAACTTATACTTGCCTTGTTTGAACTGAATTCACCTTAAGCTGCACCCCTTTTAGTGGCTTTGTAAGGTGCCTTTACATATCTTGAATAATAGTATTGTTTTATAACTATAAAGCTAATGATATACCATAGTTATTTTACGTAAGTAAGTGATGTACCATACTAATTATAGTGTTTCACCATTACCTAATATAAGCCGCATCTCTTTTAGTATCCTCAGGAAGCCAGGGGTTCCGAGGATGCCCTTTTAGTGGTTTATGCAAGACGTCTTTAATTACTATAAAGTAAATTATATACCAAAGTAATAACAGTGGGTAATTGATTTACCATCACCCAAGCCGCACCCCTGTTAGTGGCTTATAGAAGCCGTCTTTACATTTATATTGGTATTGTTTAATAACTATAAAGTGAATTATATACCAAAGTCATTGTAGTAAGTGATATATCATACTTATTTTAGTGCCATTGCCCAGGCCGCACCCCTTTAAGTGGCTTATGGAAGGCGTCTTTACAACTATATTAGTATTGTTTAATTATAAAGTGAATGATATACCATAGTAATTTTAGTAGGTGAAATACCGTACCTATTTATAGTAATTGATATACCATTACCCAAGCCGCACCCATTTTAGTGGCTTATGGAAGGCGTCTTTACATCTATATTAGTATTGTTTAATCATAAAGTGAATGATATACCATAGTAATTTTAGTAGGTGAAATACCGTACCTATTTATAGTAATTGATATACCATTACCCAAGCCGCACCCATTTTAGTGGCTTATGGAAGGCGTCTTTACATCTATATTAGTATTGTTTTATAACTATTTATGTTGACATTGTCTAATCGGCGCCATCGTGCCCTGCGGAGCTCTTTAAGCCTTTTGCTTCCACGGCGTCGTAAAAAACTTCATAACCTTTAAACAATACATCGTGTTGTTTGATTTGATTTTCATTTAATCAAATCTCCACCTCACAATTTATCACATAAAAGACAGTTTTGAAAGGTTTAGGGCATATGTACTTGATGAAACAAATTGGAGACCTTAGAAAGATCTGAAGTGTGTTATGTTTAGTCGAGTATGCTTTATTGAACGGTTTGATAGTCTCTATACAATAAAGTTTCTTCTCGGCATGAATCATTTTTCGTACAATACACCGAGACTCCCAACCTGCGTTCTCTATTAGACACTGAAAATCTTTCATTACTGTCGGTGGCTTTAGAAGTTTACAAACGGTTATTGAATCCCGTTTATCAAGCCCAAGAAATCATCGCAGAATTATGTCGATATTGAACTAGTATGGGAATTGTTAGTTTATGATGCACGCACCCCTTGCGCACACGCTGATTAACAGTATAATCTGTGTTAATAGTTTAATGATGTAGAAATTAATTGTCGACTAATGAGAATTGGTGCTATTAGACAATCAAATCAACTTGAAACTGCGGTAAATTATCTTTACTCCTAAGGTTCCTATTAAAGCTTAGGTGGGGTTCCTTTATGAGACCATGCTGGAATACACTTAACCAAGTAGCAGACATAACTAGCTCTGTTTTACAGCTGTATTCCAAAGAGCGCTGTCTCCAAGCAGAACTAACTCAAGTGTATCAAATTAAATGATAAGTTGTCGAGTAATTAGAAGTTTAATAATGTTTTGTTTCGGCACCCAATGAGATCTATGTAGTGATGATAGCTCACGCTAGTCGTCTAATTGATGTGATAAACGCACTGCTAGTAGGCAGTCAGGAGTTCTGTCTAGAGGTCGAAGCGTTAAACCCTGAACGAAAGTAAAACTTCTAAATTTTCTCAATATGGACGTCCCTACAGAACCCAAAAGCACGCCAAGCTTTTCCATCGACGCACTTTTGAAGAAAGAGGAGGAAACTCAGAGTGATCATTATCCATCGCGACCCATTCCTCGATACTTTCCTGAACACTATACACGTTCTTCACCCTGCTCCATGTTGACTCCATCGATGTGTTTTCCAGCCCATAGTTCTTGGATGTCGACAGCACGAGGTAATGGACACCCTGGGAGACCAGCTAGATCCAACTCAACAAGTAAGTATACTATCAAAGGTTAGGCCGGAAGACTATTATATAAAGAGACCACTGATTTGTAAAATGGACTTTATTTTTGTGCTCATATCCATGCCATACCTTTCCTTCGTCAAATATAGTCGCTTACATTCATTTGATTGCTAAAGCTGGAAGTTCTTGCATTTCTCAGCACATTTGCGATACGTCATTGAACTCGTGAGATTCTTAAGGATTAGTTAGGGAACGTGTTGGGACGTATTTTTTGACAAAAACACCGAGCCTTGTGCAGAGCTTTAATGAGTTGATTTTTGAATTAAATGAAGATGAGTATCACTTTATGTCCCTAAAGAGGACCTATATATTAAATTGATGTCAGATATCTCTCACTGATGTAACGTTGCCTCTTGATACTTGTTCGTGTGTAGAGTACTGTATGATCTTCCGTGATGCGTCAGTAAGACTTAACAGACATAAACAAAACAGCAGTACTTCATTTTACTCAGTACGTTGCCGGTTCGCCCAGGCATATATTTCCAGTGTATTGATCCTTGTAACTTCAGAATAACAGCTACTCTATACAAATGAAAGGACGGGAAGAAATATTGTTGACATGTTTTTTGTGCTTTAATATTTCGACCGCTCTCCAGCGATCATCATCAGTTATGAAACTGAAATTTACTCTCTAATTCCATTTTCGTGACTTTCCTGATCACACTGACAAGCCACATCAAAGAAATCTTTATTATAACGTTTAAGCGACCATTGTTTGCAGATATTAGATTTTAATTGACTTAAAAAATCTACATATCGATATTAGGTATGGGCGGCGTAGCTTGGTGAGTTGTTGCAGGCTTTTGATTTATTCTAAAAATCAATATAAACCATTTCATTTTTGTCCCTTGAAAAGGCTCATTACTGCGCGATTAATGGAATCACTAGGTTATGGAAGTTAATAATTAACCTGTTGCATAGAGTACAAATAACTTTTTATCATGTAAGAGACCAGCTTCAAGCATTGTGTTTCGACATGTAAGTTAGTGTTGATTCTTATGTTCTGTTCTTGTATACCCAAGTAACGTTCGGTTTTCTGAGGATGGGTGTAGCAGACTGACAAATCCTGACTAGTCATGTTGACTTTACAAATTGTAAAACGACGCTTCCTTGTTTTATCGGTCTCTCACAAAGTCTGTTTATTACAGGAACTAAAAAGATGATTAACATATGCCATTGTACTGCTCCTGTCCTCTAGTTTTGTTAAAACAATCATTGCTATTTCTGTTCTTCAGTTATATTTATTGATCTGAGTAAGTACCCAACGGCCAAACAAATTAAAGCTAAGCATATTCGTTCAACCAACATCATTTAACCTTTCTTTTGACCTCGCGTGATTGATGATCATAGGTACAAGTTGGATTTTTAGTTCGGGATGACATCTTGAGTGATCCAACATGCAAAACCTCTTACGCTGGACACAAAATTACACAAGATCTATTTCAATTGTTATCCTCCCCCCCCCCCCCCCCCCCCTCTCCTTATGTAAACGTAACACTAGTGGTACAGTTTAAATCAGTTTGGGCAGCATCCTAAACACCATTCAATATGTCAGAACCAACAATGCTAAACGGTGTTAGATGGGCCCTCTAGTAAATGTTTCCCATTTGCTGACTATACATGCATTCGTTTCACTCTTGTAGACAACGAGAAGGCAAGCGATCGAGAAGGCAAATCCAAGGGATCGTCCAAGAAAAGAACTCGCACAGCCTTTACCAATCACCAGATCAAAGAATTGGAATCAGAGTTCAAATCGAATCGATATCTAACAATATCTCGACGAAACGAACTCGCCAAGTCTCTGAAACTCACAGACAACCAAATCAAAATCTGGTTCCAAAACAGGCGCACAAAATTAAAACGACAGATTGCTGCTGATATAGCATTTACGATGGCTCGGCCAGGACATTTTATCCCATCTCATCCCACTGTACATCCACCAAACCACTGCTCACATTTTGTACATTCAGCATTACCAACCTGTTGGAATCATAGACCTAGTACACCATCAGGGTGTCATGGCCGATTCAACCATAGTCTTTTTCACCCCGTTAACAGACCCGCACTTCCAAATTGGACCGTTAACTTGAGAATGTAAAGCAAGTACAAATTTCGAAGGAACTAAACTGGACAACGAGCAAGGAGCCAAGTTTCAGTTACTATGCTGATACGGCCGGAATATATAAACCGATACTCTTATGGTTCCCCTTCCATTAAAAAAAAAATAGTTGTGCTAAACAACTAATGAGAAACTTATCAGATTTCGTATGACTGTAAAAACTCACGCTACATTAAGAGTCACCTTGCTCAGTTTAGTTCTGTCAGTAGTTGCATAGTGCAACAACAAATACACTGAATTAGAACCGTACAACCAAGGTGTACATCAGTTTTTGGTGATTGTACTCTAACCTACGCCTCTAGATTGAAAATATGAATATGTATAAAGTGCGTTTAAAACATGCGTTTAAGACATCATCAGGTGATTTGTCTATTTTCATCGGCTTGATGCGTCCTTGACCCGATCTCCGCACAGCGAAGGGAGCAGTTGCCCCTCTAACTATGTAATGAAATAGATAATCTGCACCCCGCCTCTCCCCCTTCTGAAAAATAATACTCAGGAAATATATAAATACCGCCCCCACCGCCCATGGAATTTGGGTTAAGCGCCCTTTTTCTTTATACTGAAATTGTTACTTTAAGATTACCTTATTAACAACAGCTGCTTTACAGAAGTCAATTCAAAAGTGATAAACTTTTTGATGCCAAGAACAATAGCTACACCTGTAAATCACTAGTGTAAAAGTTTTTTGAATTGCAGTGTGATTGATGACCCCTAGTGTTTACCCAGTGTGCCTCTTAATTAAAACTGATGTTATTAGTTACATTAACGACAGAGTGTTTCTAGCCTTATTTCCAGGCAATTCCTAACTAATGGGCTTCCTGTGGCAAGACGTAGAGACTGGGAGGAGACGAAAAGACTATCGCATCCCCAGTTCGTCCTCTTCCTGTTAGAGACAGGAATAAACAACCACTTTGCAAAGGACACCATAATAGGCTTTGATATTTATTCTAAGAAACGCCTATGTAATAAAGGCTTCTTCAATAAACAAGCCTTAACAATCTTCGATAGACGTCCCCTCCAACAGCTGTTTGGACCCCTCCAATAAAGGTCCTCCTCCCGCTGCCCTTGTACACCATGGCCAGATGGGCCATGTACATGAGTGGGTACAAATAACAAATAATGTAGTTGGAATGGCCCCTTACTTCTTACAGTGTTGATATGTTTATTTGACAATTTCTGTTCCCGTTGATAGTGTTATTAAGAAAGTCAACTGAACGGAGCAAGTCACAACGGGTGATTTTTTTTTTTTTCTTTTTCATTTGACAATTTCTGTTCCCGTTGATAGTATTAAGGTGGCTCGATATAGTTTTTATTGACCATCCTTCCGTTTTTCATTCATAGAATTGAGCAATTACTCTACATCAACCGAAACGATTTTTGCACCAGTTATAATTGAAATTAAATCAAGGTTTTGATTTTTGTCTATTTCGCTTCGATTTGTGTTGCCATAGGGACGGTAAACAAAGATGGTGACTACATGGTCAATAAACTATACATGCACTAAGGTTATAGATTACAAATTTAAATAATTCAAAAAAATGAAATTTATTGATTAGTTAATAATATACATGAAAAAAATTCTCGATGCTGATTGGCTGAGAGCAGTGCAGTTCAAATGTAATACCAGTGCAAAAATCTGTAATACCAGTGCAAAAATCTGTAACACCAGTGCAAATTACATTTGAATTTACTGGTCCAAAAATGTGCTTAAAATTATTTTTTTCTTATTCTCCTATTGTAAACATTAACAAGCATGACATGTACGAAGTTTTTCGGCACTCATTAAAGAACACGTATGTCTAAAAAAGTGGCAAAAACTTTGACAATCTGGTTGTCAGTTAAATAAAATTTTTGATGACTTGCGCGCGCTACTGACGCCATCACATCTCAACGAGCGCGCGCTCAAAGTTTTCTTCTTGAGATTTTATCAGTTTTTCTAAACAAATCACCGTTTATTTTCTCGAATTTATTCATGTATATTATTAAAAGGTAATCATACGTTTTCGAGTTCAATTTGGAATTAATTTGCACTCGTGTGTTTTTCAAAGAGCTCAAATTGCACTCGCCCTACAGGGCTTTTAATACCTTTTAATACCTTTCAATAACTTTTCAGCATCATTCCTTTAGGTTGAAGCTATATTTTGACAAACTTTCACTTCCACATGTCGATGAGCTCGATCGTTTTTCGCCAGTTTTGAAGAAATAGCAAAACGAAATCTTCAATAGCATCAAATGACCCGTACTTCTTTCATTTTGTGAGCTTTTGGACTTGTTTCTATAATTAAATCACCTCTTTTAAGCGTGAGAAAGCTTCCCGGGTCTGGCCGCCATTTCCTTTTTGGCTTTCTTCTTAAATCCTACAACTTTGCAGGTAAAGAGAATCTCGCGTTCAATCAATCAAAAACGATAACTTTTCTCTTTTTTCTTCGCAAAAATATAGTTAGAATCGCGATACAAAACTAAAAGCGATTTTGAGACGGCATTATCGGTTTATAATGACGGCGTTGGGAGAAAATATATTCAGGTATTGGCTCCGTCGCTGCGCGACTCCGCCAATACCGAATATATTTTCTGTCAACTAGCCGTCATTATAAACCGATAATGCCGTCTCAAAATCGCGTTTAGTTTATAGCAGTATTGCCATGACATCTCAACGTGCGCGCGGTCAAAGTTTTCTCAATTCTCGAGATTTTATTCGTTTTTCTTAAAAAATCACCGTTTATTTTCTCGAATTTTTTCATGTATATTATTAAAAGGTAATCATACGGTTTCTCGTTCCATTTGGAATTAATTCGCACTCGTGTGTTTTTCAAAGAGCTCAAATTGCACTCGCCCTACGGGCTCGTGCAATTTTGATAATCTTTGAAAAACACACGAGTGTGAATTAATTCCAAATCGAACTCGAAACCATAGGATTACCTATACTTAAAAATGAAATGATAAGCTCACCCTATTTTAATCACAATGATTTTCTTTTAAGTAGATTAACTGAGGTCAATGCAAGATTTTGTTAGTTTCTGAGTGTAATTGATGTTACCATGGCAACGATATAAAAATAAGGCTGAATTCAGTTTTTCTGAAATATCTCTTGATTTCAAAGAATTTCAGGCATCAAAATACTATGTAACAAAGTACATACCAAGACAAAGCAGATAACATACAATTAAAACTCTCTGATTGAAATGATTTGGAATAAACGACCAGAAATTGGCAGACAAACTTTTTGAAATCGGCTGGCCGTTTTCAAAACAAAAAGCTTGTCTTAGATCGGTGCTGAACTCGATAAACTGAAAAAAAATCGCCCGTCGTGACTTGCTCCGTTCAGTTGACTTTCTTAATAGTATCAACGGGAACAGATATCATTACTTTGTAAGAAATAAGGGCCATTCTAACCCCCCTCCTCCTCCCCCTCCCCCCCCCCCCCCACCCAAAACAACAACAACAACAACAACAACAACAACATCAACAAAACTTAAAGTAAAACAACTTTAGAAAAAAAAATCGGTATCCTAAAGATACCGGCTCGCTGTGAAATCGATTGCGATTTTGAAAAAATAAAAAATAAAAAAGGGGGAAAATTGAATATTATTTACCGGCTGGGAGGTCGGTCCGGATAGGGAAAACTGTGCCCTCGGTCTTGAAAACGTATAGACAAGACCTCGGGCACAGTTTTCCCTATCCGGACCTCCCAGCCAGTAAATATTTATATTTTTGATGTAGCTTCTTGATCAAGTTTTGATCGAACTTGTCAGATATTTTCTTGTGCCGTGTTGGTTTTATTAATAATTGAGCATTGGGTGTTGGCTTCGTAATTCCATTTGCAAATCGTTAGACTTGAGCGTATTCACCGTAAGCCCATTTCTCCACACAACAAATAAACCCTGCATTGTAGGGACGTAAAAGAACCGGACCACTATTCAGGAAAAGTAGGGCGATCCTGGAGATCCTCGAGGGCCGCATGTTAAATATCACCTCATATAAGGGAATCCAGAATGATGCAAGATCCCGGGTTCCTGGAGCTGTCTTATTGATTCAAATGGCCGGATTCCGGATTCCAAAATTAAAAATACTCGTGGATTCGGGTTTCTGGATTCCCCTTACACGGGGCGATAAATAACTATCGCTGGACTAATGGTTAATCGATGCGTTACCTTTGTAGCACAAAGATTACAACTACTACTCAGTAGTCAGTATGTAATTCATTAGTGAGTGAGGCACAAGAGAAAGCATGGAAATAATGTCCTATAGAGGCTTTACACCATCACGTGACGACAGGCGCCATGACAGGAGGCAGGAACAATAGAGTCTGGACTAATCTGGTTTACATGAGAAAGAGTTTAGTTTCCCAGGGGAAAAAGACTCTATTGTTGTGCGTCCTGTCATGGCTGCCATCACGTGGTGGTGCAAAGCCTCTATAGTATCTAGAGCAGTTTTCATATGCCTTTGGAAAAGGCCGTGCCCTTCCGTGTTGTGCCGTGCCGTGTCTTAGCTAGTCTCCTCAGTTCGCAGCCCTGCCGGGACACGTCACGGGGCAATTGCTGGGTTTTATCCATTTCCAAAAGGACGAAGAAGTAGCAACCAAACTATCAGTTTAAGAGAATAGACAACATTTTGTAACTTCTGTAACATTCAGTGTGGATGAACAAAGCATGACCGGTTCAATATATACACAACGTATCAAACATTAATCAACACATAGTCATGACTTAATGAGACAAAATGGGAAAGAAAACTATTGTATGAGCTTGAGATTAACATGAAAAATCAGCAACTTTATCTTGTTAATCTCAAGCTCATACAATAGTTTTCTTTCCCTTTTTGTCTCATTAAGTCATGACTATGTGTTAACTATGTGTTGACACTACCGAAACATGTCTGTAAAGTAAAAAAATGAAGTTACAGAACGTCGTCCGACGAGAATAAGAGAATAGGAGAATAGGCTATTCTCTTAAACTGATAGTTTCATCCATTCCTTTGGGAATCAAAAGAAAAAGAACCGGTAGCCATGTTGGATGAACAAACAATAGACGCTAATGAGAAATCTTTTGTTGAAGTTCATCCAAGATGGCTGCCGTGACGTCACATGCAACCCAAGAATAGAGAGTGTACAGCGGTTTTCATATGACTGGGAAACAGTATGGTCACCGCACGGCACGGTTACGGCACGATTACGGCACGGTTACGGCACGGTTACAACAGAATTTTTGAATGTTTTATATAAATTACGGTACTGACAAGGTCATGCCGGGTACGGACCATACCGTTTCCCACTCATATGAAAACCACTCTATTTCGCATGACTGTGAAAACAGCAGCGCATGGCCACGGCACGGTTACGACGGGAATTTCGAATGTTTTTATAGACAACACGGCACTGAAACAGACCACGGCCACAACACGGACACGGCATGGCGCGCGCGGTCCGTTTCACACTCATACGAAAACTGCTCCATTATATTCTACAATTTTAATCAAATACTTTGCAATTTCACGACACGTCGTTAGAGCAAGTACTGGATGTGTTCAAGTATCTCGGTGTTAAGAAATTCGTCACCGCGTTTAGGAATGGCCAGGATCAACCACAACATCCTTGTCACAATTCTGGATAGAGACACTGGTATGGCCAATGGCAAATTATGGTGCAGAAAGCATAGAACAAATAAAGCTATTTTTCAGGAGCTCCAAACTCCATGTCAACTCGTCGTGAGTACTGCTAAACGGATGGATCGAAGCTAAGGTATCTTTGGTCATGCAACGAGAGCTGGGAAAGGCGGGAAACTACCACCATTATCCTAGAGAGATTAGTGGAAGGTAAAAGATCAAGACGACGACAAAGAAGGCGCTGAATAGATGACGTTAAGGGTTGGACTGGCCTGTCAGGTCCCGAATCAACTACCTTAGTACACGACAGGTCAATAGCAGTGGCGAAGAACTGTTCGCCTCATGTCATGTAAGGGAATCCAGAATGATGCAAGATTCCGCATTCCTGGAGCTGCCTTATAGATTCAAATGGCCGGATTCCGGGTTCCAAGGGCTGGATTCTGGATTCCATGGACTGGATTCTGGGTTCCAAGGGCTGGATTCCGGATTCCAAGGACTGGATTCCGGATTCCAAGGACTGGATTTAAAAATACTCGTGGATTCGGGTTTCTGGATTCTCTTACATGGGGCGAAACTGTACTGAGATAATTACCAAGTGGTCGTCGACCCTCAAGCATGAGGAAGACACTCAGCGATCTAAATTCGTGCTCACTAGCAATATGAGTTTATTTAATTTAATAATTCCCCCTCCCCGATCCACGAATGATGAGGTCGAAAACATTTAGTATCTTTTTGGAACAACTGGACATTACTCAGGGGAGGGGGGGGGGGGAGTCTAAATTAATAAAATCGTGAACAGTACAGGAAGAAGGCAACTCCGATGAACATCTTGAAATTTAGAATCTAGTAACCCGGGGGGGGACTACTATATATAAGAGGGCGGGAATGCTCGCGTCGGAAATTTCTAAACTGACCCCTAAAACTATGAAAAGTAAGACGGTAGAAACTTAGAAGTTGTTGATATTTCGCTTTAAATCAATAAATAGTCAATTTCTGTGTGTTTTCCTAAGCCGCAATATCAACAGGAAAATTCCATTGTTCTATTCAAACTCAAAAGGAATTTTCCAACCATCCCTTTGCATTAGAATGAATCTATTGTGATATTAGTATGCCCGCATATTGTGATCTGTATTTAGCCAGAAGCAACGGGTACCTCAGACGTGGCGGCTCGGTGTCTATTATGCTTTTTGCCGATGCTATAAAAACCTTCGCGGAAAGGATAAAACTGAATATCTATCTATAGAATATTCTACTCCAGTGATTATTCAACTCTTAATTGTAGCACTTCATTCTTCATTTTGCCGCAGTTTTCGAAATGCCAAATATGTCGATCGTGGATAGCAAACAAGTGAGATCACTTCTTGAAATTCAAGCTTTGAGTTTTCAACAGTTTCAAGCACAAGCCGTCGTTACAACGGATTGCATTGAGAGGTATTTAGACACTGATTATGATACTTAAGAGAAACTAATTTGAAATAAGATGCCATTAAAAGCAATCAATAAAGTGAAGTGTTCCTAAAGTGTCTAGTATGATTTTATAGCGATTTATATTAGAAAACAAGCACTTAGAGTCTTGAGCATACTATTATGGTAGTATTCAAAAACTACTACTGTAGGAGAGATCTCGACTAAGAGCAGAAATAAGTACTTATGTTCGCGTTGAGAAAGCAGATTTCACTCTACCTCTCAAGAATGATTTCTTGGTTCTTGATCAAAATATCGTCGTAGTCAAATTATGTTGTTGAGTGGCAAATGAGGCATGCATAGTTGATCGTGCGCATACACTCACAACTGACACTAAATGATGCAGTATATGGATTAATAAAGTATGTAGATTGTAAGAGTCGTGGCAGCTTCTTTCTACGAAACAAACAAGTCCGTTTACCCTTAAGCAATTATTGAACTAACAATAGATGACTTGTGTCATGTTAAGTATTTTTGGGGTATTTTGACGCAAGTTTTGAAAATATATGCAATTCTGATATTGTGTTAACGCAATACCAAAGGGAATGATAAATTGCCTGGAGCAAAATCAATCTGTTCAGCCCACATGCTAGCTTGTCTACGCTTTCCAACCCTTCCACAATCAACACCCCCCACCCCCCATCCCCGAGCTACGAATTTTAGTGTTTCGAGAATCCAAACAAACAACTAAATACGAGTATTTTGAACTGCGCATGCTGGGTCGTAAATTTAGAAAGTGACGTAAAATTAACAAGGAAAACAATGTTGTTTGTACAAGAAGGAAAATCACTCATCTATAAAGCGATCATCCTAAAATTGCTAATAACACCAACGATTTCCTCACTCGACGATTTCAAAGAGTAATCACTGAACTTAACTACACTACATTTATCTAGATAGGTAAATTGGCTAATTTGCTCCATAATTACTCAAATTTGGCTTATTTGCACATGATACGGCTCATGATTTCTGATTACCCACCAGAATAGATCCCACAAAGTTGATCATCTTTTGCGCGACAGAGATATCATTCACGAGATCAAATAATTTTTAGTTTGCGTCTGCTTTTGTACTGAAGTTTTTGTTTGTTTGTAAGTTTCCGAGGGAATAATTACAGGAATATAAGAGCTCACAGCAAGCATGCTTTCTTGTATGTATAAATAACATTAATCCATATAATGCACCGCATGACAACGAGTCAGTGGTCATAGAGTCCATAGACTATTTGATGATCACAGACTATTTTATTCGAGACTTCATCCTGCTGGTGGTACACACTAAAGGGCTATAATGTTGCTAATGAAGAAATAGCGAGCCCTTTAGAAATCGATCTGTTTGCCATTAGTTTAGATTTTAGTGACCGAACAAAAGAGCCACTTTGTTTGAGCTCACAGAACAAAGCCCTTGTGCTATTGTGTTGCAAATAATCCTTCAAGCCATTAAGAGAAGTAATCACTTGTGATCCATGACGCAGCTTCAATACACCCCCCATTAACGACCAAAGAACAAAAGTCTTGTTCTCAAATACAACGTGCGCTCGGTTCTCTGCGTTATGAAATATCGTTATAACCAACCCCCAAAATCATATCATGAGTATTTTTAACTCCACACTGCTTAAGAAAGCCATCAGTAATATGAATTATTGGTTAGTTCATGGTTGTATGAGTTCGGCATTTGGGGTCAAGAGAACCACAGGACGCTTCAGTGGGTCTACTATCTGTCTAAAAAGCTAATAATATGCGTCGTTTTTACTTAGTGCCCATTTACCAATTAACGATAAGACGTGTGAAGATCTTAAACAATAGGCTACAGTCTTTCATCTTGTCAACGGTCAAGAACCAGACGCACGGGTCCTTGTGAATGTGAAGAACTTGTGGCTGCGGTGTTCTTTTGCTTTTAGCCAAGAAGCAAAGGAACACTTTGGCTGAATTCAAACCAAAGGGTCCTTAAAAGCTGTGCTTTATTAGGTGTTAATTAGGCCTAATAGCATTATTTGCTCATTAATATCTCTTATCAATGGAGAAGAATAGGGAATTACCTTCAACACTCATTAGCAGAATAGCCACATAAACCATATTTACTTTACAAGGCCAATTGCTAGGACAAATAATTAAGTAAATATTTTCCTATCGCTCGGTACAATACAACTGCACATGTTCTTCTCCAAGGCTAATTTGCAAGAATAACAGCACAATCAAAGGGATGGTTCAACTGCTTTTGTTTGTGCACATGTATTTCAGTCAGTCCACAATTAATACGCAAGCGATAATCATGAGGAGAATAGAAAGATCTGCCAATGATAACCCACGAGTCAGCCAATGATCACCATGTTTGTTGTCAGAGTATCGACAAAAGATACTAAATAATGAATCAAAGACCATTTGAACCATTAAACAAAGCCACATCACATACATACCCCATTAGTTCTTGTAACGATAGATCGGTTTGTCAGATATCTGTAACTTTAGCAGCAAATTCAATAAGAAATGTTATAAGTTTTAAAGTCATTTTGTTTGAGCCAGTACTTTAAGCTTTTAGAGCAAGATGGGAATGACATATATGAAGCAAATGTCTTTGGAGGAAGAATACGGAAATCTATGAAGTAATGAGAGCTATACACTAAACACTTTTATTTTTTCAGGGCAAATGTAAATCTCGAGTTTGTGAGATAATTTTCGTGTTAAACCGAATCAATGTTTTCTTGTTTGCTCAACTGTAATCATCGCGACATTGGAAAATGCTTTCTCTCAAAAATCCAAACAGTTGATGCTATATAATACGAGGAAACAGGCGAAATCTCAAAAACATAACGGTCATTCACTTCTCTCAAGAATTTCTCGCATTCTCATTATTACAAGCTCATTTTAATTGATTATAGTTTTTGTATGTAAAGGAAAGTCACCTTTCCGTTTTATCTTATATTCTTTAAATACATTACGTAATGGCGAAAGTCACGTCCTTGACGATCAGAAAGGATCCTTTGTCAAAGTGGTGCTATTATCCAGTAAACCATTTCATTGGGATTTAACGGCAAGGTATTGAGTCTATAGCACTATCAGCCTTCTAACTAAACAACCACTCTCCAACCTTGAATGGCACCTGCACTTCAAAAAAACGTTCATGTCGCATTTGTTTTATTTGCCAACGTTCTAAAACTCTTTATATTTGTACTACTTAGATGCCGAAAAAAGTTATTTTAGCTGATATTTCTTTCTATTCCTAAACATCCCTTTTCTATTTAAGGCTACCAATTCTATCTTTTAATATAAATTATGAAATTCTCCATCCTTTGAACATTCCGTGTCTATTTCAGTCGCTTTCTATGACTCTAATAGAATTGACCGGGTGAATTAAATACTGATAAAGAAAACGTGATATTGACTTCAACTAATCACAACGAGAGCCCACAATTTTTATTTATATGTTTAAATTATAAGGGCAATTTGTCAACACACACGACCATTCAGTAAGGAAAAGCTAATTTGTCTTGCCAATAGTATTAAGAAGAGAATTAGTGCATAAACCAGATGCCTTAAACTCTTCATAATCAATTAACTGTGCAATTTAAAAAACAGCATATTCAATTTTTAATAAGAATCCTTCGGCAAGAAATAAAAACAAGTTTTATAACGAGAGAATCTGAAATTCGTTGCTTTTCAGACTCTTTCTCGGGATTAAAAAAACAGTGGATCTTCAAGTTTTACTAAAAAAATATATGAAATTAACTAAAGTAATGAAAAAATACCATACTTTAAGGTAATACCAGACGACTTAATTTGTTAAGTTTAACTAATTTTTGGTGATCAAAATGAAGAAGATATTAAACAATTCAGTCGCTAGGTCAAAACTTTTTAATATTTCTGAACAACCGATATTAAACTGTTTGGAATTACAATGAAAACGATAAAAATAATATAATTTTTTCTTCGCTTTTAGCCATTTCTTTTCGCTTCTTATAGAAAATTGCTCCTATCTGAATATGCATTTCATGAACGTTTAGAATGCCTTTTGTAGAAAGCGAAAGCTGACTACTTTTAATTTCCAAGATTATATTTTTTCGTGTTTCTCATAAAATGATATATATAAAATGATGTATAAAGAAGTGAGAATTTTCATAGCGATTCTCGAGTTCATCATAACTTGGCAAATTGAAAATCTCATGCTTTCGCGTTTTATTTACTAGGAAATATATAAAATCAAAAGAGAGAGATAGAAAACAAAAGGTAAAGATTTGAAAGTGAAAAAATGAAAGGCTGAAATGCATTTTGAAACGGCGAAGCAGATGTCTCTTTTTAGCCGTTTCGCTCGAACGGTCAACCATGCCTAGCCATTAGACAAACTCTTTCGTATCTAGCAGTTATCAAGGTCGTCTTGATCAGTCGTAATGGCTAGGTCTTTGTTTAAACTCATCCTTATAAATCTCCCAAACAAAAGCAAAACAAAACCGATTCTATGGGAGACACAATAGAAGAGGACGATGAATTACCCTTGTGTTGGTTTTAGATATTATGGCTGTAGGACTTTTCCACAAGCAAGGGCTCCAAGATGTCTATCCCATAGTTGATCTGCATTTGTGCCCGAGGTATAACCTCCACAAAACTATTCATTTGAGTAACTTTAAGAAATCACAAAGCAAATGTCAATAAAAACATTCAAAGTTTAACTTGTACATGGATCCAGCTATTCTATAACACTCCTTACAACTCACCAAGAATACGCTTCGATTTGAAAAAAAGGACATTTTACAAAAACGATTCTTCTCTACTCCTATTACTGAGAAAAAATTGAAAGTAATAGTTACAGCTCTGTTGTATCGGCATAAACTGATCTTCGTGAAATCACATGATTAAAAACAAAAGGACAAACATCTCCATTAGCTTCAAATTTATTAAGGATTTTATACATTGATATAATAGTTTATATTAGATAAGAGTATAGACTGTGCTATATAAATACTAAAAGTGAGATAATTTTATAGGTATAATTTGAGAGTTTTACTGATAACTAGAGACAAAAGGGCTAAATGGCTTTTGAAGTAGATGATTCCGTTAAACATTACATTGCTAAGCGCTGAAGAATAATATTTCTTTAAGTACAGGATGTCTTGTTAGTTTTTTATCAATTTAACTTTGATTTAACCTTAAGCTAAAAACTGACGAAGTTTCAGTAGTTGGTTAAAGCAGCGTAAGCCGTTATTTGCTTGTATAGTATTGATATCGCTATAATCGTATAAAGCAATGTTGACCAATTAATGAATCCTTTCCTCTCCGTCAACTAGGCGAACATTTGAGCGAAAGTTATCTATAGGCCCATTTTGTTTTGACTCTTCCAAACCAAACAACTGAATCTCAAGTACATGTGTTTGGAAGTACATCTTGCATTGATCTTCAACTGAACTATTCATTTCGTCGGTTTCAAGTAAAGTATACAGCTATCTACATGTATATACTTGTTGTTCACAGCATTTGATACCTTATATCTGAGCGCATTTGAATATTTACAGTTTAGTTATCCATATATTTGTCTTTAATTGATGATAGAAGTTAAAGAGTCCGAAGAAAAGTTTTTGATCGCTGATGAAGGAACACTCCAATGGTTCATCTGTGACGGGTGCTGTTTAATAGGTTTGGAGTTGACCATCGTAACAAGACTGGGGTCTTTGGTAGAGTTGCCTAAAGACCAATTTGGAGAGACAGATGACTGAGTATCGGAACTTATCTCTTCTTTGGCCACATTACTTTGATTTTCGTGCACTGCTTTCAAGTTCTTCTTGAACTTGGATCTTCGATTTTGGAACCAAATCTTGACTTGCGTTTGAGTGAGGCCGAGACCTGCTGCAAGCTCTGCCCTTTCTGGCAAAGCCAAATATTGCGTCTTATCAAATCTGTTGTTTAACTCTCGCAGTTGCCAGCTTGAGTAGATTGTACGCGGTTTCCGCACTTTTTTTCCTTTTCCGTTGAGTCGTGGTTCATCGGTTTTATCTTAAACAGACAAATACACAAAACGTTTAGACACTTCAGCTGAGTAATAAAATTCACACTCACTTAGTTAGAAGTGAATAAGTAAACCGTGAAAGAAACCAAATTAAACATGATGAGAGTGAAGTGCTGCATTGCTGACTTCTACTCACAATGTTGTCCTCTTCCACAGCTATATATACGCAGCAGTGTTCTTTTCAAGTTCACTGCTCATCCGATCCCAAATGAACAGGTAACTTTAGCTGCAATTTGAGATCATTTAAGGGCACAAAATAAAGCTTGCTAAAGTGTTTATCCACTTCTTATAATAAGCAGATATTAGTGCTTTAACACTAAAGATCAACAGGATTGGCTATCATTAGCATTTTGTACCTTCATGTATCAGATCGTGACTTCCTGGATATGTCGGCAAAGGTGTCGGCGACAAATAAGGATGATGAGATAGTGGATGATGGTTCAGCATTGGCATGAACCCATTTCTTGTGTTACAGTGTAGGCTATACTCTGGTGCTCTCTGATGTTGATAATAGCTCATCGGGTAAAGATTATAGTTGGGTGATACGGGATTGTAGGTGTTATAACTGTGAGACACGGGCGTGCTGGAGAGGTCCATGAACGCAGATTTGTAGTCACTGTCGAAGTGAGGCTGAGAACAGTGCTGGTTCATATGTCAGTAGTTGATCAGTGAAGCTCTATTTGTAGACAGCCCCTCACAGATGTCGACGTCAGTCTCAGAGCTTTCGCAAGGCAAGCTTGAATGACTCGCAACAGCAGATCAATATTAGTCATCAACAAACATTCGCCACGCGTGGACTTCTGAATATGTATGTTGGTAAAGTGGTCGCCTCTGACAATGGAATATGCTAATCTAATTGGCTGTTATGATAATAAGCTACTAATTACATTGTATTTTATCTCTTAATGACTTTCATACACAACAAAGCAGCTGTCACTCTAAATCCCTTTATCGATCCTGTATAATTTTGTCTTTGTTTGGAAGGTTTGATCATCTTGAACAAGAAATGTTTTTATTTGCTTTTCTGGTTCATCTTGAGTTTCAAATCAAAACAGCCTTTCGCGAGGACCTGAACGCCCAAAGTGTGAGGTATTGGTGTATATGTTGCTGTAATGAATCTAACAGTCCCGTTCAAAGATCATTAACACATGCATGTCTTTAATTGAATCTAAGTGGCTTTTTCATCACTCTAAAAAAATGGGATTTTACGGCACAGAATACGATCATTAGTCACACTTTAAAATTTTGTCAATAAAACAGATTTGTCAAATCGGAAAAGGGTTGCATTTCAAGATCTCGAGTAATTTGGTTTAGTCTAGATTTGTGTACAAAGGAAAGTAGAGTGATTCCTTTTGAAAGTTTTGAACAATGGAAAAACACTATGTCTTCCTGTCTTGATTGTGCAGCCGAATTAAGTGATCAATGATCTCCAAAGTACATCACTCGAAAATTGCTTTTTCAACAATCAGAGAAATTGAGACTAAATCTTCAAAGCGGCAAAGTTGGATCAACCCTTCCGTTTCTACTGTGCTAGCATGCAATGCTCCAGACAAACGTTCTTTGGATACCGGTGGCAATGTCCAAAGAATGTGCTTTGAGAGGTTATCTTGGCCGTGACAACTTTGAAACAAAAAGAATAACAATAAACAAACTTAAAATATCACTTTTGATTAATATCTCGAAAATTGATCCGGTGCTGAATCTGAAAGTAAGCTACTTGGAGACTTTGCTGAAGTGGCCGCAAAAACAGGGAAAATTACAAGTCTAAAAGATTTGAGTTGTACAAAAGATTAACAGGGGGGTGAACAGTCGCATCCAGCTTGCTGGAACACAATCTACAAAAATACACCAAACTTAGACATCCAGAAATAATTAAAACTATTCACAACGACCACAAGTGAAGACTATTTCAATTTTCGCAAAATTACAGAAAATTGTCGTGCTAATTCAAAGGGTTTTTCTCCTGAGGCGCAAAGCTATTTGCTTCGAAATAAATACCATATGTATTGCTTGGTAATCTAGACTAAGGATAATTTGAATGAAAGAAGTTTAATATAAACTAAAACCAATATTAAAAACTGGTTTTCGTTTGAAATTAAATTTGCTTCCAACCATATTCTTTTTGTCTCAATGTTTATAGTTCCCAACTGATGTTGAATCTGTCACTTTGACTAGTAATAAACTTGCTTGGATCAAGGTTGCCGTCTTCTCACCATACGCTCTCAGCCGGTACTTAGATTTTAACCGAACTTTCAAGAAATCACAACTCACATTTGGTGTAAGAGCCACATTTATCTAAGCAAATCAAGTTTTTGTTGCATTTGTATGTTAACTAGAAATTACTCACTGAAACTTAAGACGGAGTTTGACGGAGTGTTTATGAGCGATTCAAACTGTTTATTCCCATTGTTTTGAAAGTTTTGCTTTTGTTTAATGAAAAAGAGGAAAGCCAAATTTGCACTTGTTATGAATCTCGGCGGGTAGTCGAAAAATGCCACTTTTGATGAAAGGAATAGTTCATGGTAGCATTTATCAGGAAGTCGAGGAAATAATCCATCATTATTCATCACCTTACACTCATTATTTCATGTGGAGAGATAATATGTTGACCGAGCCAACGATTTAAGGTGTAATCACCATCGAGCTGAGCTGTTCATCGACGATACGCTCTTCATGAAGCCTTTATTTACCTTTTTTAATGAGTTTCAGTTCAACTTTTGTCAAAACTAATAACCGAAGCCACAGAGCCGTTAGTGAAACTCCTGCTGCGACAATTACCTGAAGGCTACCAGAGCAAATGAAAAATTCTCCACATCTATGAATAACCTACACATTTGGGAGAAAAGCGGAGGATAAGGCTGCGATTTTACAGACATCTTGCCCTTTTTAGCTTTCAAAATATTTGTTTTATTTGTATTGTAAAGGAGTTTTATAAAAATGTCTTTTTGGAGATAGGGGGAGTATGATCTGTAAACGAGAAATTCAAAGACGTTTCAACTGAAAATTCAATTTATCTTACTTATATAGTTAGAGCATTTTTTGTTCATTTTGCTAATTTTGCTTTTTTTTTCAAATTATCAAAAGGACGTAGAGAATAGACTAGTGCACGCAAAATAACTAAAGACTATACACGAATTCTTCAATTCAACTTTATGCCACTTTGCACGGAAAATAAGTCTATACACGAATTCTTCAATTCAATTTATGCCACTTACACGTTGTTAAGAGTATTTTTATTCATTTTTCTAAATTTTCTCTTTTTTTCAAATTATTAAAAGGGACGTCTTTTAACACAATAGATGCACAAGCTTCTACATTAAAACAACTCTTTAAAACATCGTAAATACACACCAATCCACACCCCTTTTTCTCTCCCTTCACGAGCGAAAACCAAAACTAAGCAGACTCTTGTAATGTGACAAATTGAAAGGATATCTTACAAAGGTGCTTAAAAATATCAGAGATCAAGGTGATAGCTATCATGAAATTATTATGAGGCCTAATTATTTGCCGAGTAACGCAGGTAGCCGCAAAGATAATACAATCCCATGAAAGCACGCGAAGTCAAAATCTTCTTGGTTTTTCAAAGCACTTATCATATAATCACTGAATAGGTTGAATAATGAGAAGCCAGTTGCACGTAAGTCAGGTTTCTCACTTTTGACGTTGTATTGCTTTCTGGGGCCGGTTGTACAAAGGGTGAATAGCGCTATCCAGCGGATAAATCCTTATCCAGCGAATAAAATCTATACAAAATCTATACAGTGGATAACTCTTATCCAGTGGATAACTCAGTATCCAACCTTCGTACAACCGGGCCCAGTATGACTATCTTTACGAAATTTTCCATCTGTTATTAGTCCAACATTTCGTATGCACTTGATCAATACTCAGTTTGATAGCAACGGGCGACGGATTATCAGTTCAAACGAAGTTAACACAAGAAAAAATATACCTTAAGCTGTGAATACAGTTTGGATTCATGAAAACTATGAACTTCTGTATGATTAAGTATGGTACAAAATGGGTGACAGGAATGCAAAGTAATAGAACTAAAAAAAGAAAAGATGATTTAGGAAGTAAGGAACTAAAATTGATGCAAATGGAAGGGAAGAAAGGAGAAGTAGAAACCAATTAAATTACCAAACAAAGTGCGTGCGAGTGTGTAGATTTTTTAAGTCAAATGATTTTAGCCACCATTCGTACATAGAATGCGAAACCACACCATGTCAGTCTTTTGACGATTAATCGCCACTTTTGGTACTAAGTGCTTGACGGCGGGTAAGCATTGAGCTAGAATATAACACTTGTACTCTAAAATAATCAAAGAATACTAAGAATAAAGAGAAAATCAACTGCAAAACGTTCATTCACACAATCAGTTCAAAAAGACAATCGAAAACTACAATGGGTACATATCTTGGGACTGAGCCGGTTGAGTTCCAGTCAGTTTTATGAAAATGTGCTATTACAACAACTAAACTTTCCAATTCTCCGACAGCCTGATATAATTACAGCGTTTTTCAAAAACCCTGAGCTCCCTAATGTATATATATACAAATTGACCAGTTCAGTTTTCTGTATACATCTTTAATTTTGCGCTTTTCTAACACAATTTTTGGGCATTACAAGAACTGTAATAATTAGAAAAAAAGCCAAAAGAAAAACTTATTCTCGATCCTGTTATTTTTAAAACGTAAGTATAAAACTCTTTTCTTACTCATACTACTTTATCTACTGTATATAGTTACTTGAACTCATTTTAGTACTGGACCATTTTTATAGCCAGCCAAGTATTATGTAAATTTGGGTACTTACGCACACTAGAACAACACCTTTAGCTTACCAAAATAGTTCATTGCCAACAATCTTTGTCTGTGAGCTGTAATGACTAAATCTTAGCTAATAGGACAAATCCGATAAATTTGGCACTCAAATAATAAAAAAATGCTACCTAAGAGTTACAGCTAAAGTAGAACATTTTTCACAATTAGCATAGTATTGCATAATGGCTGCAACACAAAGGTAAACTCGATATA
Source organism: Telmatactis stephensoni (assembly GCA_029948255.1). Lineage (NCBI taxonomy): Eukaryota > Metazoa > Cnidaria > Anthozoa > Actiniaria > Isophelliidae > Telmatactis > Telmatactis stephensoni. The sequence continues at coordinate 267,102 of JALIZF010001506.1, forward strand.
CAAGACGAAGGACCATTTCATTTGGAACTAAAGTAGTCTGCCGATTATCTATCACTCTCAAATCAGATCTCTGGCTTTATCGTTTAGTTCACAATCCACATATTGACTATACTGACTACTATATTTTAAATTTCTTATATTTTTCATTTTGGTTTTCGATGAAAAAATGAGTGAAATGCCTTCATTTTCCCATTTAACTTTTTTTCTATTCAACCATAATCGGTCACCCATAAAGCAATAATCAGAGTTCTACTAAGGGACCCATGATTACAAACTACGCGCGCACGCTACGAATCCCCTCAATGTGTTAAGAAAAATTGATTTTTCCCAATTACCGAGAAACCATGGGCTGGCTATGGTTTTTATCGACGCCGAAAATTACGAGATGTGTGCAAAAATATAAAGAGCCGGAAGTCGTGTTGATAATTTGAAAGCTTGCGTTGAACTCGGATCTTTTGCCTTAGCAAGATATTATTGGTTAAGAATAACAGGCTACGCACCCCCCCCCCCCCCCCCCTGTTGATTAGTGCCTTAAGATAGTGTCATTGTTGTGTGAGAAGGCTAGAAAAGTCTTAAATTTCAACTAGGAAAAGAACTAATTTTTAACTCTGGTTTCTATGACAACGATCCATTCTTGAGAACTTAATAATTATAAGAACAATAGGAACTAATCTGTTGACCTTGTACAACACCTCGTGTCAATAGGTCAGTAATTGAATCTTATTGATCAGAACTTGAAAGGCTTAGTTTAATTACTCAAAGGACTAGAATTGAACTTTGTACTTCAGCTGTTCAGCAGTTTTAGACGCAGTTTTGACGCAGGCGCAGAAGCCGAACATCTGCCTAATATTCTAAGGTAGCGTCACCAATTAGTTTTGTTCACCGACAAACTTTGAGTCAAGAAATATCTACTTGATCTTGAATAAGACTTTAGGTTCTATATCCCAGTTTATTTTGACTTAAATGTACAAGCGACTGTCATCAACGCTTTGTTAAGTTAATCCTTTTTACAAAGAGTTATTGTAGGATTCAGGTCATTAGGTCAATAGGCCTTATTCAGGTCAAGATCGTGAATAATTAATGAGACTTTAGGAAAACCCAGTACAAACGAGTTTAGTTGGTTACGCTAATGAACTCCTATAAATAAGGCTGGCTACTAGCTTAGATCCTCTCAATCAAATTACTCACAGTTTGACTCCAAAGCTGTAAACTACTACTGTTTGTGACGACGAATAAAGATTCCGTGTACTCTCTACCAGCTCTACCGTTTGGTCTTTCATAGAACCAAAGCCACTTTATAACAGTTGTACGATCACGAAAGATAAGGTAGCTGGAGATGCGTACTGCAGGAATCCGGCAGCCGGCCCTCATAATATAATAGAGATCAATTCGGATCACTGCTTCCAAAAATAAACTGTCATCAACCCAACTTAAGATTGCCATTTTCCTTTTTATTTCATTTCATTCTCCGCGTACAACTGAAAGATAATTTCATGTCACAGTTTAAAATCTTTCCTTTTTACCATGATAAGTCTATTCGTGCCGATTAGCATCCGCGCGATCTCATACGAGGGCGTCACACATATCAAATAAGGTGGGCCAAGTAATTGGTTTGGTAGGCGAAGGCGGTTCTTCCTGAATGTTTTCAATGGTGGGCGGGAGTTACTACATTTCCGGCCGCTCCAAGATTTAATCGTAGTTTAGAAGAACTGTTTATGTCGTAGAAATTAGATAAGCATCGAAGTAATTGCTCTTTTGAGCAGAAAGATTTTGTCTTTGGTACTTATTCTAACATCATTTTGGTAAGCCTCGGTTCATGGAAACTAACCAAGGACTCGAGTGATTTTTCGAATTGTGTTCCTCAAACTAGAGTTGAATACAACCACTGACATAAACAATTCTTGAAACCGTCGATACAAAAACGACTGTTTCTTCATCATTACTGACATTAATACATACTTTAATATATCGCATTAATGGCGGTCAAATCTGTATTTTGCGGGGTGTAAACAAAAAAAGACTAGCAATTACGGCGATATCATTGCCTTGGATTCTCCTTTCCTGCAATGGAGGAGGTGCTGTTGCTAACAGAAAGCTCGTAAAACAGCGATTACGCCAGTTAGACTACATTTCTTTCGTGGAACGCCCTCTTTATTGTCATTTCTATAATCTGTATTAGAGCTGTCTTTTCCTCGTCACGAATTTTACAAAGCCCATGCAACTCCCAAGATTCTATATGCGGTCATATTTGTAGCTCAAGGTTGGTTTTATATTATGTTAAGTTGAACGTTTGATCTCGGTTTCTTTCAATAGATTATAATGGGAGGGAGATCGAACAAGAAATAGAAGTCTCTTTTGATAGTACGTAGAAACTTAGTGCTGTAGATGATAAAACTCATATCTTTTGGACTTAATTCCAGAAAGGAAAATACCACAATTGTATTCTTGTAGGGATACTGTCTAATTTAACTGTACAAAGTGAAGATATATATACATGATTTTGGTGTACCTTCTAAATTACTACAAGAACTACGACCCTGGAGATGGCAGGGTATTAATACAGGAATACAAAAGATAGCAAACGATTTACGTATTGACAAATTCACGCAAGGAAATAATCGATGCGTTTGAAAACTGACCAGATGGGACCAGTTGTTCCACTCAATATGTAAAGCAAAAAATATGATAAAGTTCTTAATGATGAACTAAGATGACATTGCATATCCTGCACTAAGAGAATTGACTCATTTCATTGAATTTCCTTGAAAATACAAGTATTTACCTACTGTCACATTCTCGGTGAAGTTACAAAAGTAATTAATTTTAGTTGCCGCATTTAGACAGTTGTTCAAACTATGGACAAAAAGGGAAATAAAACTAAAAATTAAGGGAGCAATTCAATAATACAACATCAAACAGACCGGAAAATGTACACCAAGAACTGGTAAGAAGAACGAAGAAATTCACAGTCAAACTTGGATAGGAAGCAAGCTTTTCTCTCGATGAAACTTCACTGGGATTGTGACACTTGATGTAATTACACATCCACAAAGCGTTGTAGTATAGGCCGAGGTATTCATCAATCAACTTCAAATGGTTCCATAGAAATGGGCCGGTCTTACTCGACAATTGCCTCTTGTTTCAATTGCTCTGTTTCTAACATCTGGTTAAAAACTTGTTATTAAACGTCTTTTTAAGGCTTGGAAATAAAAATATCCTTTCAAGGTCTTCATATTTGCTATTGAAAGATCTTAATTGTTGGAACCATCTTTTCGGAGAAACTGGAGGATTATCTTGGCCTGCCTTCAGACTAGACAGTAAAAACGAGAAAAAAGAAATCTGGTTGAGATTATAAGGGTATCTAACACCTCTAAGAACTGCAATTTCAACCAATTATCAAAAAGACATCAGTTTTTACCCAAAAGGCGAAATTTCACATACATTTTGAGTACCAAGGTGTACATTCAACTGTTTATGTCGGCAAAGGTTAATAACTTCAAAGGGAAGAAATGTTATCTTAACTTGCAATAAACCGGTTTTCTATTGTACTATTGTTCATTACACATCCCGCTATATTAACGTCTCACCATATGGAATCATAAGAAAACATTGTAATCGACTCCAAAACACACATTAAATCGAGAACAGTACAAATGAAGGCTCTATCAAACGAAAACCGGCCCTTTTTTGTAAGTCTTGCGGATGATTGTTTCAATAGGATTTTGTCACGTTATTCGGTATTTTAGCCTTTTATAAGTTCATTCTTTTCAAATATTTTTATCAATGGAATAAGCCGGTTGCTTTGGCGAAAGCACAGCCAACAGGTTTCAACGAATGAAATAAAATAGAAGAAAACGAAAGATGCTGCCAGTTAATACCTAGGGGTTCGCTTGCTCAAGAACAGATTTCGTTGTTTTAACAGATCATGCTTTCTTAAGGTCTATTTCTGCCCATCTTGCTTTCTTATGGTGTATTTCTGCCTCCACAAAATAAGCCATGTAGTTTGGATTGACATTTTGCTAATTTTAGATGTAAATTGAATCCTATATCTTGACTGAATGATAAACGCTCTTCATGCAGCAAAACCTCATCCTAAAGTAATTGAGTTAAGAAAATAAAATTACCAGATTTAGTCGCTCATATAATTACAAAAGGCATTGTAATATGTTAGGTCTCTAGAAACCACAAATGTACTATCGCAAAAGAAGGGCTATAGAAGAGAAAGGATTCTTCAATGGTGGCTTAATTGTTATGACTGAAATGAACGAGGAACAAGAAACGCATGATCTGATTGGCTAGTCTGTGAATGCCTGCAGGTTTTGGAAATCGAAACAAAAGGACAAAAAGGCGAGGGAACTCTTAAAATAAACCTTTTAAAATGACTTACAACTCAATGATCTGAACACCGCCATTTTGCTCTCTAGCTCCTATAAATTCGTAACACTAGCAGGCTGATTTTCTACGAATCATTTATTAATTGTACAACTTTAACGTTTATATTTCGCATGATGAGATGTGATTTGTTCTCATTTACTCCTTTTAATCAACATCGAACTATAGAGATTAGTGCTAAAACGATATACATAAATAAATAAGTAAATGAATGAATGAATGAATGAATGAATGAATGAATGAATGAATAAATAAATAAAATCTTGATTTTTTAAAGCGAACTTCCTCAATTACATGAAACTTTCACGACGTTAATTTCACGATTTTGCAGGTCGTATATTAAGCTACACTTTAATTTCGCGATTTTGCAGGTCGTATATTAAGCTACACTTTAATTTCGCGATTTTGCAGGTCGTATATTAAGCTACACTTTAATTTCGCGATTTTGCAGGTCGTATATTAAGCTACACTTTAATTTCGCGATTTTGCAGGTCGTATATTAAGCTACACTTTAATTTCACGATTTTGCAGGTCGTATATTAAGCTACACTTTAATTTCGCGATTTTGCGAAAATGTCACATGCATTGTAAATCATACACTCATGAGAGACACTTATTTTTCGCGACACTGTAATTTCGTGAATTTTTTTATGGCTAAATCAAAGTGTCGCGAATATCTTATGTAATAATAAGGTAGGCTGATAGCAGCCATGCTATTTATCTCTCACACATATATTGGGCCAGTTTACACTGTCATATATGTCACCCTCGTAAAATAAAGTTGTTTATCATCATCATCATCATCATCATTATTATTATTATTACACACTAGCATTACAATCACTACACTTCTATTTCTACCATACAACACTGAAGATATGCTGATTATACTCCCTCGGGACTAGACGACCTAGACTTGTAGTAGGCCAACTTAAGGTTGAAAAGCCGATGAGAAAGGAATCTCAACAAAGAGTTTGATCTTACCAAGGGGATAATCCATCGCTTAACTTTGCCAAAACCATTTCATTCTTCTTGAGAAGTACTTAAGATGTCAGATCGAGCACTCGGAAATCAAGAGAAGCTTGTCTCTACATTTCCCATCATATTTATGTTACAGTAAAGAGACAGGTGCGCGCGTTTTATATTGCTCAAATCGAGAACATACAACAAGTCTCCGTCTCCAAATAATCACAACAGAATTGAAAACCGGGGGGTGGGGGTGCAGAGGGGGAGGGGAACTCAACCAAGCTCTGTCTCGAGTTGGAAAACCTTATCCTTTTACATACAATTTTGGGGACCCCTTGGGTACCTTTTATATATATCTTTCAAAGAATATGCTAACCTTAGAAAATTGTACATCTTTCAGAATTCTTTTCAATACTCAACTCAACTGCCCCATGTCTATACTATATTTCAAAATCTCAACCCCAGTTTTTAAATGCTTCCACGTAGAAGGTATCCTTTTCCTCTACCTCCAACGTGAAAAAGGTATCCCTTACGAGTCGAGCTCGAGTAGTGCAACATAGGGAGTACCCCCTTTTGTAAAACTCATGCAATTAGGCACTTTATTTCCCACTTCAAATTTCAATGTTCACGCTATATAGTGCATAATAGGGACCCCCCTCCGGAACCCCCCCCCCCCCCCCCCCGCAATTGCGGGATTGGATATGGAGCTAAAAACATTGAGCCAAGCTTACGAAGTCACTGGCTGTATTTCAGTACAACGTTTTGCATAACTCGAAAGCTTAACATTGAATATCGACTTAGTCAGGAATGAAAAGCTTATGATCTACTGCGGTTACAGTTACCTTTAAGTGCCTCTAATCCCTAATATGGAATTTTGATCATCGGTTTCTTCATATGAATAGAAAAGCTTTATGGTTTAATATTTCTGGATCTACCTTTTTGAGGTTTAACTGTTTAAGCTATTTGACTGAATCTGAAATGCAAATGAAGGTAACGTCAACCCAGAAATTATTAAGTATACAAAAACACTTGAGAAAATTGTTACCGAGTTTTCCACTTGCAAAACATTTGCATTGCTAAAATACACAGTCTGGTAAATGGGGTGAATGCTACTTCACTCCGACGCACTTGCTGCAAAATTAGAAACAGGCAAATTTCTATTCTCATTTTGCATTTTCCAATTTCAAATTCTTAAAAAATCCTCATTCATATTGCACTATTTAGCCCTTTATTGATGATGAAATGGCTATCAAAATTTCCAATTAGCAGTTATGGGTACTTTTTAGTGAAAACATAATTTAGCAATTTAGCGAGTTCCTCAAAGTTTTGTACTCGATAAAATTAGTATTGTTTGTTATTGTTAGTAAAAATTGTCATTTGCCTCCAAAAATCCCTACAAAAAGTAGCCGCCGAATCTTTTCCCGGAGAAATCGCCAAATTTAGTAGTGCGGGCTAATTAAAAATCTTTCTGAATTGAATTTTTTTATACTACATCTACTTAACGCTTTCCTTTTTAAAAGTTAAGTTAGACACTTTCTCTACTTTAAATCAGGCCATCCAATTGTTGCTATTTCTAAAAAAACATTTAGAAAACACGATTTGCTTTACGTGATGTCAGCCATCGAATTAAGTAGAATTTAATAACAACATTACACTATCGACGTAAATTATGACAAATGTACTAAAAATCATAAAATTATATTATTATAATAATTATAAGACTATCTATAGTTTGTAAACGGAGATAAATGGTTAAATCATAGTTAACTATGGTTAAATCAACTATAATTTAGTTGCATATTATTTGCTTTGATCTATATCTTCTCGCCTGTAGTGTTCGTAAAGTTCCTCAGTTTCACTACTAAAAATACTGACGTATTTACAGAAATTTCGTAAACTTTTATATTCACAAGACAATGACATACACTGAAAAGAACGAGGAAAGCCCTGCAACCACCTCTGACAACGGGCCTGATTTCTGTGAGATTTTCTCTCTCTTTTTCGTTCTCTCCTGTTTCTATACTCATATTTGCATTATAAAGATCACAAATCAAAATCACATTAGCTGAGCATATTCTGGAAAAAAAAAAAAAAAGAAGAAGAAGAAGAAGAAGAAGAAGAAGAAGAATAGAAACCACGTTAAAACAGCCAAATGCAACGAGAAAATTTCTAACAATAATAATTCTATTGTTACTAAAATAACTATTGTTACTATAGTAATTTGTCTTCTAGATTCAGATTAATTTAACTTAGGATAATGCTTTGAGAGCAACCACGGTTGGCATGGTAAAGGTTATATATTTAGATCCAGGTCGTGTCTGCGTGCAAGCCTCGAGGCGGGGATGACGCTAATGGCTTCAACTTAAAAAAGTACATTTACTCACAAATTAAATACTAAAATACTTGACAATTTCTATTCGTCTCGGTTTGAATGCAAAGAAAATGTTGCTTTTGGTGATTATTGGGAGTCGTACAGATAGATTTTACTAAGTTTCAAGTCATTTCCAATTTTAATTTATTTTCATCCAAGTACCCCTTTAAGGATATCTTGATGTGTTTAATTGCTGGGTTGACGTCACCGCAGCCAAGATCTTGGAAGATTTCTCATTAGTGTCTAGCTGTTGTTTGTTCATCGATACCGCTCTCGCTTTGTCTTTGTATTCTTAGGGCCTGGTTCTTACTAGCGACGCAAGCATTAGCGCAAGCAAAAGACGCAGACTCAGTATCGTATCTATCACATAGGTGCGAAAAAAGACACTCTGCTATAATGAGCAATACATTTCTGAGTCTGCGTATGTTGCTTGCGCTTATGCTTAAATCCAGTAATATGCCAAATGTTACCATGCTTTAATTGTAATAAGCCAATCCGCTGTGCAGCTCGTATGCGGGCTCCGTGGCCCAACATACATTAATCGGAATCAAGAGACCATAATACTAAGAGAGCGAAGCTCAGTATTGATGTCTGTGCCATGTTCGTGGCGGCTAAGGCTATTTTTAGTAACTTCGCCATCGCGCGCGCAAGTCCCTCCACCAATAGAATTTGATTTTTGACGTGCGCGCGGACGGGACCGTTTGAATTCTATTGTTTGAGAGCCTTGCGCGCGCGATGGCGAAGTTACTAAAAATAGCCTTAGCCGCCACGAACATCGCACAGACATCAATACTGAGTTTCGCTCTCTTAGTATTATGGTCTCTTGTCGGAATACAAAAATATATTTATATTTGAAGATTTATATCTTTCAAAAAAGGTTGTCCTTGGTGTTGTCCTTGGTACAACAAGGGGCACTATCAAGATTAACTCTCAGTTTCCTCACTGGTCGAGTCTCAGTGGACATTTTCCAAAACTGTCCTGCGTATTCTCTACTTTCCCATATACCATGCCTTGTGCGTTGGGGGTAGCCCGCGGCATTTTCAAAAAGATCACTTTTCAAAATCAACTGGAAGTGGTTTGTAGACTTTTTGAGCTTTGGTTTTGTCAATTTGTCGACTTCTTTATAAGATTTCGGAACTGATTCATCATTGACGCCATGTTTTAGTATCAAAAATAACATAAACAACTACGCGTTAAAAGACAAGGGAGGGGGGGACAAAGCATGGGGATGACATATGTCATAAGGCATAAATTATGTTCATTCGCTACTTCGGAAGTCAACCATTAAGCTTATCTTTATCTTATTAAAGATCAGTTTAACAATCGAATTTAAGCCAATTGGCTATTAATTTAATTAGTCATGTTTTTTAGCAAGTGATAGTACAAAACCCTATTGTTTACTAATGCAGGAACAATAGAGTCCAAGTTGGTCTAACCTGATATTTTTAATTACGGTGACTTATGGAAACACGTAAACATCAATTTGGCCTTGCTGGAAAACCAGTTTGTTTAAGGCCTTGCTATCTTGTTTACGAGCAAAGATAGGCTCCTCCTACCCATGCATATTGTTTGTTACGCAACGGTTGACACACCCAAACCTTTGAACGAGTTGTTCTTCCAGTAAGTAACTTATCAAGCAAAAGTATTTGAATAACTTAATTAGTTGTCAATGTACGTATTTGGATACGGTTGTAACCAAGTGTTTTGAGCCAGGAAACACTGAGAAATTTATACGAAACCTTCTCTGTGTTTGTACAGTGAACAAAAGTTAATGAGCTTCGAGCCTTACTCTAGCAGCCAATAGCGTAATCGCCTTTGATTGATAGCTCAAAACTGGTCAAACCACTTTGGTGAACCAAGATTAACAATAATTAATAGGGGTATACCGTTCTCGTTTGTTTGTTTGTTTGTTTGTTTGTCTGTCTGTCTGTCTGTCTGTCTGTCTGTGTCTGTCTGTCTGTCTGTGTCTGTCTCTCTGTCTGTCTGTCTGTGTCTGTCTGTCTGTGTCTGTCTGTCTGTGTCTGTCTGTCTGTCTGTCTGTCTGTCTGTGTCTGTCTGTCTGTCTGTCTGTGTCTGTCTGTCTGTCTGTCTGTGTCTGTCTGTCTGTCTGTCTGTCTGTTGAGAAATATAAAACGAGCGCGCATTTCCCAGTACCGTGATTTAAACACGATGGGAGATGTAGAGCACAAGCACAGTAAGCTACTGCTTCTCTTGCTTTAATTTCGAGTGCTCATCTTCCATAGAGTTTCAGTACACAGACATAAGTTATCGCTTTATATCATATATTTATGTTGCTTTTCTATATTACTTTTCGGCGATTGAGTGCGAGCCACGTTTCTGTCCACTGATATAAGCATGGAATCCAGCCAATCATTATATCTCAAACATTTAATCAAAGATACATAAAAGTGGTGCCTTTTCTCTTAAAAACTGTGTATATGAAAAGAGTAAGGGGTTCCGCAACTACCTCAGAAGGGAGCCTCCACCGTGTAAAACGTCCTTCCTTTCGTCCCCTGGACAGCGTATATCTTTTATCCGGTGAGGTTTTCTTTGTTACGCCTCATATCCTCTGATTAATCATAAACTCTTTCCATAAAGTTACAGCTGGAAGTGACTCGTTAATTAAATCGTATGATAGACGAGCGTAGAAATTAAACATGTATAATTTGACTTATAAAGTAGCTTGCACGAATGATCAGATTCAAACGGCTTCGCTTCACTTAAACGTTATTGTACTACCTCCAAATTAAGGATATCGCTACATAACGGCGCAGAAATTAAACATGTACAATTTGGCCCCCTTATAAAGTAGCTTGCACGAATGATAAGATTCAAACGGCTTCACTTCACTTCACTTAAAGGATATCGATACATAACGGCTTGGGCAAACTGTTGTTTGTTGTTCTTTGTCTTCATATGTGTCAGATTGTTTCCTAAAAGGGCGTCTACTCCCGAAGGCTGCAGGATAGGCAACGAGGGCTGCTGAAAAACCTCATGATAAAACCTATTAAAAAAGAGCATAAAAAGCACTGCGAAATATGGGTGTTTTTTAGACAATCCCACACCAAAGAAAAGTATGAAGTTTTTAGAAAAAGTAGATACGTGAGCAGAAATCAAGGGGCTAACAATAAGAGATCAGATCATGTCTGAACGACGGAACGCAGGTCTTATTGTTCATTTGGAGTGTCGGTCAGCTTTCCGCTAATGCTGATGAACTCATGAATGACACAATTTGTTCTTTATCATTGATTGGAGAGCTTGTTTACCACACGCTGAAAAGTAAATTGGTCTGACAAGAGCTCCATCATGTTTTATTAAATGTTACCTAGAACTTGAAACTGTGTATCACGCACATTGTTCACTACTACTTACGAGAACAAATACCTACTGCTGTATAACAACATGTAATCAAGTGCTTTTGGAATTTGGGGTACACATTTTGAAGTCTTCCAAAAAAGCCGTCGAGAAGATCTCTTTAACATAAAGCTAGAAAGTTCTCAAGTGGGCGTTTAAGTAGTTTTGAAATCTTTAATACGATAAAAATCAGTCATTATTAGGTTCATATCAGTCTTTAGTGGTGTAAGAAATTGGGACAACCAAAATCGACGAACTGCGAAACGATTGCAAACTGAACGAGCTATAAGATTTCTAAGGTGTTGTTACAGTCTAAGTGAAGGGGAACATGGACAGATGTTTTGAGTAACGTTCGTAATTTTATCATGTAAACCTTATAGAGAACTAAATTGCTATGAAAATCAAAACAAAATGAGTAATTTCTCATCCGCGGCAAAGGACAATGCCATCAAGTCTGACTGACAGAGAATGTTGTGACAACTGACTATTATCTCCGATTATTTACTAATTACACTATACTGTTTAATAACTTAAACGAGATATGAACGGCCTGGCATAAAAGAGAGCTCACGCTGCGAGCTATATTGCTATGTCCAATACTATGAAAAAGGAATCTATACAAAATCGCACAACAAGATCTTAGAGTGAGATTCAAACCTTTTCTACTTGAAAGCAGCCTACAAATCGCCAGTAAAATGCTTGGATGAATATCATTTTATCGCAGAAAGAAGCCCAGTGTTTGAACTGAATGACTTTAAAAGTTAATAAAACACAATGTCTGATCTGTGTAATGAGATTATCGTTTATTTGGAATAATGTCTATACAGTATTAATAAATTGAGGTACAGCAGGCCGGGAAATTAAATTACAGATGTACAAAAATCAAGCACTGACAAGAAGCATAGACTTGATTTTGAGTCGAATATGTTCATAATGCATAAGAATGACAAGGAAATGATCGCGTGTTTATTAGGAAATGTCTGTATGCCACCTAATGGTTCAATCTGTTCTGCTTAATTAAAGACTTAACCAATCGTATTCTTTGATTATTAAAAATATTGATCGATCATAGGCTTACGTTGAGTGCTTTAGCGTTGTCTTTATTGATCGGTCACAAGACCATTAGTATTAGTGTCCGACGTGAGCTCTTGGTGTTCAAGCCTTTGGGATTGCCAAATTAGAACATAGATAAGATAGAGTTTAGCTTCTTAAATCTATTATCACAAAACGCATTGGTGGGTGCCGCAAATTGTCCAACCATGAATTCCGCAGGCGATGAAAGCAACGCGACAACCACAGCAGCACATGTCTTGGGAAATTTCTCCATTGACAGCATTCTAAGTAAAAGTCACTCCAAAAGGTGCCATGAAACGTCCCCAGTACAAGCCCAAGATCCACAAACGCTTCATGGAGGACGAAGAAGAAATGAAAAAGCGACTTTGCAAATAAGTCCAGAACCTAAAATGCAGGAGACAGGTATGTAAAGTTAACTGAGCTAGTTAAGGAACTACAAACTTAAAACCGTTATGAAAAGAAGGTCCAAATTGAACTGCTTTTCCAATTCTAATAGTATCACTATATTGGAGAAATAGCAATGGATTATTTGCTTTAAGAAAGATCAGGGCTATATCCTCCATTCAAACTCAAATCAAAGGAAATACATTTGTGGAAACGTTTTAAGCCATCGAGAAAACGTAATTAAGAGCCCTTATAGGTAGTGTTTCTATAGCTTGTACTTTCCGAAACGAACGATTCGTCTTCAGTAATTTTGCAAGGGACTTTACAATTCTTTACAGGAGGTTTAGGAATAATTTAACATCACTAGTCAGACAACTGCTCTTGCTAAGATAAACCTTCGGCGTCAACTTCCTCAAACGTGCACCATGCAAACTTCTTGTTCTAAACCATAGGCACCATCGAGAGTTCGCTGCGAGATCATTTTGGATGCGGTTTTGCTTTTGACTAAAACAGAGCTTCACCAGTTCATTTTCAAAAGACTTTTAGCTTAATTGGTATGACATATGACAACTGCTGAGAATTTTAGTTTATACAATAGCCCATATGGATACCCTAAAACAACGGTTCCTAATAGTTCCTTTATGAAACGTTTTAGAGCTGTTTGAAAATCGGATGTATGCCTGAAATCGGTTCTTTCTCGCTGAACTGCTCAAGTGTTTTATCTTTGTTGTCGTTTAGAAGAACAACTATTTGACCACAAATATCTAGTTCACCTCATTCAGAACCCGAATCAATTATGTAATAACTTAGTATACTGAATCTAGCATCCGTTGGGTTTTTGTCCCTTACATCTATGGTGCCCCAATATATCTAATATGTTTTGACGGTGAATAGTGCATAGTACAACTGTGATCAGTTATTGAGTTCCATCATTCAGTAAAACCCAACTGTGGATTCAATTCTTTGCACAGTCGGATGACTGATCATAACACTGTTAGCACAAAAGATATCAATGTGAAAATGGTGCTATTTCAATTGTTACTAATTAAGATTGGAGACCATATACTTGGTGAGATTGCAGTTGAAAGGATGTGTTGGACGTTCTTCCCAATAGCAGACAAAACCACACAACTCACTGCAGGCCTTCTAGCTGAAGGTTCACCATATCAGCTCCAGCATCACTAATCTAAGACTTAAAGGAAAAATAATGCATGAATTGTTGAGAAATGTCTCTCACTCACTCCAAATCACAAGATTTTGGGGTTCAGCAATCAAAGAAAACATGAATTTCTCAATTTTTCCTTTCTCTTTTGTTCCATAGATTAACTGTAAATTGTACTTTATGCAGATATGAGCACAAGCCATCTACTGATCAATATCACAATTCAGCTTTGAAATTCATAGCAACAGAACCGCTTCTTAAAACAGTTATGTAGAGAACCTTTAGCTTATACATTGACGCCGTTTGGTTTGTTACATTTCTACAGAGCATTCACCTCTACAAGACAGTAAACTTTCAATGGAACATACACAAATCCATTTACGAGAAGACACCAAAAAACGCCCAAGAACTGCCTTCACTAACGAACAGATCAAAGAACTGGAATCAGATTTTCAGAAGAGTAAATACCTAAGTGTTTGCCGAAGGATGGAATTATCAAAATCACTAAATCTAACGGAAACCCAAATCAAAATATGGTTCCAGAATAGAAGAACCAAATGGAAACGAAAGCTTGCAGCAGAGATGGAATACGCTTTAAATGCACAAGGCTACATATTTCCATCTCATCCCATATGTCGTGATATAACTTTGGGGACATACTTTCCTCAGAGCTGTACCATATCCGAGGGATATCGATACCACCACATTGGACCACAACCCTCAAATCCACTGTGTTTACATCGTAATGTATGGGATTATGCAGGATATGGAACTGTTTCATGCTTATCACAGCCCCCAAGGTTATAAATCCAAGACTTACCATGCACTTATATGTAAGCACGACTTTGAGGCGAAGCGACGAAAATGTGTATGCATGGCTTCGGACTCCTGAAGAATTTGAAATGTTAAAATATAAATACAGTGTATATACAATTACGAAGAATAATCTGTATACAATAAACCCTCTGTACATATTTGTTAAATCCTTCCATTCGCGACTGGGACTGACTGTTGTGAGCTTTGAGTAAAAATGTAAAAATAAGAAAAAAATTGTATCTTAGAGAATTTGAAAACTCTGTGTTTCAAATAGATGTCAATTCTAACCAGTAAAACTGAGTATTTGGCATCAGAAGACGATTTTGAAAAGGTTAAACATTTCAAGAAAACTGGAATATTCAAATTCAAAATAATCATAAGCATCCGTCCTCGTTCCCTTTCTCCTCGCATAGCATTCGTTTTATTTGATTGTTTTTAATACCCAAAGTTAGTCGTAACTCTACAAAACTCAAGCGATATGAACGTGTCTCTTGTCAGAACGGAATGTCCTGATGTGTCAGTACAGATGTCAATTTCTGTCTTCTCCAGCATTTTCACTTATAACAAATATGGAAACAAATTAACTGGAAATAAATAAGTACATAACATGAATGAATGATATTTCATTAAGGGCCGAATTTAATTTCACAGGGTAAAAAATGAATTTCCAGAATACCAACGGATCCAAAAGAAGATACAAATGTTTCGGGCGTTTTGTTCTAAGTACGACGCACCAAATGTTCATTTCTTAAAATAATGCACTCATTTAACTTTAATTAAATGATCCGGAGATAAGAGCGTGTTCTCATTAAACGCCTATCCACCAAATTCATTAACTATAAGAACTTTCATAAACATTCTAAATATTAAAGCCACAACTGAAGATGATAATTCAAGAAACAAATGCTTTAAGTGCAATCAAATCCTAAGACGGTAAGATCAATATATTTTGTTTACTAAATGCCTGTTGCTCAGAGGAAATTAACCCAAGATTTCATTAAAGACTTCCAATAGAAATTCTATTGTTTTTCAATTTGTAAATCTGATAAGGAGAGGTCTAAGAAAACGTAACAATTGAACGGTGATAAATCCCATGACGCTAATAAGTAGGTATCATTTTCAAAGATATACAGTTAGTGCAATCAAATTGCGGTTTAGCAACTTAGATACCAGCCTTCAAAGAAACGGTACCTAATTTTACGGTTCCTATTGTTTATCTTTTATCTGAAAAGAATAGAATGTGAAAATCAGTTGTGCCAAGATATTATTCATAATGGGAAGCCGTTCACTAATGAATTAAATTTCTTAATAAAAGATCAGGTCCTTTTTGTGATAAGTAAGTTATGATTACAAAAGAATGCTTTAGAAAGTCAAAAACATAATTTCTTTCAAATATTGCTAGTTTGGAAGCTCACTTTTGAAGTTCATGTTGATGAATGGCGGAGTACAATTCTCTCTGCCCTACGACAAAACGCCTGTTATTTCTTCTCCTTTTCTTTTCAGTTTCTCAGCATGCAATTAAAATGCTGAGATATGGAAAGGCACTTTAAAGAGTTCTTCACTGTCATGAGCACAGTATCTTGCGAGCGTCAAGTTGGGATCGGAAAGGACAACCTCGTCCAGGCCAAGAGCCGTTCTTTTTTTTCTCAGAATTGCATATATAGTAAGAAAGAACGGGATGAATTATCCAGTCCGTAGCATTGGAGACGACTTACTTTGTGTGATGCATCTTAACTGAACACTAAAACAGACATTTTAGACTACTGTTTAGACTTTTGTGGCAACGCTTTCGATTTTTTCTTTTTTTCTTTTTAAGAAAAAAGTGAAGCTTTTATAACGTAGAAATTTAAATGGAAAAAGTATCTTTTACAGGTTGCTTTTTACTTGGAGGAAAAGTACTAAACATCTGATAGCTTTATCCTAAAGCAAATTCATGCCAAATATTTCCACTTTCAAGCGCACGTACACGCTCTAGTAGAAAAGGCTTTCCTATGAGATACCTAATCAATATTCCCAACTTTATAAATCTAAAATGAATTCGTATTATGAGAGAAAAAATTCGAAACCCTTTACGCTTGAATTTCAATCGACACGACTTGCGATAAACTGACGCTGTGTTACGTTCACTGATTACAGAGCAGTTATCATATGAGTGCGAAACAGACCACGCCGCGTGCCGTGACTTTTCAGTGCCGTGTGATGTTCATAGAGCTGATTTCGCATGAGTGTGAAACGGACCGCGCCGTACCGTGACCGTGTCAGTGCCGTGATGTCTATAAAACATTCGAAATTCCTGCCGTAACCGTGCCGTGATCGTGCCGTTTTCACAGTCATACGAAATCTACTCAAAGAACAAGTCATTCGAAAATCCTGCTGTAACCGTGCTGTGGCATTTTGATAATCACACGAAAACTCAAAACAATTCTTTGTAAATCCTCACAGGTTACAAGAAATGAGCTAATTGCACATTAATGCCAGCCCAAATAGGCGAGATCCATTGCAGAGCTATTGCAGTGACTTCAATAACCGGTATTCATGACGCTCATCATTTACCATTCTCGCCGACAACCTTTATAAAATAGGTGAACACCCACTTAACAAATAAGTTTTGAAAAAGTAGACCAAAACAAAAATTGCGCTTTTAAATCAAATCCTTCTGTGAATTTAACTTTCATGGCTCATTGTCATTATCTACTTAAATGAAATGACGACTTAGGGCCCGTTCACATGAGAGAGGGTGCCCTTATATGTAGTGGCCGGATAACTCTTTTGTTTTCTTTTCCCTGGGGGGCACAAAACAAAAGTTATCCTTACTACACAGGGGCACCCTCACTCATGTGACCGGGCCCTAAAAAAGTACTGGGTCTTAGCATCGACCTCTTGCGTCATTGTCGTGAAGATTACAAGTCGTCTCAACGAATTTTGCACGATCGTGAGTATAGTCGTGAAATGTGCAATGACAGCTATGTGATGAGAGGGATGCAACATGAACAGTGTTGAAGTAGCAGAGTTCTTCCTCTAAGAAATCAAAGTGCGTCAGGTCTGTTCAAAACTAGCTTGTTGGTGTAACCAGTTAGCAGTACTATTTGCCCACGCTTTAGATATAGGTTAATACCCGAATGCGAGGTAGCCCAAGGTCTTGAATTTCAATGGAATGACAAATATGAGGTTTTTAAGTTGTTTATAGATCTTCCACACCCGTTTTCTTTTCTTTCCGAAAGGTTTTGGAATGTTTTCGTGGTTAGTCTATTGGTAACATAAAGGCACCTCTCTAAAACGACCCAATCTTGTTTCCCCGGTACACACGAGGGAGCATGCTTCCAAACCACGCTCCCACAACAAGCTCCCGCAACACGCTCCCTCGTGTGTACCAACGCTTTCACGCATAAAACTTTTATTGCGCAACAAAAGTTTTGCTCCCTGATCATGGTCCCTGATATCAAACTGGTTAAATGCGAGAGAGCAAGCCCCGGGAGCAAATAATCACATGCAACAAGCTCCCGCTGCATGCTCCCTCGCGTGTACTGGTTGTGCAAAATGACTCAGGAGCGCGTGGGGGAGCGTGTTGCGGAAGCAAGCTCCCTCGTGTGTGTACCGGCCTTAAGAAT
Organism: Telmatactis stephensoni; assembly: GCA_029948255.1. Lineage (NCBI taxonomy): Eukaryota > Metazoa > Cnidaria > Anthozoa > Actiniaria > Isophelliidae > Telmatactis > Telmatactis stephensoni. The sequence goes on from JALIZF010001506.1 coordinate 285,229, forward strand.
CATTAATAAGGAAAATTCACCATGCATTTTCCATTAACTTTTCAGAATGAATTACAATAAGTTGTACAATTGTTAGGTAATTGCCGTTACAAGAATAATAATATTCGCTGGGCGTGCTCATATGATCGAGTCTGAAGCGGTATTTGTTGATCTCAGGGTTACTTTGTCTTAATTTTGTTTGCTGCATTTTCTCTTTTGTAGATATTGTTTTTCAGTTACATCTTGGTCAACCACAGCCTCGACTGCATGTAATATATTTTTTTCAGTTTGGTAACAGCTCGTGAAAAGGCAAGAAATGCATACAAATGAACCAAGGAAGGTGTAAATGAACAAAGAACAAACCTGTCGAAATCGAAAGTATTTGCTTTGTTCATTTACTTCTTTCTGTTCATTCACTGACTTTTCACGGGCTGTTACCGAACACCAAAGAATATATTACGCACAGTCGAGGCTGCGGTCGACCAAGATGTGGCTGTAAAATGGTTTATTGTGAGTTAAGTTGGATCTCGAAGAATTGCTTGGACCAAAGGTAGGTTTGTTTGAACCAGCTACTGAATTCCCTGGATAACTTGAACTGAAATGCTGATTTGCTTGAACCACCAAATACCGAATTGACTGAACCACCAAATTCCGAATTGCTCCGGCGAACCATCATTAAATTGCTTAGACCATTAATTAAATGAACCACCAACTTCCAGTCTGGATTGCAGAGAAGTTGTACTATAGCTCAGTTACTTCATTTATAATTATTAATTACTTAAAAATTTCATTTATTCAATATATAGCTATTTCAATTAACGTTGTCGCTGAAAAGCCTAAAGGCTAAAGCCTTCCAAATATCTTTTGTGTACTCACAAACTTTTCTGTAGGCCACCTCAGAAATTAAGGCAGATGTATCCAAGTTGCAGAATTTGCAAGCATACAGGGAGTTTTTTATTGTAATGATGTCACGGTGATAAAATTTTTCATGAATTCCGCTCTCAAAGCTTTAGGCTTTAGGCTTTTTTTCAGCGCCAACGTTAATTGAATCAGCTATATCTAATCAGATACAAGACCAAAATTGCTCACCTAGAGTGAATGCTGAAATATATACCCCTTCTAAACTTTCAAAGGTATCAATAAAGTATTTATTCCAGGAGATGGAAGGGCTTATTCGCAAATTACATCGCATTATATATTTTTATATTTATATAAGAGTATAGAATCAGTCACAAGGTCATGTACTTGGCCTGTAGGTCACACGTAAGCCATGACTTCTGAGTGACCTGAGTCACATGTTATAGGGTGATTACCTTATGCAATCAATATTTACCAGATTTGTCCAAGTAAATCCGTTTACGCAAGGAAATTGCCTTCCAAGAATAATTGTAATACTTTATATTTGACCGTTTTGATCTGCTTAGCTACTGTAATCTACGATTATACTTGAATTGCATGTCACGAAAAAGGGTGCCATTATAGAACGTATTTTATATAATAATAATATGACCATCAAAAATTATCGATCCTGATTGGTCGGCTGCTTGATGATTTTTTCGAAATCACTGTGCAAGAAAGACGAAATCACTGAAATCACACGTGCAAAAAAGTGAAATCGCCCTCGCTGATTGGCTGAAAAACAATGAGCTGTCAGTTTCAACCAATCAGTGTGTTGGAAGTGATTTTGAAAGTACGCGTGCAACATGTCCTCGCGCAACTTGCAACAATTTTCTGCGCGCGCTAATCATCTCGCATCTGTTTTGAGAATTTTTTCTTTGATCAAAATATTTTTGATGGCCATATTATTACAAGAAAATCGAACGGGTTTCTCGTGCAGTTTGAAAAAATATCACTAGTGCAGTTTAAAATCAAGATTTTGAACATCTTGATTTTAAACTGCACTCGTGATTTTTTTTTCAAACTGCACTCGAACCCGTTCGATTTCCTATACTAATTGGCATATTACGCGCGCTCTGATTGGTCGAACAACCATGTGTGATTAGAGTACACACACATAAATGGCGTCATCGAATCTTACGCGCGCTCTGATTGGTTGGAATGTTTCGATAAAAATTATATAAAACAGATAGATTCCATTTTTCCGTGCGTCTGTACTCTAATCGATGCACAGAAGACGTCAAAATGTGGTGAGAACAACAGTCACGCCACTCGACATCGTCTCGTGGCGTACTTTTTTGTTCTCACCACATTTTGACGTCATCTGTGCATCGATTAGAGTACAGACGCACGGAAAAATGGAATCTATTTGTTAAATCGGTAATCGATTAACTTACTTTAGTTAGCGGAGCACATTTTTGTAGCTAGAGCCCCGTAGAGGCCGCGAGCCACTATGTCATCGGGTTGTACGTCCTCGAGTAAGTAACACCACAGGAACTCCGCAAAACCCTGATTTTCGGAACCAATGAGGTTCTCGAACTAGCTGGAGCTCGAATGTCACGAAAACACTCAGGACCTATCATCTCAAAACGCGTACAGGCTACTGAAGCTGTGCCGAAGAAAAAGAAATCTCCATCGTCGCTCAGAAGAAGTCAGAAGAAGTAAGGAGAGGATAAAAGCCTTTGTAACTAAAAAGAGACATGTCAATTATGCCAGACAGTTTAAGGTAGCTCGACCCAATTTTCAAGCAGAGCTACCAGTCGTCTTTGAGTGAAAACTATTTGTTCATGAGCAGTCTGATAGTAAATTACATATTACACCCTTATCAGACAAAGATCAAAGTTTATGATGACGTATGTTATATGGAGATCGGCGCTATTATGGCGACGCCTTAAAAGAATTCCCCTTTTTACATATTCTCGATTTTAATGAGTTCTAGGCTTATTCTTAAAAAATGCTCTTGTGATCTTGTAGTTAACATCACCACTGCCTTTAGCTCTAGCAAATTAAACGAAATTCTGAGAGAGCGTTTTCGAGACATTATCGATGAAAGATTTTAACTGCGAAAATTAAGCGTAAACAAAACAATTGTTTGAATCTCCTACAGCTGGAAGGAAAATAGCGCATCTAAGTTGATTTTTTATCTCAAATTGTTATAAGGATATCAAACCTCTCGACGGAAAGAGATGAGTTAAATCGCATTGATTGATCTCGAAAAAAGTGAGCCGAACTCATGTATATTGACATGCTGACTTTGCTTCCATTGTCCACAATTCGCTCTATTTTTACATAAACTTCAATATTACAAAATCTCTTCGATAAATATTGTTTAAAAATTAGCGTGATTTAGTTTAGGTAGTAGGTGATATAATATAGCGTTTTCAAGTTCATTGAATCCCTTTTAAGGTGGTCAATTACTAGCTTCAAATCAGTATATTTTTCAGCCGGAATCAGTGGTTGGCAACTCGTTGATGCGTGATGTAGCTCTTTTGTTTTAGTTTATCATGTTTTCATGCATTCCAGCACTTGATGCAAATTGCGGAACGCTTCATTACCTTCCGAGCACTCTTCCGAAATATGGTAATTGTTAGAATGAAATTTTCATAAGAATGCCAAAAAGGAAAGAAACGTTTTGTCACACAACCGCAGATGGAAACTCGTCAATAGCAGAATCATGGGGAGACGAAGTAAAAATAGAACGATTTGCTGACATGCAGCAAAGAAATGTACAGTTAAAAAGATTTCTTTCTAGCGATTACCATATCTCGGAAGAGTAATAGAGTAATAGAGCGAAATTTGGGCAACAGACGCAAACTCAGCATGTCCATATACATGAGTTCGGCTCACTTTTCTCGATATCAATCAATGTAATTTCTCTCGTCTCTTTCAGTAGCCAAATTTGATATCTTTACAACAATTTGAGATGAAAAATTAACTTAGATGTGCTACTTTCTTTTTAATTGTAGTGGATTCAAAAAGTTGTTTTGTTTACGCTTGATTTTTGCAGTTAAAATCATTCATCGATGATATCTTAAAAACGCTCTCTCAGAATTTCGTTTAATTTGCTAGAGCTAAAGGCAGTGATGTTAACTACAAGATCACAAGAGCATTTTTTAAGAATAAGCCTAGAACTCATTAAAATCGAGAATATGCAAAATGGGGAATTCTTTTAAGGCGTCGCCATAATAGCGCCGATCTCCATATAACATACGTCATCATAAACTTTGATCTTTGTCTGATAAGGGTGTAATATGTAATTTACTATCAGACTGCTCATGAACAAATAGTTTTCACTCAAAGACAACTGGTAGCTCTGCTTGAAAATTGGGTCGAGCCACCTTAAGGTATCAATATAGACGAACATGTTTGCCAAGTACAGCTACAGAATTTTGCCTTACAACAAAGGATCCGGCGACAAGAAAATATTATCTTAGACTTTACAAAAGAGCTATAACACACACTCCCGGCTAGCATTAGAAGTTCTCAACACCTTTCTAAAACACCGCAGTAACGAGCGTCGCGAAAAAGACGACAAAATACAAAGCTTAACAAACATCATTCAAGAACAAGAAGAGTATATTCGATTCAAGATCAGACACGTACAAACCAGGTGAATGACACAAAGATTATGGTACGTCAGTATGAAAGTGATTTGGAACACGCCCAGTACATCATCAAGAACGAAGAACGAAAACCACAAATCTAAATAGAATACTGGGCAATCTTAATTCGTTGTGATCCATAAATAGCATTTAATTTGTTTGTTGTTGACTATATCAACAAGTATTTTCATTTCAAGAACAAGGACTTTATCCGAGCACTTTAATCTAGTATAGGACAAAATCAAGCAGTAAATTTCATCAGGATATTTCGTTGAATTAGTATTATTGCCTCGACTGAATTTTGCTACACTCGAGGACGAGTGTTCTTTAAGTGGAAAGTTATGTTACGGAGCACATTTTAACAATTTCAGTGATATTGTGATCAGTATTAAAACACCTATTTTATTAGTCAGCAATTGCTTTTCGATAGGTCTTAACATGTTTCGTCTTGAGTTAGTCGCATGATGTATAACGTATAGTGACTGACCCTGAATTACGACCTCTAACAGGCTTACTAAGTAGTTTGAATAGACCCACCTTTGCAAGAAAACACACGCAATAGATCAAGACTACAGTAACACAGTGAGCTAGTTTGGGTGGACCTCGAGTACAGATAACGAGCCGAGTAAGAAATGCCTACTAAAGGCCTTGCTGCCTGAGGGAAAATTTATTCTCGTTATAGTGGTTCTGTAAGTTCAACAGTTCAAGTGTTCTACCAACAATAAGGACAGAACATCGACCCAAAATTGTGCCCACTAGTCCTCCACCGTTATAGAAGAATTCTTTCTAAATGTTCCCTCCCTCTAACACTAGTTCTATTCTCAACTTTGGACTAAACGTTCTAAATTGTTTGAGAACACATTTGTGCACAGTGGCCCACGACAGTAGTATAGACCCCATATGCCGGGAATTCCATGTGACGTCATAAGAGGATTATTTTTAGCCCCCTGGAGTTTATTAAGTTAATCGGACATTTAAACTGTGCCCTAAAACAATTTTTAATAAGCTGAAATGATATTGCATGGTTGGGATTCTCCTGGAACCCTGGAATATATGAAGCTGACGCACCCACGCTATCACGTTGCTGCTGATGCTGCTGATCAATAGCCTGATAGTATCTAACTAGAATCTACAGTAGACTAGAATCTAGCTAGAATACTAGAATCTAGCTAGAATCTAGACTACAATACTAGAATCTAACTAGAATCTAGCTAGAATACTAGAATACTAGAATCTAACTAGAATCTAGCTAGAATACTAGAATCTAGCTAGAATACTAGAATCTACACTAGAATCTAGATTAGAATACTAGAATCTACACTAGCTAGAATACTAGAATCTAGCTAGAATACTAGAATCTAGCTAGAGTCTAGTATCTAGTAGAATCTAGAATCTAACTAGAATCTAGTAGAATCTACACTAGACTAGAATCTAGACTAGAATTTACAGTAGACAAGATTCTAGACTAGATGGGATCCCTGTGTTTTTCTTCGTGAACCATGCAACTCGAAGAATCGTTTCCATAGTAACTAGAGAAAGGCTTAAGACAATGTGAAGATGTAGATTTATTGAGATAATTTCCTACGCCAGAATAATGTCATGGAACGTTTACTGGTTTTGTTATCGTGTACAGTTACACAGTTATACACCCCTTCAGTGCTACCAATTAAGGTATCAGGGTACCCCAAAGTTTCTCAAAAGGGTCGATTTCTACTTTTTTACATTTTCTGATAGAATACACAATAAGCTATGATTTAGTGAAAAAATTATTTCCCTAGTGATTTTTAATAGCGAGTTATAAGCGAAAAACGTTTTTCCGGCTTAATCCTAGCTGTCAATTATCTGTTGACATCAAGAGAGCCTGTTGGTGAAGAATATATTTGTCTAACTATCGAAACCTTTGTAAAAAGATTATTCAACAAGAGCCAAAGTTTATTGGGATCAAATTGCCTTGACTTCCCGCCATTTGTGTGGGAAACGTAACAAGATTTTGGTTGCCCTTTACTTCAGCTGTCATCGGGCAAGATTATGAGGTGTTATAATCCCCTTGTATCAACAAACCCACTTCTTGGCTCCAAAACACATTTTTGCGTTTTTCTCGGAAGTGAATTTACGTTCAATTAGCCGTGTATTTTGAGTTCCCGGTCAAAGGGATTTTAATGGATTCATCTGAAATTTGGCAGAGGTCATCTTCGATAGCTGTTCTTTAAAAGTGTGTCTCCGATTTTTGATTTTTTGGTCCATTCCAAAGTTATCGTCTGTTTTGTATTGGATACAGCTATTTTGGCGGTGTTGTAACTTTAGGAACATATAACAGAACAACGGGGCAACTAATCAAAAATCTGAGACACACTTTTGACAAGTGATATCTCATGATCTCAGAAAGATAGTAAACATTGTTTTCGGATCAATATTGATTGACCGGGAACTCCGCGAAGACACCTCAGTGAAAATTTGAATAATTCACTCTAACCTAAAAGGAAAAAATTATTTTACGATAAAAATAATAGAAATAGTTTCTACATTTATTCAGCTTTATTCAGAATATGCTGCTTGGTCAGGGTCAAATATTATGGAAGGCATGACGGATACTACGGAAATATTTTAGGATTTACAGCAAAAATATATGGCATTTTCTCTAAAGAAATGTTGTGAAGAATACAGATGGTATGGTGTACACAGGTATCATTTAGTCCAAGTGCCTTGTCACAAACGCCTATTCATTCGTCAATTCCTTTAGTGTACTTTACTTTTGAGATTGTAAAGACAATAGGATGAAAGATTATTTTAATCATCGAACTAAATTTGCTTCACGACATGTAATTATATTAGTTTTATCTGTATTTTTGCAATAAACTATATGTTGTTCAAAGTGTTTTCTGTGAAACGTTTTGTGTCTAGAACGTATTCAAAGCTTTTTCATTGTGTACATTGGTGGTATTTTTCGTTCATCAATTTTACATCCTTTAGTGTACCATTTTGTCCCTTCTCAATACAATACAATACAATACAATACAATACAATACAATACAATACAATACAATACAATACAATACAATACAATACAATACAATACAATACAATACAATACAATACAATACAATACAATACAATACAATACAATACAATACAATACAATACAATACAATACAATACAATACAATACAATACAATACAATACAATACAATACAATACAATACAATACAATACAATACAATACAATACAATACAATACAATACAATACAATACAATACAATACAATACAATACAATACAATACAATACAATACAATACAATACAATACAATACAATACAATACAATACAATACAATACAATACAATACAATACAATACAATACAATACAATACAATACATGTGGATCACTTTAACTGTATCTTTGATTGCTTGGTACATGTCTGACAATAATGCTGGGTTTCTTTCCGTCCAACTGTAAAGTTCGGCCTCTGTTTCGATTTTTATTTCGAATGGTTTGATGTTATCCATTACTCATTCGATCACTTTAACCACGTTCACCTTTCGTAGGGCTTCATTGAAGTGAAGTTCGATGGTTTCATCTTCAGTTAGCATCAAGCATTCGACTTTGCTGTTTTTGACTTGACAACCACAGCAGTGTTTAATGTCGAGTTCATGGAGGTGTTTGCACACTTCCACTGCATACGTGGAAATAAAGAGCTTTTTCATAAATTTGATTGGGTTCATCTTGTTATCCAGTAGATTAATGGTTGAAGGGTTCAACTGATTTGTGCGAAAAACCCTAAGCCCTCAGTCTATAAGACGTCTGTCCTGCAAGCGGATCGCCGGCGCGTGACTCCCTGGTCGCTGTTGTGTGACTCCCCTTGCACCGGCGCGTGCCATCCCCTCTATCTAGGCGTGACTCACCCCCTGCACTGGCGGGCACCAGCTTGCACTGGGCGCAGAACTCTTACTTTCCTACTACTGGGGGGTCACTCAATATTTAGTAAAATGGGCTAATTGCTCTATGAAAGATGCTACCTGGGAGCCAGAAGGGAACATTCTTGACAAGCAATTGATCACTGAATTTAACTCATCCTAAATTATCTAAATTATCTATTTCTTTAGTAAGAATGTGTAAAAAAGTCAACCTCCCCTCTTTAACTTGTAATAAGAATAAACTTGATGTTGTAAGCGAATTTACATACTTAGGTGTAAAATTAAGCTCAACAGGTAATTTCATTGCACATTTATATCAATCAAGAGAATAAAAGCCCTCTAAGAGGACTGTGTGGTTACTGGTCAAATGATTAATAAACAAGCAAAGCAATTAAACTAAACAAACAAACCAACAAAAATATATAGAAAAGAAAGAAAGAATGATTTCTAGAAAAAAATAATTATAATTTTCTGTCAATATATATGGAGTCTACGAGAATGATGAAAGTGCTCCAAAAAGTCCTCCAAATTATATATTACAAAGAAGAAAATGACAAACTAGGCAAACCACAACTTTCTATTCCTAAACGTTTTGAGGTTACTGAGCAAACAGTACAGTCTCTGTTAAATGACGAAATTAAATTCAAATAATTTTTTCACATTTACAACAGAAACGACCAAAAACATGCCAAGTTCAAACAATTGGGCGATTTTTCTTGTCAAAATTTAAACATTAACCTCGGCGATATTGATTTTGGTTTCTTTATTGGCCAAATCATTGAACATCTTGTAAAAAAAATCAATTAAAATGAGTTAAGTAATCCTCAAGCCAATTCCGTACGTTTTTCGTTCTCTCTTCGTGAACGACTTCGGGAAATCCAAATTACTTACACACTTACTTACACGCTCGATGACATAATGGTTACTGGCTTGCATACAAGCCAGTAACACAAAAAGCACTTCATGCATTTTTCAAATTAACTCAGATTATTGATTTTAAAGAATTAAAGCCGAACAGGCAAATAAATTATTTGATTCAATGATAGCCCTGCTTTTAACATATGGTTGTGAAGTTTGGGGAACATATCAGAAACAAAACTTTGATAACTGGGATAAATCTCAGACAGAAAAAGTACATTTGCACTTCTGTAAATATTATCTTGGTGTCAATAGAAAAGCGTCAAATATTGCTAGTAGATCGGAACTTGGCAGATTTCCGCTCAAAATTTTTGTTGATGCATTAATTTTGAAATTTTACAATCATTTGATTACTTTACCTGATGATTCCGTAGCTAAACAAGCGTTTTTAATTTCTAAATCCTTATTTTTTCGTAATAAATCTAGTTTTCACTCCAATTTTCAAAACATGTTCCGTCTATATAACTTAGGTGAGTTAACTGTATTAAAAAATAATGTAATTACAAACAAATATCTTTAAGAATATAATTTGTTTGTAAAATGAAAGACAAGTATTTTGAAAAATGGAAAGCTATCTTTCAATATCTAGGAAGCTTGAATTTTTCAAAACTTTTAAAGGTAATTACGAATCTGAAAATTATTTAAACTTCATTGATAATTTTGACCAACAAAAACATTTCACAAAGTTTAGAACAAGCAACCACAAACTTGCGATTAAATCTGGAAGATACAATAAAACACAAATTGAGGATCGTTTGTGTAACTTGTGCAATGATCATAAGATTGAATCGGAAATTCATATGTTATATCATTGCTCATTCTACGATTATTTACAAAAAGAATTTTATGAAAAGATTGATTTTATTAGTAATAACCAATTGATTTATTCAACATGTACATTTGATTTGTTTCATACAAATAACGAAAACAGAATCCGATATTTTTCCAAATTTATTTACAAATGTTTTAAGCTTCGTCAAGAAAAACTTTCTAAAAACAAGCAATGATTTTCGTACATTGGAATAGCATTTGAAACAATATGATTAAGTTTTAAAATATAACTAGACGCTGATCGCCAGCGTTACTGGGCTACCTGTGGCTATTGGCATTGGGTGGTACAGATATGTGCATCTAATTATAGGCTGTTCAGCAGAAGTATTAAGTGAACTGTGGAATTTTGTTCCATGTTCAACAATTGAGCTTAAAGTTTCTGAATTCCAATACCAGGTAGATTTTATCAGAGAAAAACAAAGAGAATACAAAGATATAGCACAGCAGCATTCTAATTAAGGGCACAGGTTCCTTGAGGGTGAGGCATAGCAATTGCATTTCTAGCATGTGAATCAAATAGTTTTTACCATCTGAGGTACAGTACATGGCCACAGTACTACAACCAATTGTTATTATGAATGAGATATAATTTTGTGTGATTTGAGACTGCATTATATTCACCAATGATGTGCAGTAATCAAAAGTTTCTAGTGTACAACAGTGATGAATATACCACTGTAGCTTGGACTGTAGTGTATTTTATCTTAAGGTATTATTGAATATGGAAATTATTTCAGGTTCGTCTGTTTATAACATTAAAAATGTTTGTCGGGACAGTCTAGATAAACTACCATACAGTTCATTACCAATGTTCATTATTTGAACTAAGTTATTGATGATGAAATTCTGTGGGCAAATATTAGTGATTTAAGGGACATAGCTACACATGCACTTGGTACCTACATTCAACCCAAACAACAACACTTTGTCTTGACTATAAGGTGCTTGGATAGTCTTAAAGGGATCAATCAGGCGGTGTATCAATAGGACCAGGATTTGTTTCTATATCACTTGACAGAATAAAATTGGAATGATTCACTCCTCTGTGCTAATTCAATTATTTTTAACAGATGACTTGTAGTTTTCCTGGATTTATTTATGATGCATGTATTTCTCGAGACTGGTATTCTTTCTCGATCACGCACATGAAAATATCACTGTTCAAAATAAGACTTTGAAAAAAAACAAAAGCTTTATTTCCATGTATATTTCTTAAATTTATTATTGACAATAAAAGTACTACGTCTAATGGACCTGTGTGTGGTTCCCGATAGATTCTAGAATGCTTTGGTTAGGTTTTGAGAAGACCGATTTGAAGTCCCCGGGTCTTATTTCAAGTACGATCGATGAAGCTTTAAAATCTTCTATGAATCAGCAAAATGTTCAACAAAAAATCTCCTCTAGATTTGTAAACGGTAATTCTATCTAACATATGGGAAGAACAACAACAATCCCAAAGAAAATGGCTAAAAACTTACTTCGAAATGTCATATGTAATGGCCGCCTAATTCTCTCTGGTGACTTCTTGAATCATGCTTGAAGCACCCAGTAATGCATTGCGCATGTACAGTATTGCACAAGAATGACCATTTCGCGAGACGACAGGCAACAAAAAAGAAAAAAAAAAACTTCTCAAATTTTCAACTGGGCCTGGTAGCCCAGTAATTACACAAATATTTGAAGTTCCCCTTTCTCTATATAACTGTATGACTGGTAATGTCCTACCTGCATATTTTTAGTGTTTGTACTCTAGATATAATAATAGTTATTAACTGTATATATATATTTTTTTACTATTTTTATGCTTTTTATCGTTTTCATATTTATCAATATTTTTTCTCTATTTATTTATAATTTTATTTTTATTATTATCATTTAGAGGACCTATCTGTAAATCACCTTTGTGACGATAGTATCCTCAATATTTAAAAAAAAAAAATAAATAAATAAAAATAAATATTATATACCAATATATCTTTTTTAATATTTTATCATATAAAAAAGAAGTAAAGAAAACATAACAATATTTAATTGTTATATTATAATTGTTTTTTTTATAATTACGCTTTAACAATACCTGTAAATGATGAGGTCATGTTAATAAAGCATATCTATCTATCTCATTGTAGACTCTCTCTCTCTTCCTCTAACTCATCTTCATCACAATTAACAACATTTATTCTAACTTATTTTTGTCACAATTAACAACATTTCTTCTCAAATGCATTGATATTGGATTACCAGTCTGAACTTTCACATTTTCATATGCATTGATATTGGATTTCCAATCTGTGACTTTCATACCTTGGTCACATTTATTTCACAACTCATTTTATTTTTCTTTCTCCAAAATATGTCAAACCACAACAGTAATTCTCTGCTCTGCCCTTTTCCTAGATGTCAGGAAACAAAAGAAGCACCCAGTAATGCATTGCGCGTGTACAGTATTGCACAACAATGGCCATTTCGCGAGACGACAGGAAACAAAAAAGAAAAAAAAAATCTCAAATTTTCAACTGGGCCTGGTAGCCCAGTAATTACACAAATATTATATACCAATATATCTTTTTTAATATTTTATCATATAAAAAAGAAGTAAAGAAAACATAACAATATTTAATTGTTATGTAATTGTTCCTGTTCTTATTAAGCTTTAACAATACCTGTAAATGTTGAGGTCATGTTAATAAAGCATATCTATCTATCTCATTGTAGACTCTCTCTCTCTTCCTCTAACTCATCTTCATCACAATTAACATTTATTCTAACTTATCTTTGTCACAATTAACAACATTTCTTCTCACATGCATTGATATTGGATTACCAGTCTGAACTTTCACATTTTCATATGCATTGATATTGGATTTCCAATCTGCGACTTTCATACCTTGGTCACATTTATTTCACAACTCATTTTATTTTTCTTTCTCCAAAATATGTCAAACCACAACAGTAATTCTCTGCTCTGCCCTTTTCCTAGATGTCAGGAAACAAAAGGAAAAATGTAAAGAGGGACCAACGTCATCTTGAGGCTTTCCTCAAGACGAAATGCTTCATATGCTATACCCCAAAGGAGGAACCGTCTATCGCAGCACCATGCTGTCCAAAAAGGATACACGAAAGCTGCCTTGAAAAGGCCTTCAATCATGTATATATCGCAGGGGACTACAAGTGCCCATTTTTTCGCCAAGCTCTGGCGCTATACAATGTCGATGAGCCTTTTGGGCCACCCCCTATTCCAAATGCAATCCCTTTGGGTTTCAGGCACATTACCTTTATGCCTGTCCAGCTGCATATTTTAGGCAGCCAGTTGGGAAGCCTCATCCCATATGCATCTATGAGGACGAATTCATCTTCGATGATGAGGAATGGAATGAGTGGGAAGATCGGCCTTGAAGGCAACCACAGATTCTTCTCCCTGAGTATCAACCACCTCCCCCACTCCCGGGTTGGGCTGAAGAAATGGAAAGGCTTCACCAGTACTATGCTGCACACCCTAGGCCAATCTCTGAAAATGTTCGCTTCCGTCCAGGCTAAGTGTGATCAATCCGACGCAAGACATGTACCTTCTCATTGTTCTCTTTCTCCCTTTCATAACGGAAACTAATTTTGATACTTAACTGTGACCTACTATCCTTCTTCATTGACATTAGCTCATAATCCCGACCACTCTTTTTCTATCATGATACTATTGTCATCAATTTGGCCTTAAAACTGAAAAATGTACCTCTCGGACAGAAGCAAATCATCAAAACCTCATGTTCAGTAGACCAACATAATTTTATGTCTAAATTGCTTCAATCCTTCGGAACAACAAATGAAAATATTCGTCGAATGCTATCACTACCAGGTTTTTCTCACCTAATTGAATGTCACAACTATTTAAGCAATTACTATAATTTTCAGACGCAGCTACACTCTCAAATGATTTGCCCCAATGCTTATCATCCATCACTCTATGAATGTAAACGCTGGGCTCTCAAAAAATGTTACAATATCGGTCCAAACGAACGAATTTGGCTTAAAACGCGCACTAGATCAAAACATTCAGCCTGGGCATGTCATTCTGGAGCCTTAGGCTTAATTCGAGCCATTTATTCTGCTTTTGGAGGCCAATATGAACCAAAACATGATTTGTTTCAAATCTCAAGAAATCTCTCTGCGAAATTATTGAAGTACTACGGATGAAGCATCTCTGATTCGCACAGTTAATGGCAAAACAGTCCAAATTATATTATCAAAATTACTGACCAGCTAACTTCTCGAGTTGATGAATTGCATGATGGCATGAAGCCTTTTGATTCTACCCTAGTGGCATGGCAAAAACAACTTAATACTTATGTTACACGACAGTATTTATCCAATTTTAGTCAATATTTTTGACAATATATTTTACTCATTTTGCATTTATCTTATTTATTATTTTATCCATTTTTGCATTTTATTACTCATATTCTTATTCATCTGATAGGGTTCAGTTTCATTATTGCGTTCTTCTATTTTTGAATTGAGCTTGACTTAAACAATCAAAACTAATCCGTACTTGTCAAACAAAAGGCGATTAATTGTTCGCTAATCCAGGAACAATAGAATACAAGTTTGTTAATCCAGGTATAATAGACTACGAGTTGGTCTTACGGATTTCTGATACCGGTGACTAATAGAAACCACGTAAACATCAACTTGGCCTTGCTGGAAAACCAGTTCTCTCAAGCTCTTGGTATCTTGTTTACTCCTCCTACTTGTGCATACTAGGTGTTACACAACAGGGTACACACCCAAACTTTTGAGCAAGTTGTTCTTCCAGCAAGTGACTTGTCAAGCTAAACAATTTTGACCACTTAAGCAGTTTCGATATTATCTATTTGGACGCAGTTGTAACCAAGTGTTTTGACCCAGAAAACACTAAGAAGTTTTATGGAAACCTTCTCTGTGTTTGTTACAGTCAACAAAGTCAATGAGCTTCGAGCTTGGTCTTAGCAACCAATAGCAGGCTCTCTAGCACTGCAAAACCTTTGATTGATAGGTAAAAACTGGTCAAACCACTTAGTTGAACTGAACAACTATAATAGTCATATACACCCAGAAGTTGTGAGAGAAGTTGTAATAGTCATATACACCCAGAAGTTGTGAGAGAAGTTGTAAGAGTAAGAAGGTGTAAAGAACACGTGATTGAAAATTAAAAGTATTTGTGAACCCCCAAGAAAAGTCTCTACTGAGTGGTCTTCTAACAACTGGTGGAGAACCCGGGTATCAGGAAAAAGGTATACCTTAACTTAAAAACAGTTGTTTTGTACGTCAGCCTAAGAAATTTTTCGTTATGAACGTATAAGGTTAAAAAATATTCTAAACGTTTATGTAAACTCGTTTTCTATGATCTAATTTATAACGTAAGACTTTCTTATCCATTTTATGATCGTGCTGTTGTTATTCAGTATTTATCGCCGTGGAAAATTAATTAGTTGTTCGTTTCTTTTTTTAATTGTTTCAATCGTGCCTCAAGAAACTCGGAGAACGAAGATTTTTACAGATAGCGAATCCGAATAACTAAATTACCTGAAAAAACTGAAAAATCAAAAGTTTTGCAAACAACTCTGAAGCGTGGAAGTAAGCATTCAGGTCAAAAATTGCCATCTGAAACAGAACAGCTGTGCAGTACTTGTAAAACAAAATCAAAAACAAAATCTCTACCAAAATCACATTTAATCACTAAAAATATTATTACTACAATGCCTACTGAAGGGGCCAGTGGCAGTGAACCGCCAAATCCTATTGAAATTGAAGATTTGACGAATAGATTTGCCGAAATTGTACAAAATTCCCTTGAAGGGATACACCAGAATATGTGCGACATCAACGATTCTAATGCGCAATCATTTTCAACGTTGTCAGATACAGTGCAGGGGTTGCAGCCCAAAAAGGGGCCTCCTGGCATTTCTAAGGCCCCGAGATTTTCTGGTATAGGCGATGATGCATGTAGTTTTTTAGAAAAATTCAGAATGTACGCGAAATTTCATAAGTGGTCAGACGAAGAATATCGTCAGGCTTTTCCTTTGTCCTTAACGGGCACAGCCAAAATTTGGTACACTACTTTGGATAAGACATTCACTACCTTTGACAAATTGGCAAAACTTTTCCAGGATAGATTTCTTTCGCCAACTTCAAATTGGGTCCTGAGGCAACAGTTAGGCCAGCGTAAACAGAATTCCAATGAATCACTTAGCGAGTATTCGGCTGATATTAGGAAGCGCTGCCAATGTTTGGGAATTCCTATTGGCGAACAGCTTCACTATTTCGTGCAGGGCCTCAGAAAAGATTTAAGAGATTATACAATTTTACAACAACCAAAATCGCTAGAGGAAGCTGAAAACGCAGCGAAAATTAAAGATTCATTAGGCAAACCAACCAATAGTCTAACAGCCAGTGATGTTTTGGCTTTACAACAAAGTTTCATACAAGAATTGGAACAGAAACATTTGCTCGCTAAGCCTAACGTAGCTGCTTATGAGCAGAAATCGAGACCACCTACCATAAATAATGATAATGATTCAATTAGGCGTATGATAAGGGAAGAACTGGGTAGCACATTTCGTGGGGCCAATTCAATTCCCCCTCGTTCTTATTTTAATTCACGTGGAGATTTTGGACGTTCAAATCATACCGTGGATGGACAGCCCATCTGCGATAACTGTAAGCGAGTAGGTCATCATTTTCGTAATTGTCGTTCTCGGAACTTTAGACAGACTGATTTTAGGCCGAACAGTTACAGACAAAACGACTTTAACTGCAACAACTACAGACAGAACGATTTTAGGACAAATGACCAGAGATCAAGTGATCCGCGCATTCCGGCTCCTCAAAATAACCCCAGGGGTGGTTTTGTTCGTTCCCCAGGGCGCGCTTTTTGGGAGAAACAGTAATCAGTCAAACTAGTAAGTGTCTCAACAAACCGGGACGTGCTTGAGACCCGTGAAAATGATCGTAAAATTGTAAATAGAAATAGGAATGATACTAGGTTAACTCATAATTGTAATAGACGTGTAAATTCACTCACGAGTTTTAGGAGTCATAGTGTCGTGCAATCAGAACACAAACCAAAAAATTTTTCACGAATTAGTTTCCCGGACAATTCGTCAATTAGTTCCACTAGTACACAAACGGAAAGTAAATTATCTGATTTAAGTAACAATACGACAATTAATGATTTGACTACTGCTAATCATGATACATTTATTACTGATTTGCCATTTATGAACGAAGAAACTATTGAAAATGGCACTAAGGCTATTCCTTTGAATATTACTCATTCACCTGCATTAGTTGAACCTAAGTCTGTTAGCACGAAAGGTGACTGTATTTTAGAGCAACCTACGAATAGTACAAGTTCAAGTTTCATAAAATAGTTCAAGCGTGAAACAGAAAACAATTGTTTAGATAGATCCAATTTAAGTACAGTTGTTGGAACACAATTATATTCACCACTAGTAGTTGACAATATTCAACACGGCGTTGACAAAGTTTTCCGAAACATTATGTTTGGTTTTGCAATTTTAATTTTCATAAGTTTACAAGTTGTATCGCTTTTCCAGCATTTTACCTCCAAGTCAATTAACAATTTCATTTTAAAAGCGAAAGTAATGAAGGATAATGTTACGTATAATTTGGCCAATTATATCCAAGGACTTTATCCATATTTAGAGAAAGGATTTCAAGTCAAGTCAAATTCGATCGATCGCATAAGAGAAAGTACATGTACAAGTTTAAATTTTCAAAGCAAAAATGTTATTAATGGTACCTTAAGAGATACGAATACGATAAGCCATATGCAAAAAAAATGTACAAATGATCAGTTACAGGCCAGTGAGCCGCATGTATTAACAAAAAATAATGAGGAGAACAATAGAGATAATCCAAGGGATTATGGCTCCCTTGTGTCAACAAACAATAAGCAAATAAATAATGAAGATAATAATGCAAAGGGCAATAGATTCCCTGTTTTGGAAGACAATTTTAATATTTCAAAAGTTTTTAATGGAGGTACAAACACAGAATTTTGTAAAGGAAAAGCCAGTTTATCAGGAACGGTCAACGCGATACCCTTTTCACCAACAACTACAAATCTTTCTATTATCGGGTCTCTGTACGATAGGGATCTTAGATTTTTGATTGATACAGGTGCATCTGTTTCAGCTATTAGTGATATTGTTTATGAGCAACTATCGGAACTAATTCAAACTACACTCTCTCGTGACTATATAACCATGTTAACAACAGCTAATGTGCAAGAAATCCCAGTCATAGGTCGAATTAAATTACCTTTTTCAATTGATGAGAAAACCTATTGGTTTGGAGTCGTTGTTGTTCACGACCTTAGCTATGATGTAATCTTAGGCAAAGATTTTTTAGAATATTTCAATGCTGTTATTGATTTACAGAACAACACACTAAATTTGCCTAAGGATCTTTCTCATGTTAAACCTCGGATATTTCAGCCAATTTTAGACCATTGTACTGTGCATCTTGCAGAAACAACAGTTTTGCCACCTTTGAGTGAAACAATTGTTCATGTGCCATTACAGCGCCCATTTGATCCTGGTATCACTAGCCTAAGCATGCATTAGCAGATCGGTATAATGTTTGTGGTGCTATCACTTTGACTCTAACTTGGTAGATTGGCAAAAACAACTCACTAAATCTGCAACAACAAAAAAGAGAACAATGTCATTTTAATGCAAACATGGAATTCCTTGCCAAATTTTCTCATGAGAGTAGGAAGAGTTTTTACGCTTTGCTACGTTTTGTGGAAATTCAAGATATTGTTACTCAATTTGCTCATTTGCAAAACAAAGAATTAATTGGCTACAATGATTTACCGCTTTCGGTAAAATCTGAAATCTCTGCGCATCTCAAGGCACAGGGACAGTTAGCTCTTTCTTCGACTATTTTGGAGGATGGATTTCCCCTCCTGATTAAACTGGTTACTGAATATCGACATCTTGATAAGAGTATTCAATTAACTACATTAACTACATTACCAATAGTTAAGACTAAGGATTCGCTTTGTACAGTCGAATCATTAATTCCAATCCAATATCAGCAGAAAAAGAAATGTTACATTAATCACTTGCTCTAAGAAAAAACTCGTAATCAAGGCTGACGTACTAACAAAATGTTTTACAAGAGAAGGTACATACCTCTGCCCTGATTCGATCCTGACAACCACACGAGATAGTACTTGGCTTGGTATAAACTGGACTCCAGGTTCCAAATACAGTTTCCCACGAAACCACGTAGTAACCAAATGTGAGAGTTTCCCACCACTAATCCATCTTGGAGGACGATTTTTCTTGTCAACCATGGAACAACGAGTAAAGCTCACTACCAAGACCTTGACCATGACTCCATTAACCGTCTACCATATTCCATGCAACGAGACTTCTACACTGTTGTCAACAGGTTTTGGCCAATGTCCTTCTACATTAACGATGTCCATTCCGGTGTTCAGCCGCCGACGTGTTCGTTACATCCCCTGGATAGTGCCAACCAACCAGTCTGCATTGGATCTCCACTATCAATCTCTCCGTTTTGGACCACGTCTGACATTCAAGAAAAAGACAATCTTGATGATACCTTCAATCGGTTAAATGGTCCTCTGACGAACAAGATCAACCTAATTAAGAAAGACATCGCTTCCATCAAGCAAACCACAGTGACCACAACCACCAAAATCATTAATTTTAATATTAATACAAAATCATTGCATGTTTGGCTCTTGCTTTAGCAGGTGCTAACATAGTTGTGCTGGTAGTCTTCATTTGTCTCCTTCGTCGCATTTTTCCTAGACGAACCACTGATCCTCCATCCTCACCTGTAAGATATGTGACAGACCAAGACACCGTGCATTTGGACCAAAGTTGTCAACAATGCCAAATTCCATTGGTTGAAGAACCAGAACCCGAAGATGCTTGATCATCATGCAACTATCTCAGCATCAAAACCGAAAATAACTCCACTCAGACTTTCTTCAATTGAACATTGTATGCTTAACTGACTTATCTCTGCAATACCTTGGCAGATGGCTAAGATATCTACAGATGTGTTGTATACCTAAAATCGAACTATCCATGCTTGCTCAACATGGCGGACGCTTAACAACCAAACCACAGGAAACCCACTGTTACTATGGACGTAGCACAGGATACCCAACCAAGGAACATTTTACGATTGCTGATTATTGGAGCAGAACTTTGAACATTGCAAGTAATGACTTTTACAAAAACAACAATACAAACAAATGCAAACAAAAAAAATTGGAACCTTACCCAGCTATATCTTTCATCTTTCCATTTTAGAGTGATTCTTTGCAATCATCAACGGTATTTAAACGGTGATAATTTTTATTCAATTATTTGAAGTTTTTTTATATATTCTCAATATTCAACTCATTTTGATTCAGACGATCGAAAAGTAAAGGCAATTTCATTTTTTTTCTCTTATTTCCATCTGATGACCTAATCAGCAAATTGCCTTCACAACCTTCGTGACCTCTGATATATTTTAGCGTTATTCTCGCGGGAGCTCAAAACTAAGGAGGGAGATATGTTACACGACAGTATTTATCCAATTTTAGTCAATATTTTTGACAATATATTTTACTCATTTTGCATTTATCTTATTTATTATTTTATCCATTTTTGCATTTTATTACTCATATTCTTATTCATCTAATAGGGTTCAGTTTCATTATTGCGTTCTTCTATTTTTGAATTGAGCTTGACTTAAACAATCAAAACTAATCCGTACTTGTCAAACAAAAGGCGATTAATTTCATTACCGATGTTTTTAATCAAATCAACGGATAAGTTTCTTTTGTTTGCTAATCCAGGAACAATAGAATACAAGTTTATTAATCCAGGTATAATAGACTACGAGTTGGTCTTACGGATTTCTGATACCGGTGACTAATAGAAACCACGTAAACATCAACTTGGCCTTGCTGGAAACCAGTTCTCTCAAGCTCTTGGTATCTTGTTTACTAGCTAAAGGAGACTCCTCCTACTTGTGCATACTAGGTGTTACACAACAGGGTACATACCCAAACTTTTGAGCAAGTTGTTCTTCCAGCAAGTGACTTGTCAAGCTAAACAATTTTGACCACTTAAGCAGTTTCGATATTATCGATTTGGCTACATTGATACAACGGCTACAACGATTTACCACAATCCATAATTTCTGCTATTTCTGCAAATTTCAAGGCACAACATAAACTATCGATTTCTTCTACTATATTAGAGGACGGATTTCCTCTTCTAATTAAACCAGTCACTGAATACCAACACCATGATCGATACGTTTCGTTAAATACTTTAGGCACGCTTCCAATAATTAAATCAAGGAATGCCCTATGTACAGTTGAATCGCTAATTCCAATCAAATATCAACAGAAAAACAAATGCTATTCTAGTCCACTTGCTAATAATGATCTCATTTTAATCACTTGTCCAAAGTGCAAACTTGTAATAAAGGCTGACGTACTAACAAAGTGTTTTAGTCCAGAAGGAACATACCTCTGTCCTGCGACCATCCTGACCAACACCCACGACAGTACTTGGCTTGGTATCCAGTGGACTCCTGGATCAAAGTTCAACTTTCCACGTAACCACAAACAAACATCTTGTGATGATTTCCAACCACTGATCCATCTTGGAGGACGGTTCTTCCTCTCCACCATGGAACAACGAATTAAACTGTCCACTAGAACTCTACAAATGGCGCCATTAACTGTTTACCATATACCATGCAACAAAACGTCAACTCTTCTACCCACTGGTTTTGGCCAATGTCCTTCTACATTGACAATGTCAATTCCACATATTCAGTCGACGAGTTATATTCCTTGGATAGTCCCATCGAATCAGTCTACCTTGAACCTCCAATACAAATCTCTGAAGATTGGACCACACCTCCACTTCAACAAGACAATGATAAAAGCTTTCGACAAAACATTTAATCGCATTGATGGACCCTTAAAGTACAAAGATAAAAATGCTTCAAGATGACATTCAGTCAATTCACGAAACTACAGAGACTTCTACGACTCAAATCATCGCCTGTGTAGCACTTACCCTAGCTGTTGTAAACATTGTTCTGTTCCTCCTCCTCGTTTGTATAATCCATCGCTCACAGCATCCAAAACAAGCGGGTGTCACTAAAACTACCGTCAAGTACGTGAAAGGCAGCAAGATGCTCGACTTAGATGCCTGTAAAGACTGCAATAGGCCCCTCCAACCATCGGACATCCACGAAAATGATGATGAAAATGATTACAACCCGTAAAAATTGTTGCAGACCCTTCAACCGCGAAAGATATACAAACTCTCATCGCCAAGGATTTTCCTCAGCTATCTTTGTGTGTCTTAATGATTTATCACTGCTCTATTTTGGTGGATGGCAAAGATTTCCATTGATCTTAGCTCTGGCATTATCAACCACGAGTCTCTTCAAAATGGCTGCTGCTCAAAACGCCCACAGGAAACCCACAATGACCGGAAGTACCACAAGACACTCAAGACGTCGACCAAAAAAAACAACGAACAATCAGTAAGCAAAACTTTGACACATTGAACAATAATTATCGTGACTTTGAACATTTTAGTATTTTTATATTTTTAGTATTTCTATTGTTTATTGAACATTGAACATTGAAAGTTTTAGGTCATCGACGCATCAGTGATTTTTATTTGAAATTATTTAAAAAAGTAACCAACCGACAAACACACCAAAATTATTTCATTTCATATATTCCAGTCGATCGAACTGGTAAAGGCAATTTTATCAACGTTAATTTTTTTTTAATGATTGATGAGTCATCGTAATTATTTTGGGATCCTTGTTTTATACATTGCCTTTATTCAGTTCGTGACCACTGATCCCCTATATCGTACAGACCTTTTTCCTTCATTTGACTCGAATCTAAGGAGGGAGGACTGTTATGGGACACACTTCGGAACAATTATTTTGAGGTTATTTTGAATCTATTTTTATTACGGAATCGTTTTGATAATTATTAATGGTTGTGCGCGCATGTGCAAAGTACGAATTACAAGCCCGTTTTAGAGGGAAATCTGAACTGGCACGTCATATGATTGTTGTATGATCCACATACCAGCACTTACTGACCTTGACCAACCTTTTTCTTACATAACCTCGTTGGTTTGGCCTGCACGTGTTCCTGGCTCCTACAACTCATGTCCCCTTGCTTTTGACTCCTTGCCCCCTGTAGTTTATTAAAGTTAATTGGTACTTTATTGACGCCCTAAAACCTTTTATACCGATGTACCAGTTGACCTTTCATGACCAAACGCTTTCTTGTAAATTGTATTTTAATCGTAAAACAACTGATTTTTGATACATTACAGTCTCAAGCATAAATATTGTAATTTTTGTGTCCTTATTAAGGGGCACCGCCCCCAGAAATAGTTTTTGACAGGTTGTCACTTAATTAGATTTTCCAACAAGTCCCTATAAAAGGGGTGCATTGTAACTTTGTAGTTCAGAAGAAAAGTTGTTGTAGTCAAGCTAAAAGTTGAGCTGATTAAAGAACAAGCCAAGAAACACAGAAAGTCTACCGAGTGTCCCATCACAGATGTACCGGTCGACATCATTTGGTGGAGTACACGGCTGAGTTTTGTGGCCCTTTTTGGCCTGTTTTACCTCTTGGAGAAAAATTTTACAGTACGAGCGATTCTAGTTGGGGGCATTCCCAATCAAGAAAAAAAGATGAAGAAAAGGTACAGGAATCCTTACTTTTTACAATTTGCCACTAAGTATATGTGCATTTTAGCCCTCGATTTTAGCCCTCGATTTCCACCATCGATTTTAATGCATGTCTCTACATCTTCATTCTAATTACCTCATAACTTTCTTCTCATTCTCTTATGCTTCCCTACATTCACCTATTTTCTGGTATAGTTTCGCTCTTGGTGTTTTTAATCTGCTATTTTGTTGCTTTTTCTACATTTATCACAGTTTATTTAATTGAGATTTCCATCATGCTTGTTCAGACACATTCAAAACGCAGCACCAAATCACTTTGTAATTCTTTTGTGAACACCACAACGTTGAAATGTCTCTGGATCAGGCATTGTCGCAACCACCAGATTCAGCTTCTTTGACTAGAGCAGATTTAGACGCTGTAACATCACAATTTTCTAGGCTCATTAGTTACTGTCCAGGGTAAGTGTAGCGTGTTCAAGGCTGCTCATGAGGAACAATCTACCATTATTTCAGCTTTTCAAGCTTCATTTACGACTGCTCAAGCACTAAAGGGACATCTCAGGACTTCTCGTGCTCCTGCTTTCTCTGGGGACAGCGAAGATGCTCTCCAATTTTTAAACAAATTCAAGGCGTAGGGAAAATTCATAGGTGGTCTGTCTCGGACCTCTGTCAGGCTTTTCCCCTTTCACTAACTGGTAACGCTTATGTGTGGTATTCAACACTTGACCATTTCTAATTTTGCTGATCTCACTGCTCTGTTTTGCAAACGTTTTCTTCCCCCTTAAGGATATTTTTTACCTTTTACTGTTTTATTTTTCATTTTTATAAACTACTGCATTACATTTCAACCTGCTATATTATATTTACTACCTTTCTGCTTTTTAAGTTTTTTACAATTTTTCTCCTCTTTTTCTTTTTTTCTTTTGCCATATGAACTACTAAATTGCATTTCAACCTACTATAATGGATGTACATGCATGTGTAATGTACGAATTACAAGCCGCATTGGTTTCTTAACAAACCCGACCTTGATCAGTCTTTGATCTTACGAAACCTTTTTGGTTTGGCCTGTATGTATTACCTGGCTCCTATGACTCCTTACCCCTGTAGTTTATTAAAGTTAATCGGACACTTTAACTGTGCCCTAAAGCCTTTTAAACCGATGTCCCAGTCGACCTTTTGTCAGTAACTGATTTATATATTATTCACTTTCAATATCCAAAAATCCCAATGTTTACATTCCAATAATAAGGAAACACCTCTAATTTCCAACAAGTCCCTATAAAAGGGGTGCACTGTAACTTCGATTTTTAGTTTTTAAGTTGAAGTTGTTGAAGTTTAGGTGTGAGTAAGTTGGAGTCCAGCAAGCTGAATAAGACTCTACTGAGTATCCCTTCACATTTGGTGCAGAACCTGAGGAAAGGTAAGCCATCAAAACTATATACATTTTTGTGGTACGTCAGCCTTATTAATATTATATGATTGCATAGATGTAAAAAACATGTTTGAAAAATATTCTGCATTTATGTTAACAATGCTATGTTAGAATGCTTAATGTTAATTAAGTCTTTTTCTATTGGATCTAACTTTTGAATGGAAGATTTTATTGAACATTTTATTCATTTTTACGATTGGGCTGTTGATATTCAGTCACTTTTAATTTACCGCGGAAATTTCGTTTGTGATATTTCTTTCAATTGCTTTTCAATAGTGCCTGGAGGAACTAGGAGAATGCAGATTGGTAAATCCAAATCCAAATTTAGATTTCAATCAAAAGTTTTGAAATCAAAATTGAAACCCAAATTGAAACATTCGGTTCAAAAATCAAAATCACAATTTGAAACAGAACAGCTTTGTAGCTCTTGCAAATTAATATCAAAATCTAAGCCTAATATATAACCGAATATATTTCTACAATGACTACAGAACAAACAACTGGTGCTGACACTACTGGGCAATACTATGTGAAACACATGTGAAATACTATGTGAAATGTATGGGAAAAATTCACATGTTTTTCACATATTTTTCACATGTAAAACATGTGAAAAAACAATGTGAAAAACGTGTGAAACGGGGGGTCCTTTTCACACACCCAAAACCATGTGAAATTGAACTAATAACATGTGAAAAAGTAGTCTCAAATCCACATATTTCTTAAGTGTTTCACATGTTTTCTAATGTGAAAATAGCATTATTTCACATGTCTAACCCTGTGAAAAAGTTATGGCTAAATAATTTTCACATGCCCTTTCATGTGAAAATACTTGCCCAAAAGATTTTTCACATGCTTTTTTCATGTGAAAATGTGAAAAAGTTTGGAAATGGATGTGAAAAAAAGCTGTAGTTAGTAATTAACAATTAAGTAGGTAATAATCATTAATAAATAAGAAGAATGAGACTTAAATTGAAGCAGCATTGTGAAATTTTATTAATTAATATTTATTACATGATCAGGTTCAGAAATACACACTAAAGATAAAAACAAACTTACATTATAATAATTATTAACATCATCAAAAGCTTTGGCTAACCTGTCATACTTTTTCTGAAGGACAAGTTTTACATATTCATCTGTTGATCAAAGCATTCAAAAGAAAAAAATACATCATTTATTTGTTAGATAAAATAGTACTATCTAAATAAAGATTATAATACTTAAGCTTATAATCTAAGATTCAGCTAACATGAATAGCAATTATAAATGAAATTAATTATTAAGTTTAACACAAGAATTAAGACTTCTTGCTCATAGCCGTATAATTAAATAGGCTGTATTAAAGCAATGCTAATTTAAAGTTAAAGTCTTATAAATTACAGTGAGGACACTTCAATCATGAACACTTCTTCAAGCTTTTTTAACCTTTCTACTGCCTCAAGCACTCTAGAATGAATCAATGAATTCAAATACACCAAGAGATCAAAATGAGTTGTATGTCCAAGCCAGTGGCTCAAGGGATGCCTTTAAAACAGTGACAAAAAAACTCGAAGTGTTTACTGTTTGAGCAGTCCTCACTGTAAAAACATAAAGTTCATGAAAGGCTCTTCTGTCCTTACCGGGAATGTTTACTGAACATCAGATGCCTGAGTCCCCTTCATTCTGTGTGAAAGTAGTTCGTCTGAACTATAATGTTCCTTGTCTTGAAGAACAGTAGCCCTTGTCACATCTTCTAGGGCTTCTGTGCTCATTTCGTGGTCATCTAACAGCGCTAGCTTCGACCTTCACGCTGGCACTACTACTGCCCGGTTTACTTGTCTCTTTCTAGCCAGCAAGCTATTCCAGTAGTGTAGGATTTTCTTTTAACGCTTTCAGGATAGCTTCTTCGGTGTTCATTTCATAATAAAAGTAATACTACAGCTAAAAAGTAAAGTAAACCAACAACTAACTCAACGAGACCATGATGAGATCGTTAAAGTATCAAATTTGCGCGCCTTTCTTGGTTTGTTTACAAATGGTGGTCGTATTTCAGTGAACAATGGACTCATGACCATATTAGGAATGAGCACGTGCACAGCTCATGATGACCCATGATTCTTTGCTCCAACATTCATAACAGTGCCATTTGCTAAACAAAATGCTCGTTTCAAGGAAAAGTTAGCAAAATTCAAGTGCAATTCTAGCCGCATTTGTCTATGTACTGTGTGTAAAGGTAAAAGAATCAAATCTGGATAAGTAGTAGCAACGCCACTTGAAAATTTTTGGCAGCTACGATAGGAAGTTGCCAAGTTTTTCATCTGATGAAGGAGCCGTCCCTCTCACACTTCGATAGATGATTCGTTTACTCACATGCAAGGAGCTACTAGC
The DNA here is from genome assembly GCA_029948255.1 of Telmatactis stephensoni. NCBI lineage: Eukaryota > Metazoa > Cnidaria > Anthozoa > Actiniaria > Isophelliidae > Telmatactis > Telmatactis stephensoni. Next base: position 312,952 of record JALIZF010001506.1, read on the forward strand.
ATCTCGTTCAGTAACTCATTTAAGCTGTAGTGACTCTTCCATAGACTCTGTGTTAGTAATGAAGAAGAGCATGAAAAGACTTAACAGCCCGATTGCGAGTATTTTACATCCAAAGAATCATTGGTTGTGCCTAAAGTCTTTAAATAAAGCTTAATGCTGCAGGACCCTGAGTGCATTGCAAGCCTGCTTGAGAGGTAAGCCCTAATCATGACTATTATTTAGGCAATAAAAACCGTCTTCCCTGTTAATGGTAGCCTGAACAAAACAATCTTGATGTTTGGAGAATATGAGCAAGTGTACATGTTGACAGAGATAGTGTTCTCCCAAAGGCTATTATTACCAATGTGATGTAGAATTGCTACAGTTTTTAAGCTTATATAATAGCAAGAGCAACAAATTTTCAAAATATTTTTAAAAAGGTGACATATGACTGAATTTATTTTCAGTTTGACTGGGTTCAGTTCATGAAGATGCCTAACTGCATTGAATTCAAACTTGAAACAAAAGTTCTGCAAAGAATGAACCTGGACAATCTCTTTTAAACAATGAGGAAGGGGCTACCTGCCAACTGATGATGAGAAAGACCATGTGAGCACTCAGTTACAAAGGTGTCAACTTCACAGAGTTAGACATCATCAAGGCACTATCCTATAAAACTAAGTGTAGTGAGACATTCCACTTTTTGACTTGGAAAGAAAGTAGCTGTGTTTGTACAGGTTGTATTTTTAAGAAGTCAGACATGACATTGAAGTGACATAATTTGCAATAAAAATTTTTATTCCAGATTATTGTAGATCTAAATGACACTCCTCTATATAACTAGCTTTCTAGCTCAACTCCATGTGGATTTGGATGTGAAATGGCTATGTAGATCAGACATACAATACTTTCACATGTTTTAGCTTTTCACATGCATGTGAAAATCATTGTTGTCTTGGTTGTAAAACATTGTTTCACATGTTTACCAATTTTCACATGTATTTTAACAGGCTTTTAAACAAGGTGAGGAATGTTTCGCATGCATGTGAAAAAAATTAAATATTTTCACATGCATTTTCACATGGTTTTAACAGCGATAGGAATGTTTCACATGTATGTGAAATTGATGGAACATTTTCACATGCAGTTTCACATGGTATTGATTGCCCATTGAAAATTTCACGTGTATGTGAAATTTTCCAACTTTTTCACATGTATTTTTCACATACTTTTCACATGTTTGTATTTTTCACATATATTTCACATGTATTTCACATAGTATTGCCTAGTAGTGTGATTCATCAAATCCTACAGAAATCGAAGATTTGACAAATCGATTTTCTCAGGTTTTAGAACAATCACTTGAGGGAATTCGCCAAAATATGCGCAAAATAAATGAAGTGAACACCCACTAATTGTTTTCAACATTGCCAATACAGTACAGGAGTTACAACCTAAAAAGAGGCCTCCTGGAATTTCAAAAGCGCCAACACTTTCTGGCGAAGGCGATGATGCCAGTAGTTTTTTGGACAAGTTTGGAATACATGCAAAATTCCATAAGTGGTAACATTTTAGCATTTTTGGAACAAGCTTCCAAAAAAATTATGCTATTCACCTTCCTTGGACTGCTTCAAAAGAGGACTAAAGACATATCTGTTTAATTTATAATTTAATTTAATATTTCATGTTATTTTTAATTTTTATTGTAAGGGCATCGAGACCACGTGTGAGGCCCAAGAACTATATTATTATTATTATTATTATTAACATTTGGCGACTATTGACGTGTCACTAAGATAGATACTCCTTGCCACACACAGAAAATAGGATTGACAGTATGAGTGGTTCAAAGTTAGATCACACTACTAAAGAGAAAACAGCTTTTGTCACTTACAGAGGTCTATATGAATTTAATACAATGCCCTTTGATTTATGTACCACCATCAACATTTCAGCACCTAATCTCAAGAATTTCAACTATTGGATTGATCACTGAATCTAACTCATCTTAACCTCTTTGTCTTATTATAGTCTCTCTCTCTTGTTTTTTTTTCCCGCTCATTTTTTTTATACATATACAAAACAAACATATAAATATACATATTGTTTTTGCCTTGTATAAAAGAACCAGTTAAGAACCACCTTAGCCTAAATTCTCACCAAATACCAATAAATACATAAGAACCACTTTAGCCTAACCTCAAAAAACAGTGGTTCTTATATGGGGTTTTTTACTGTATTGATATTGGACGGCCAGTCTGCCCACTCACATCTTTCTTTTTTTTATGTGTATTGACATTGGACTTCCAGTCTACACCTTTCACAATTTTATTATCACTCATCTTCATTTTCAAAATATGTTAAACCCCTTTGGTAATTTTTCTCTCTCCCCTTTCTTAGATGTCAGGCCAGAAACGAAAAAATGTGAAGCGAGACCAATGCCATCTTGAGACTTTCCTCAAGACCAAATGTTATATATATATGTTATACACCACAACACGAGCCATCCATCCCTGCACCCTGTTGCAGGAAACGAATTCACGAAAGCTGCCTCTGGGAGGCCTTTCGGCATGCATTTAACCCCGGGGACTATAGGTGCCCATTTTGTCGACAGCACAGTATTATTGTATTTACTGTTGTTGTTGTTGTTGTTTATTTATTTATTTCTTTTTGTTTTTATTGGACGTTCATATCACGTAATTTTTTCTTTTTTTTTCTACCTCCACACATACACACAGTAATTCGCAACCTCTCTGTTTTTACTAGACCAAACACCGACAAAATTATAATTATAAGCTATGTTTGCTATCAGCAAACGGATGAGCCTTCCGTCCCTATGGCATGTTGCAGAAAACGAATTCACGAAACGTGTCTTGAAAGGCCTTAAACAGTGCCTATTTTCCAGGGGAATTTGTAGATGGGACATTATACCCTACAATGTTGATGAGCCATTCTTCCAACCTCAAGAAGAACATGATGCCATTCCTATGGGATTCAGGCATATCACGTTTGTGCCAGTACTACGCTGGCACTGGGGGTGCCGTGACCCTCCACGAAGGGGAATTCACTTCAATGAGTGAGAATTCGTTTTCGATGACGGAGAGTGGAATAACGAGATCGGTCGCCCTCACAGGCCACCACAACTGTTATTTCCCAACTATGAACACCCCCCACCACCCCCTGGTTGGGCTGAAGAGATTCAACGAATTAGGGACTTTCACCTTGCTCATCCTAGGCCAGGACCAGAAAATGCTCGCTACCGTCCAGGCTAAGTGGTAATTGACATCTTTTAGGAGTATAATCCTAGACATTCTCCACTCATTATTTTACACCAAACCAACATTCATTTTTCTCTTTTTGATTGCAGTGATCATCCAGAATGTACCTTCTTGTTTTCCTTATTCTCATTCCTTTCGTAACAGCTAATACTAACTTTGATGCTAATGGCAAGACGGTAACTTATTACCCTTCTTCACTAACAGCTTCTAACCCTCGACCACTATTTCATGACACTCAAGTAATCAACTTAGCTTTAACGCTTAACAATGTTCCTTTCGGATGAGAGCAAACGATCAAAACTTCTTGTTCCCTAGAAGTTCATGTCTAAGTTACTTGCATCATTTCGACAGATAAGTTACGACATTAGGCGTTTGTCCTCATTGCCGGGTTTTTCTCATTTGATTGAATGTTATTCTTACCTCAGGAATTCCTATAAGGCTCAAACACGTTTACCTGCTCAAATGATTTGTCCTAATGCTTATCGCCCATCGCTTCAGGAGTGTAAACAATGGGCTTTAAGGAGATTTAACAATATCAGTCCTAAGGAACGAATTTGGCTTAAAACATCGCATGGGCATGCCACTCCGGAATTATTGGCTTGATACGAGCAATTTATTCAGCTTTTGGCGGTAAATGTGAAGCAAATCATGTTTCCAATATTAAAAAGAACCTTCAGGATATTACTAATGCTATGCATGATGAAGCAACAATGATCCGCACAGTCAACGGTAAAACTGTTCAGATTATCAAAATGACCGACGAATTGACTTTGCGAGTCAACCAATTAAATGCAGATATGAAACATTTTGACTGTACCTTGGTTGATTGGCAGAAACAACTCACTAAATTTGCGAAAAAAGAACAGTGCCATTTTAATGCAAACATGGAATTCCTCGCCAAATTTTCTCATGAGAGTAGGAAGAGTTTTTATGCTTTGTTGTGTTTTGTGGAAATCCAAGATATTGTTACTCAATTTGCTCATTTGCAAAACAAAGAATTAATTGGCTACAATGATTTACCGCTTGCTGTAAAATCTGATATCTCTGCGCATCTCAAGGCACAGGGACAGTTAGCTCTTTCTTCGACTATTTTGGAGGATGGATTTCCACTCCTTATCAAACCGGTTACTGAATATCGACATCTTGATAAGAGTATTCAATTAACTGCATTAACTACATTACCAATAGTTAAGACTAGGATTCACTTTGTACACTCGAATCATTAATTCCAATCCAAGATCAACAGAAAAAGAAATGTTACACTAGTCCAATCACTTGGTCTTGTGGATTTCTGATACCGGTGACTAATAGAAACATCAACTTGGCCTTGCCGGAAAACCAGTTCTCTAAGGCTCTTGGTATCTTGTTTAAAAGCTAGAGGAGACTCCTCCCACTTGTGCATACTAGGTGTTACACAACAGGGTACACACCCAAACTTTTGAGCGAGTTGTTCTTCCAGCAAGTAACTTGTCAAGCAAAACAATTTTGACCACTTAAGTAGTTTTGATATTATCTATTTGGACACAGTTGTAACCAAGTGTTTCGAGCCAGAAAACACTAAGAAGTTATACGGAAACCTTCTCTGTGTTTGTTATAGTCAACAAAGTCAATGAGCTTTGAGCTTGATCCTAGCAACCAATAGCATGCTCTCTAGCACTGCAAAACCTTTGATTGATAGGTAAAAACTGGTCAAACCACTTAGTTGAATTGAGCAACTATAATAGTCATATACACCCAGAATTGATCAGAAGTTGTAGTAGTAAGTAAGGTGTAAGGAACTACGCATTGGAAAATTAAAGTACGTTCGAACCCAACGAAAAGTCTCTATCGAATGTCTCCTAACAATTAAATGCTGGGTGCACTGTAGTAACCCAGTAAAAAGGTACATTCATTTATACTGAATAAAATAAACACTGAATCATCCAAACAACCATTTATATTTCTCCACAGTGTAGAAGTATAAATGACTGTAATATTTATCTATACAGTACCGCTCGCAGTGATGCTAACATCCCACCGTGGTGAAAAATTCATGAGGTAAATCGTGAACCCATCACGTACACGATGAGCTGCCGCGGTGGACTGTCACGCATGACACATTTCGAATAGACTAAATTTCCACGAGGTAGATAATTTTTGGAAAGATATACAAAACAAAATAGAGAACTTTGGAGAGAACGATGTGCCTCAATCTAAGTGAATGCACGAGTTGAAAGCGGGAGCTTATCAGTCGGCTTTTTAGAGTTCAGATTTAGGAGAAAAATATTTTTGGGAGATAATCACAGGCTTTAACAGTAAGCAATTGTTTTGGATTGCAACTTTTATCAAATTTGAAATATTTTAGCAAAAAACAAAACCATTTTTTTCAAACCTATGTAAACATGGCGACCTTTTTTTGGAAGGTTTCATTACTTTTATTCATTTATTTTTTTACAAATTATTATTCTCACAAGAAAGATTCACAGAAAAAAATCTGATGATAAACAAAGGTCAACTAAGGACACGGACTCCCGCGAAATTTTGAAAACTCCAGTGCATTGCGAGATAAATTTTCTTTCTGTTGGGCTCGGTTTGTCAAGAAATGGGATATGGTTTTAAGGTTTTTAAAATCGCCTTAAGTTTACACAAAGATCCAAGAATTATTTGCTGGAGACTCGATGGAGACAGAATTCGCTAAGCTTCCTACTGACTTCCGGTCATTTCTAAACAACAAGGAGGCTGAAATACACAAAAAGTAAAAAGTTATTTCTTTTATTAGTTGGATCGAAAATTTCAGCATTAGATAAGCTTAAATTGTAAAACTAGTTCAGTTAGCTTTTGACAACATTGTAGCTCAAGCGAAATGGGATCGCTTGGGCATGCTACTTCATTCCTTATCGTTCCTTGGCACTCTATTTTCGTTCCTTGAGCACGCTATTTCGTTCTTTGGGCACGTTATTTCGTTCCTTGGGCACGCTGTTTCGTTCCTTGGGCAAGCTATTTTTGTTCCTTATCGTTCCTTCTTCCATATTACAATGATCACACACGAATCTTGTGCATACATGATCCGGTTTTCGATATTCTGTGAACTCTAACTTTCAAACACCAATCCCCAAAATCACTAATACGTACAGAGAACTCTTAATTCCAAAATGATAGTATAGCTAACATATATCGTCTGAAGATCGTATTTGTCATTTTGTGGGATTTCAGGAGCTTTTAGTATTTTTTTTTATGTTTTGCTTTGGCTGGCACGATAAATTCCAAAGGACTTTTTTGAAGGTCAGAGTTTGCAGCTAGAATCAGTTGAAAACGCAGCAAGATATGGCTCACCATTTTATCTTGTTCAAACTGAAGTAAAAATAATAATAATAATAGTAAAACTGTAAAATAATGTGCCTTGTAGGAATTATCTCTGCAAGAATGGCAAGAATCTATTAAGAATTCATGAAAATCTTATCACAAATTAAAAAGATTTTTACTTAACACGTCGATGGAAATCATTGCGAAGAAGTTGTCGAATTTATAAATTAATGCAAACAGATAGAAATGTAACACAACTTGTTTGTCATGTAATCCATAGAGAACCTTACCACCATGTACGCTGTGGTTTTTAATTCGGTGGTCCATCGCGCCTGCAGTGATAAACCTCGTATGCGGCGGACAGTCGCACGACTGAACCACGGTCACACCGCTGTTTGGACCTAAAGCTGTACTGTATTATATTCGAAGTGTCTTTAGAAGGCTGGTTTCAGAAATATTATGAACAATCCTTCACCCAAAAAGAAAAAGATCAATCCACTAATGGCGAAGTAACTTGTGGATTGACCAAAATCACCACAGGAAGCCATAATACATTTTAGTTAAATAACGAGTTTCATATGAAGGCAAAAATATAAATCAATAAATTAAAAAATGAAGTTGCAAATATCATGTATCAAACAGGAGGAGTTAATGTTCAACAAAGCACCAAATATAATGACCTGCTTAACTTCTAGTGTGAAAATAATATTTTGAATGGTACATGTCGATGAATTATCACAAAACATTGCAGAATTATACTGACCATGAAATCTCGTCACATAAAGCCCAAAGTAGCGAATAAAAGACATTTCTTATGGAAAGCATTTTTCTTTAGTGAGTTTTATGGAGTAACTGTTTAGTTGGATACAACAGGTTTTTAGGCTCTGAGCATATCATTTTCTATTAGAAACAGCTAGTTCCTTGACAAGTTAACAAGTCAAGGTGAGGATTTGGCTTTCACCATGTTCCTGCTTTTGTTGTTGTTCTTCTTCTCTGGTCATAAAACACAGATTGGTGTCTACAGCGTATGGTTAAATGGGAAGAACCATCAAAAGTCAACATTGCCGAAGAAGACTAATGAGAACTTTCCTATTTATGAAGTCTGACTTCCAAGTTTACTTTTGGCATTCTAATCACGACAATGACAATGTCTTATGCAATGCAATATAAGCAATGCAATGTAAGTTGAGATCAAACAAGACAGAATTTATAAGAACAAAAAGAATATGCAGAAAATTTGTTTCAAAAGAGCTAGCTAGAAGGAAAATCAATGCATTTAAAGTTGTCACATTCCACAAAAGCAGATAAAAGTGTTTACTTAGTTATATAACATTTTATATCATAGTTGGGGTCAAATAGTGAGAGCATAACAGAAACACAAAAACATTAGCTTGAACATTGCTTGAATTACATAGCTAGTTTTAGGTGGCAGTTTGTACTCAAAATGTTTTCATTTTGTTCTTTTATTTCAACATTTATTCTCGTGCTGATAGAGTACAAACACTAAAAGCTTGTATGACTTTGATGTTGGACTTGCAACACTTTTTGTTGCTTGATGACAGCAACATACATAGTCCATTCAGAAAGGTTTTCAAGTCTGAGTATTGAACAGTTCAACAGAGATGTGATGAAAATTATTCCAGCAGAGTAGTACAATACAAAATATGCAGTGTGCAGTAATATAATTTAACAATGTGCGAGTGAGTGAGTGACTCACTTGCATATTTGCCCCTCACTAGTTTACTCGTGGATTTGCAATCCATAAGTTCAATCCACAAGTTAAAGAACTGGACTGGATTTATTGTGACTATTTGGACCTTTTGTCAAGTCAAGAAAATTAACAAAAACCTTGAAGACAACTGATTTCTCAAGTTTGGAAGCAATCCTGATAGAAGATTAAAGGTACACTGTAGTATCCTGATCAGCTACTCAAGAAAATCAAAGAGGGCTCCTGGCTTACATCCCCATGGACTCCAGGAACATGAACTTATAACCAGCTTTCATAAAAACCAGTAATTGAGCCACATGATGATTACATAACAAAATATTGAATGTAAACAATCATTTTCAACATCCAACAATGTAGAAATGTTTGCTTAATGAAACACTTATCCAAGAGAGTTGCAAACAGCCCTGATCATTTCCAAAAAATATCAGGAAAATAGAATGTTAGAATAAGAAGAAAAAAAGCTGATTTGGAAAAATCAAAATTTGATGGCAAAATTTTATTTTATGCTGCTTTTGGATTTTAAACTATTTTATTTATTTCTTCAATAAATTGTTTTAAAAACAAACAATTTAAAAACAACAATATTGTAATATATATTGTGTTATTGTAATATTTTGAATTAATTGATTGAATTTACATTTGATTGAATTCAAATAACATATTAAATTACATTTAAATGAATTTGCATCACTCATATATGAACTTCAAGCAAATAGGAAACTATAACCTTACAGAAGCAATACCATTTCTGTGCTGTGCTCATTTTAATTCACCATATGGCCAATATTCGACCAACAACTGCCTGTGGATTATCATTGGTATCTGGATTTCTAAGGAAGCAAGTACACAATAGATTAGATTTTAAAAATTAATTACGATGAGACTAACAGTTCAAAAACCTACCATGCGTGTACATGTTCATAAATGTAAAAACACTGACAAATAGTTTGATTATCACACTTTGTTTCGGTCCGATCTGAATGAAAGGTACTCTGTGAGCAAAGAGATTTCTTAACCTTCTCCTGAAAGCTTCCTCTGTGCTCGCAGGACCGGAAACAAAATTGGGGGCGTGCCGTTCTTGAGCAGTTTGAAGATTTCAGGTATCAAAGCTTTCAAAGCCATCAATTTGCTTAACTACGACTTGTAGTAGACAAAAAGTCATCAGAACTTAGAGGCGAATTCCAGATCCGACAAGTCCCGGGACAAGTACTCATGGGCATTCAAGGCGAGCGTCTCAGCATAAAATGAGTACTCTGGAAAGCACTGCAAGCACGCTTTTAAAAATCTTAAAACGAGATCTAAGTAAAATAATTTCATTTCTTATCAAGTAAGGCACTCGCTCTAGCGTTAAAACTTACTTTTAGCAGCAAAATAACCCCAAAATCTCCTTGCCTGCAAGTCTTCGTCCAAATGCCTATGGATGTTGAACTCGTGATACTTGCCTTTGACCATGCGTAGAAGAACAGAACCACGAGCAGCATCGTGTTTCACGGGATTCTTGGGGATCTGAGCAGCGGGATACGAGACTTCATAAATCGGGAGTTTTCAACAAAAACAAAAATATTTGAAAAGAGCACAGAAAAATGCTGCCTACATTCAATTTTAAACAAATTCAAAGAATGAAAAAAATTTCAAGAAACTTTCATCATTTCTTGGTCGAAACGAAAAAAGAAGAAACAAGTTGTCAGAAGATGCTCGGTAGAGATTGTGTTATACCAACTACAGTAGTTCTTTACACCTTACTTTCTCTGCTACAACTCTGATCAACTCTGGGTTGCAGTACTATCCAGTTCACCTAAGATGTTTGACCAGTTTTTACCTATCAATCAACGATGTTGCAGTGCTAGAGAGCACGCTATTGGTTGCTAGGATCAAGCTCGAAGCTCATTGGGCTTTGTTGACTATAACAAACACAGAGAGGGTTTCGTAGAAACTTCTTAGTGTTTTCTGGGTCAAAACACTTAGTTACAACCGTATTCGAATAGACAATTTTAGAACTAACCAAGTGGTCGAAATTGTTTTGCTTGACAAGTTACTTGCTGGAAGAACAACTCGCTCAAAAGTTTGGGTGTGTACCCCGTTGTGTAACACCTTAATTAGTATGCACAAGTAGGAGGAGTCTCCTTTTGCTCGTAAACAAGATACCAGAAGCTTGAGAGAACTGGTTCCAGCAAGACCAAATTGATGTTTACGTGGTTTCTATTAGTCACCGATATTAAAAATCTGTTAGACCAACTCGTAGTCTATTATGCCTGGATCAGCGAAACTTGTACCCTATTGTTCCTGGATTAGCGAACAAAAGAGTTCCATACATTAACATGATGAAAAACATCGGTAATGAAATTAATAGCCAAAGTTGTTTGCCCAGCGCGGATTAGTTTTGATTCAGAGTTTTGATTGAGTTTAAATCAAAAATAGAAGAACGCAAACTAAACCGTACCAAATGAATAAGAATATGAATAATATAAATGCAAAATGGATAAAACGTAAAATAAGATAAATGCAAATGAGTAAAATATATTGCCAAAAATATTAAGTAAAAAATGGATAAAAATAGTGTTGTGCAACACAATGACAGCTTTTCTTGTTCTTTTTTAATAATTAGCTAGTAACAAAACGAGCAGGGGAATGGGACCAAGTTTCTTAGATACGAGTTTTAAAATTCGCAAACAGACTTCATATTAATTAAGAAAGGACACATAAAAATAAGTAAGAATTGAAAATTTGATCGGTATTCGATCGCACATTTAAGAAATATAGAGAAATTAAACGATATCCATATATTAATAATCATGAATATTAATCAATCTCAATATATTTATGAACGATCCAAAATAATTAAAAAAGTTAAGGTAAAAACATCAGTATCCGTAGCAAGACAATAAGTAGTCAGGATATTCAGGTAAAAAAAGAAAAAGTTATAGAAAAAGAGTGAAAAAAAGAAAATAGAAAAAGGATTCGGCCCCGACACGACTCGAACCTGTTAGAAATGCACCCCCCGGACACAAAGAAGAAATGATCATTTAACTGAAAAATAAAAAAGGAAAAATTAAATTTTGGGACGATTCTCCCGAGACATTCAAGGAAGCTGAGACATCGAATCGACTTACGTTACGGATGAAGATTTCGGCCCCATCCACGCTATCCCGGTGCTACATAAAACAGTTGTCTTGGCCCGAAGGCCAGGGAGGGAGACGATATCCGGACCCTAATCCATACCTTTAGATATCACCTTAGACCGCTGCGCTACCTAGACACTTAATAATTTTAATATCTAATTGGGGTAGTCTATTCGGCGAAGTTTCATTATGATGCTAATATGTTTGTCCCAAATCCTTGGGGACATAGAGGAACCAATCAAAATCGAGGATTTTGAAGAAAGATCAACAAAGTTGCGTTAACAATATGCATTTTAGGTCCATGGAGCTCCTTTGTAACGTGAAGACGTTACGCTGTATTTTAGTGTGGATCTTTATTTTCTACTGCTGGATGAAGGTTTGCAACTGATAATCACATTTACTATTTAAGAGTAGTCCTAAAGCAGATCTCGATGATTATCCAGACAAAGGGCGAAGATTTGAAATGTCAGTAAAGTTAAGTATCTCGTTTACAAATATCTTAACTCAGACAACTGAAAGTTGTACATTTAGAGATTTAATAAACTTTATCTCTTAGGGTTTCATCACTGTATTTTCAAGTCTAGTTGAGCAAGAGGGCAAGAAAATCTCGTGAAACCCTAACCCTATTCTGCTGAGTCTCAGCTAGTAGGGAATCCCGTACTGATAAAGGACCTGTGCCAGCGCCAAAGACACGCTTTTAAAGCATATGTCTGTATAGATAATTTTTTCTTATTCAAATTCTTAATAGAAATATCATTTTGTAGCAAAATTGCACGTAAGAGCTTGTTAAGAACTTGTTAAACGAGTTTTACTTTTTCTTGCACGTACGATTTCAAGTGATTGCAAGGGGAAACTAGAAGGGAGGGTGAGGGGATTGGGGAGGGGAGGGTAAGTTGTTAATCCACGTCCCCTGGAGTTCGTGATTGTGTTAGGGACACTCAAGCAGAGACTTGTTCTGGCTTAATCAAATTAAGGCTCAACGCAACATCTAACTCATCTAACTCTAAGTTACAATGCATCCCTTTTTATGGGGATTTGTTGGAAAATCAAATTGACTGACAAGCTGTCACAATTATTGGAAATTTCTAGAGGCGTTCCCTTAATATTAAGATGTAAAAATTGAAAGTGAATAAAATAAAAATCAGTTACTGGACGATTAAAGTACAATTTACAAGAAAGCGTTTGGTCACGAAAAGGTCAACTGTTATATCAGATTAAGCGGTTTTAGGGCACTTAGTTTAAGTGTCCGATTGAATAAAATACAGGGACAAGGAGTCATATGAGCCAGGGAGCACGTGTCAGCCAAACGAAAGAGATTACCTATTAAAGATCAAGGTTGCTCAAGGTTAGGTTTGGCTGATACGTGACTAGTACATGTGGTCCGTTGATCATGCGTGATAATCACGTGACTCACCAGTTGAGAATTGCCTTTGAAACCAACGCAACTTGTAATTCATACATTACACATGCGTATATTCGTTAATAATTATCAAAATGATTCCGCAATAAAAATTGGTCTAAAAGCTTAAAAATATTCGTTAATTGTGTCCCGTATAACAATTGTACACTCGAGCTACACATTTAATTGAGTCAGTTCGTCATTCTTATCCCATTTGTTTCCACATATACAACACAGGGCACCCAGCTTGGCGTAATCGCCCTCATTTGATCTTCTTAGGGCGGTGTTACACGAGACGATTTTTAACGACGATTTTCCGCGCAACTGACGTTGCAACAACTTGTACGTGGGGTTGTCCATATTAATGATGAATAAATGCTCCAACCACGTACAATTAAAACAATTTTAATGAGCCAAGCTTTCGGACAAAGTGTCCATCATCAGGGCAAGTGAAACAGTACAATACGGCTACGCCTCGTGTTCCTAAGCTTGCTTTTCTCTTGCTCGACATCTTCCATCGTGTTTATATCACAGTACAGAGACATGCGCGCGCATTTTATATTCCTTAAATATACATTTTTTTTTAAATCATTCAGTAATTACGGAAAGTTTTGGATTATCATCTTAAAAATTGAAACAATGGTGAATTTCGGAAGCATTTACATTTTTATAAAGAAATATATATACCCTTCCTGTGGGATTCCTGTGGTCAAAAGCCCGCGAAATCTGACGCATGCGCAGACATTTTGCCGCGGTGTTCGCCGACCAGCTAGCCAGTTTTCTGTAGACCACCTTCCCATTCTTCCCATTCAGTTAACGATTTTCAGTGCATTTATATTCAAAATGGCTGAGGGGGCTGCTCTAGGTGAAATATTTTCTTCAGTTCGAATGACCGAAATGAGACAAGCCTTCAATGAAGTAGCAGAAGGGAGCGACACTATTTCAAGTGAAAAACTTGGGGAAGCCATGAAACGATGTGGAGAGGACGTGCCACAGTACAAACTTCGTCAAATAACCGAAGATGTGCAGAAAGAAACCGGTGGAACAATCGATTTTCTGCATTTCATGAAGCTATTTAAGGAACTATCAGTCAAGGCAGTGGGTGGGTCTTACAAGAAAGCCGTTGACAAACGGCATGGTGTTGAAGAAGTGGGAGTTTCATCAGCTTCAGCCGAAGGAACAAAACACTCATTTTCAACTGATGAAATGGTAGCTTTTACTGATTGGATTAATTCTTGTCTTGAGGATGATACTGACTTAGCAGGTTAGGCTGAATTTATTTGTGTCAATTTGCCTATAAGTTAATAATTTGTTGAAAAAAGCTTTAATCAACAAGCACTGCGGTAGAGGGAGAAGGTTCAGTTTACCCGCATGGATCGTAAAAGACTGATTTGTATTAACTAGGGACAGACATTTTCTACACAAATTGCATGGTCAAGTTACTATTTAACAATTCGATATTTATCTTTTTAGGAAAATATCTACCAATAGACGAAACATCATCCGATGGTTTATTCAATGCTGTAAAAGATGGTGTCCTTCTCTGTAAGCTTATCAACTTCTCAGTTCCACAAACCATAGACGAGAGAGCTATAAACAAGAAAAAACTCAGCGTTTATACTATACACGAGAACCAAATACTTGCTTTGAATTCAGCTATGGCCATTGGATGCAATATTGTAAATATTGGTGCTGAGGACTTGATTGAAAGTAAACCACACCTTGTGCTTGGACTTATGTGGCAAATTATCAGAGTAGGTATCACCCCAAACCCTTCCATCTATGTTTTTACAGGTAACACTCATTCCTGTTAAATTTATTGGACTAGATAAGACTAGATTTCTTATGACTGTGAAAACGGCACCGCACAGTCACGGCATAGTTGCGAGAGAAACAAGTTGCCCTCCACCGAACGTTTCTATACAAAAAGCACCAACTTCGGCCGCCCATAACTTTGGCGCCTATTAATCGAAAGTAGCTAAAAATTCAAGTTTTGCTAACTTTGGGGTAGTCTTTTCAAATATTATATTTTTGTTGCTGTTGGATAAAAAATTAAATGAGAAAAGCTCATTTCGAAATATTTTTATAGACAACACGGCACTGACACGCTCACGGTACGGCGCGGACGTTTCACACTCATACGAAATCTGCTCTAGAAAGGTTCACGTACACGGGAAACGGTAGACGACAAAGAGGATAACGCGGCTTGCATTCTATGTGCTTGGCGACGCGCGTTTGCCACGTGAGCATGACGAGGCTTTTCCCTTTTTCACGTTAAAAAACATATATACTGCGGCCAAAAAGAATGTCTTTTGCAGGCTAGCACAAATATCGATTTTTGGTTTTGGCCTTTATGATATGGTCCCATAACTCAAGTGCTCATCATAAATGAAAGAAAAAACTTGTGGAAATGGATGGAAGAATGCAACAAGAATAACTGATCGGACGAATGAATAAGGAAATATCAGAGATAGTATAGATTAATGGATTAGCTTGCGAGTGCAAGAGAAATGTTTCATTAGGAGAGTCAGAAGTACATAACAATGTACTTCTGGTGAATGAATAATCGGATGAATGAACGAATGAAAGAAAGAATGAACGAATAAATGAATGAATGAATTATTGAATCAATCAATCAATCAATTATAGAGAATGCACTACTTAATTATTTAAAGATACTTATATTTACACGATCTTTAAAAATTGCATTTTTATTTAGATTGGACTCTTTGCCAAGATCAATATTCAACAATGCCCCGGACTCGTTCGTTTGCTAGATGAGGACGAAACACTTGACGACTTGAGAAGGTTGCCACCGGAAGATATTCTTCTTCGCTGGTTTAATTACCACCTTGAAGCTGCTGGTCACCATAGACGAGTGAAAAACTTTTCTTCTGACATCAGTGATGCTGAAAATTACAGTGTTCTTTTGAAAGAGGTAATCTTTATAGAAAGTAGAACCGGAGACGAAATGCTTCTGGGAAGAGATGAAAAGAGAAAGAAAAACAGAGATGTTTTTCATAATTGACATTTCCCCGTCCCCATTCAGACCCTTGTCTAACAATCAGGCTTGTAGCATGGTATATTTTCGTCTCACTGATCCCGGGTTTTTACGGAAATTTTGATCCCTGAGCCCACATTTTTAGACATTTTTGATCCCTGATACTTGGTGCAAAAAACTGAGCTGATCCCTGACCCTGACGGTCCAATGTCCCTGATCCTCGACCCCACCCATTTGATCCCTGAGCCCTGGCCTCTGATTCCTGATCCTGGCCATAATTTGGGGCTTGATCCCATATACCATGTTACGAGCCTGAACAATTGTAACTACAATCGCGCTCCGCATGGTACACAACGTAAGGCGGTTACTGCATGATTTTAAACCATATAGACTCGTGTGTGCATTTACTAATGAATGTGTATACCTCCCGTTACAGATTGCTCCTCCACAGTTTAGCATTGATGCTCCACATGTTAGCGAATCGGACCCAACTAAGCTAGCAACATTAGTACTTGAAAATGCTAAGAAGATGAGTTGTAAAAAGTTTGTGCGTCCTAAAGACATCGTCCATGGTAATCCTAAGCTAAATTTGGCCTTCGTCTGCAATCTTTTCAACACTTACCCGAGTCTAGAACCAGTAGAGGAAGAGTTTCCTGAAATTGAGGAGACGCGTGAAGAGAAGACTTTTCGTAACTGGATGAACAGCCTTGGGGTGAAGCCTTACGTACACAGCCTGTTTGCAGACATGGACGATGGTATTGTGTTACTTCAGTTGCTTGAACAAGTAAGCAAACCAATAACTTACATGCATACTTTTTGAAGGATTGTGCGATTGGAGTTGTTAAAAAAAAATTATTCCTGCCATGTGTGAGTGAAAATTGGACTCGTGACGGTCGAAACCTGCCGTGTTGAGGGACTGTGCAATATTTATCTGGTAGGAGGGTTCTAAATCTAATGAGGGCTCTAACATTAAATCAAAGTGTAGGATGGAGGAGGGGGGGCTAGATATTAATTTGTTAAGCATGTAGGTATCTGGAAACAAACCGAATGCAATTAATTGAACGAGTACTTGTGCATGCCGATGGTTGTGGGACATATCAAATTGAAAAGCATTATGAAGAAACCCAGGAAAAAGATGAAAACATGTTCAGTGAAGATACTTCAAGTGAACCTGAAGTCGAATCATGGTAGTTATTTTAGTTATTTTATCTTAAAAAGAGGGGGTAAGAACTTATTCTACATTATATATAAGTACAGGGGGCTTAACTTCATTTTAAGGCCTACTTTGCTCGTTTTAGAACCAGATAAATACTGCACAGACCCTGACCGCAGTCCGTGACTGTGCATACATTGGCGCAACCTTGCCATTTTCCAAGTCACACAAAAACTGTTTTATAGTTCCAACAAAAGTGTTACTATTTTTACAGCCTCTGTCTATACCTGTGCTATTACTTTCTAGGTCCAACCAGGAATAATAAACTGGGATAAAGTCAACAAGCGACCATTTAAAAAATTAAGCGCAAGGATGAAAAAGATTGAAAACTGCAACTATGTCATCGAGGTAGCAGAGCAGCTTAAGTTTAAATTGGTTGGAATTGGTGGTACTGACATAGCTGAAGGCAACCCTAAGCTAATCATGGCCTTGCTATGGCAGACAATGCGTGCATATACCTTGACCGTCCTACAGCAGTGTGCGGCCTCAGACAAGCCTGTTACTGATACCGAAATTGTCGAGTGGGTCAACGAGAAATTGGTTTCAGCCGAGAAGACGTCGAAGATTTCTGGATTCAAAGATCCTAACATCAAAACCAGTCACAGCGTGGTCGACCTGATTGATGCCATCAAGCCAGGAATCATTGATTATTCCATGATGATGTCTGGAGAAGACGAAGAAGACTTGCTCATGAATGCTAAGTATGCTATATCTATGGCAAGGAAAGTTGGTGCTAGGGTGTACGCCCTTCCTGAAGACCTGGTTGAGGTCAAATCCAAAATGGTGCTGACGGTCTTTGCATGTCTAATGGCACGAGGTCATAATTAAAGTAGTTGTCTAGAAATGAACTGCTCATTGTTTTTCGCATGAAAATCGTGTACATTAGAGACGTTTATTATAAGTCAAATTTAACTTCAGCTACATTATTCTAAAGTTGTAGACAAAATTTGAATCATGCTTTTGTTAACAAGTTTGATAAGTTATACTAGTGCTGAAAACCAATAATAAAAATGATTCTGCTATAGTCTTGTTTGTAGCACCATCATAAATTTGTTGCGTGGGATGCCTGCGGGCGTTGATGACTGTTTTCTTTATTAGATTTATGAAGTACTGATAGGCCGCTTCCGTTGACTCTTTGAATGATAAGGGAAAGCATGCGAAGACTGCTCCCAACTGCCCACATGGTGTGCCCCCTCCCCCTCCCATATTCAACATTGTTCAGGTGATGGTCCTTTGCCGAGGCGTCCTTAATTGGGAGGGACGGGAGGGAAGGAGGGATGGAAATCTAAGAAATGAGGTCTAATCTTCCCGATTTTGGAGGTCGTATATTTATAGTCTTTATACTGTTATGACTGACAGACTGAGAACCAAGAAATTGCACACGTCATCAGAATAGTCTGCAGCTGAACGTCATGACCAATTTGTAAATGTTGTATTGGCAATACAAACTTTCTTCAATAAATCTCAAAGCACCAGTCACTAAATTTTCGCGTCTTTTTACGGATTGCGGCTTAGAGCAGATTTCGTATGAATGTGAAACGTGTCATTGCCATGATATCTATAAAAACATTCGAAATTCCTGCCGTAACCGTGCCATGACTGTGTGGTGCCGTTTTCCGCGACATTTAAAGTAGATTTTGTATGACTGTGAAAACGGCACCGCACGGTTACGGCAGGAATTTCGAATGTTTTTATAGATATCATGGCAATGACACGGTCACGGCACGGCGCGGTCCGTTTCACACTCATACGAAATCTGCTCTACTGAATTGAATTAAAACCGCGTATGCATAGGGTGTCAATCTTTTTAATCTTATTATAGCCTGTGACCAGGGACCGCGGTGGGGAGGGGCTGGAAGTGCTATACCCTACCCTACCACTTTTTCAATTTTCCCATACTTATCTCTTATATTTTCCAATCGTAGCCCTGGCACCACTTTATCCCATACTAGTAATCATATAGCCCCACCACTTTTTAGGGTGCTTTGCAGTCTCTAGTGACTGCAATTTAGTCATTTTTCTTTCACTCTAGACACTACCTGGGTTTACGAACTATATATAATAGCGTGAATTTGAAAGTTACCATATCCGTATGAGATAGAATAGTGAAAGCCGCTTGGCACCAAAATAAATATATCCGTTCGAATTTAACTGATGCGGCTGTCGTAGGCCCTGGACAATTTGATATTTTCTACACAAGATTGCATATCTTGCATATTCAAGCATATATCCCATATCGTTGACGTGTCAAATGTGAACTGCGCATGAGCGTTATTAAGCGGCTTCAACACACTGAGTCTGCGCAGTCTGAATTTTGATTGAAAATTCAATATGGCGGAGGAGTTGTTGGTGACTCAAGACCGGTGAAGATAGAGGAATTTAACCGGAAAGATGTTCAAAAAGTTAAAGCAGAAGATCGTTGAGGAGTTAGAAGGAGAGCAGAGTCCTTCGTTAACCCAAAACTCTTCCGAGAGCCTCACTCAGGTAGGAGATAGTGTTTGTACGGTTCGTTGATCTGTAGTACTAGTCGATACTATGGTGTTTGAAACACCAGTAACTGCAGTATGCCGTTCACTAATCACTAAGTATTCGTGCTCATTGATACTAAAATGTGTACTGATGTGCATGATCCTGTATCATATATGTCAGTCTGGAATATTATAGTTTTAATCGCGTATATAAGACGTTAAGTAAGTTTAAATACAAATGTATAACTTGAAGAAGTTCAATTAACCATCCGAACATCTACCAGTTTATTAAACAAAACAAAACTGTTGGAAGTGAAACCAAATCTTACATTATATGTTAATTTTACATTGAAATTCAAGAATCTTTCCATGTTGTACTGAGCTTCTAACTTGAAATATTCGTCCTCTCGCAGTCACCGAAAGGTGAAAGACGACGTCCACCGCCAGACAACTCGCCATTTCGACCTTCATCACAATCACCGTCTTCATCAGAAAGTCTAGCCGCAAATGGAGCTAGATCAAAGTCTACTCCACAGCAAGTATTGGCTCGTGTTAATAAAATATTGGAGGTATTTAATTTGTTAATTAAGTGCATTAAGTGTACATGTTTGTGTAGAGTTATGATGGCTCTACATACATGTATATGTATATTACCAAGTGTAAGGCCAGGGGTTCTTGTATTCAATTAGTAACTTCTGGTATATCGCAGTAATACTTTATTGCCTATGGCTACTAAAACTTAATTTGTACTATGTACCGTTTTTTATATGTTTTATCACCAAATCAGCAATACAGTAACGTACAATTTTTAATATTCTTCATGTATTTTTTTACTGTAGCATTCTGATCATAAATCACTGATACTTTTTATTTAGACATAAAGGCGGATGAGTTTTTAAGGTTATAGGGTAAGGGTCTGTTTATGTGGGTTTATTTAATTCATTTTGGGCCTTACAATCACTTAGTCTTTCATTTAACCTTATTTGATCTTTCTCATTATTAATTCATATGGAATTAACAATTAAGTGCTTGTGAAAGGTGCTTAAATTAATCAGTTAAAGTTATGCTTCATTTAGTATCAAGGATAGAAATTTATGATTGAAGTACAAGGATGAGTATGTGTATAAATTGTTTTCTGAAATACAGCTGTGGTGACCTCTTAGCTGCTATCATTGTGGTATAGAGATCAATTGGCAGCTAAATTGTGGCATTTAAAAGGATCAGGGAATAAAATATTTTTATTTTTTATTTTATAAAACCCAGCAAAGTTGAGTTCACAGGCAGTCAATTTGCCTGGTACCCAGCCATTAATGACACCAGTGCATGAACCAGTAGTATTGTTAGTTAACTACATCAAATGTATGTATGTTTATTACAGGATCTTTCCAGTCACATCTTGAATGTTATATGTCAAAATTGATCCCAAGAGGGTGGGGTGGGGGGCAAGAGGTAGGGGATTTGGTTTGCAAAGTTGGGATTTTGATAAAAATTTATAGTTCTATACATTTTTGTCAAAATCCCAATGGTAGTAAAACAAATGCAGATCAATAACACCAACTTGGATTATTTGGTAGGTATTTCAATAGATGTTTTGAGATCAATAAAATGATCAAATGCCTGACTGAGGGTGCCATGAACACTTTCAAATTGCTATCTTTTGTCTGCACTTCCCTCACCCTACTGCCATAGGATTAACTTTGATAGATGCATTATCATTGTACATCAAACTGATGTTGTCTATATGTCAACTATACTTCCTGTCGGTTTTTAACTTGGATGATACAATGTACACACATTTACAATATACTTAATTTAAAAGTCCCTACCCTGTACTTTGATCTAGAAATAACATGTGATACAGTATGTATAATGATCTTTGGTCTGATCAATGAAGACTTTCTGTTCTAAGGGTCATCATTTTTATTGCCAGTAACTTGTCTTGTCTATCAACATTTAAAGCCAGGTCAGATATTTATATCCGTTTACCAGTCTCTTTCATAATGATATCTTTAATCTAAATTACAGTTCTCCATAATTCCATTTGAATTAGTTGATAAGTGGCACACCTCATTCCTTAGGACTTGACTAGCTATCCTGGCTTTCTGATTCCATTAAATGAAAAATAACTTTAGTGGACCATGTGAGATTGCCTGATTGTCTGATGTTTGCAGATCTTCCAACAAATTAATGATCTCCAACTATCTGATAATCAGTTGACATGAGAAAGAGTAAGGCTTTATGTATGGTATCATGTTTAAAGCATGTCAGTATACATGGTAGGAAACCTCACATTTTGCTGTCAAATTGTCTTGTGTAACCATTGGCTTGTCTTAACTCTTGAAATGAATTTGACAAGCAGCACTTAACTTTTTGAAGGACAAATTCTTTATCTTTACAAATTCATCATTTGCAGTTTTGTCAAGAAAATTTCAAACTAAATTATACATGATTCACCAATTTTATAGACCAGTAAATACTGCAGTGACCAACATTTATAATGAAGTCCATATTTAGAAGAGCACTGGTTCAAACTGTTACCCTAGCTGTGTAATTAAATATTGAATTAGAAACAATTACCTGGGTTTTCTGATTAATATTGAATATTTTAAAATATCAATTGCCTTTGGATACAGTGGAATTCAGTTAGTTGTATGTTGACATTTGTCTTACAACTGGGATATGTGTTTTATTGTTGCATATTTAATTGTACACTGTTATTCTAAGTCAAAATTTGTTTTTTTCTTGAAACTAAAATCAGAACAATTATAGGAATTATGACTAGCTATTTCTAATAGAAAGTGAATTGCTGCGAGCAGAAAACAGCTGGTGTATCCATGTTAGCAGAACTGTTTCCCTAAAACTCACGAAAGTACACCGCTTTCTCTGATATATGAAATGTTTCTTGTCTATCTCCTGTGTGTTGTGTGACGAACACTGCTAGTTGACCTTCAATATTGAACTAGATGCACTCGTGCGTTGACTCGTGCCCATGTAAAAGGGAGCCCAAAATCGGCTTAAAAAGGACATTTAGATTAGCTGCCGCTAGAGTAAGAGCGATTGATATGTTGTCGTTAATAAACTTTTTAACAAGACGCACCTCGAACCGTACACTGGTTGCCTGTAGTTCAACAAGCCGCAGTAGTCAAGACCTTTAATTTGTCTGTCAACAGCTATGGATTAGCGTTCGCAAAAATTTTGTACCGCTGATCGAATGTATCGCGTGTTCGTCTAGTGACATCCTTGAATCGACTCTCGATACGGTATGGACTTGAACCGCTGATCATATGTATCGCATGTTCGTCTAGTGACATCCACAAATTACACTGTGTTCAGAATAGGAGGCTACTCGCTTCGCTCGCAGCAATAAATTATTGTACAGTCAAGCAATGAGACAATATTTGTAAATCACTTGTTTTAAATGGCTTTATTCATGTAAAAAATATTTTTTCTTTACTTTACTTAGTTGAATTGATGTACTATTCTATATATATGAGTTAGCAAATTATTGTTTGTATTTTTTGTGACTTTCTTAGACTATTATATAGTCACCTTTTTCAAATTCTTATTAAAATTGATGCCTGTCATGTTGGGTTTGATTTAAGCTCTTAATGGTACCCATTTATAGCTGGATATTTACTAAAGCTTGACACGTTTGCTTTCATATGCTAATGAACCTTTCAGTTCTAAAATTAGCATATGGCTTGGTCACATGACCTTGTGTCTTTTGTTTGAAGTCTGTTGATGTTGACTCACATTATGTCTAGGTTTGGTAGACATACTCAGGGTTTCATGTTTTTACTTGAAGTTTCAAAGCACTTTTAATGGATTTTTACACATTGGAGAAGAGGTTTTACTCAAGAAAACCCTAGCATGAAATGCTAAAATATATATTTTTACCCAAACCAAAGACTCAACTGTTTGTACTTGATCATAACCATCATTTAGGGAAATGGATTGAGGTAAATATGTTTTGTAATACAGTATTACTTATTAATTAAATTACTGAAATTTGTGACTGGTACATATTGGAAATGTTGATATAAAAGGGGTGGATAAGCAGTTCATATATGTTTGTTCTTTATCAAATAATCTTGAGTGATTCAATATTCATTGGTAAAATTCTCCCTGGTGAAATTAAAGTTTTTGTTGTAAAAAAAGTGTTTAATAGTAATTATTATATATTCACACTAACAAAAAATACCATTTTTATCTTGTAGAAATTCTAACAGAATTATTTTTTCATTTCTGCTTTTGAACCTAACTATGATTTTTTTTCTTTTTGTAAATTATTATGCTGCTATAAAAATGAACATATTAGCCATTTTTATGGCATTTTAGAGAATTTAGGTCTTCTTAATGCAGGTATTAGTTCACTTATAAATACATCTTTTTAAGCCAAAAATGACTCCTTGATATGCGAAAAAAAAAAAACACATTCAATAATTTTTGTTTATTGTACTGTATGTTTTAGATGTACATTTATATATATGTAAATCTGTTCTTACAGTACATGTATACAGGTGTGATGCCACACTAATCTCAAAAAGCCCAATAGGTACCAATTAGAATCATGCTCCAGTCTGGATTAGCCTTTGATTACAATGTAGTTTTGTGCTAAAAACAAGAGACTTAGGCTGTGAATACAAAACATCTCAGGAAAAATATATTTAGTATTTAATATTAATAAAGTCATGATTAAATGGATCTTATTCAAAACATCAATTTTATTTATTTATATATTTATTTACAAAACTTCCACCCAAATTAAGAATACATAATAATTGAATAAAATAAGAAGAAGAAGAAGAATTAAAACAAAATGGAAATAAACTATAAAGGTGAGGGACATGCAACAGAGCTAGGCTCCAATTAAAGTATGCCCTATGGATAAAAATAATTTACACTAATTAAAATAGTATTCACAAGCCTCTTGGTAAAAACTCGCTTAAGTGTGAGGCTATTATTTGTGTATCACAGCACAATGTATTCTGTACACAGCATAAATGTACTTCAATAAAAACAAAAACCTAAAAGACCAAATTAAATTTAATGTATAGAATATCAACACAACTAACTCTCAATTTAGGATATTTGGTACATATATGAAATTGGCCACGTTTAGGTGTGCCTCCCATTTGGGTTTCCTGTGCAATAAGGTGTGATTTTTAAACTTTCTTTCTTGTTTCCCTTTAAATCTTCTAGACAGGAAAAGATGGCCAGAATGGTGAGCCCTATGATTCCACCCAACCCCAAAACACCAGTACCCCAAACAAGACCCTAGAGGAACAAGATGAATCAGTAACAAATACACCCAGAAGACCACAGCCTACAACACCGGCAAGCCCAGGGTATGCTGATAGGTCAGAATCTGATACTGACCATGAACATGGAACATCATCACGGCTTGAAATGGCCACAAAGGAAGAGGTCATTGCACTGTACAAAAAACAAGAACGTACACTTACAAGATACAAGACAAGATTCTCTGAGGTTAGATGAGTGCTTTTTTTATGTCCAAAAATACTACTAGCTAAATATTGCTTCATTGAAGTTTACTAGTACTTAAAATGTTTTTACTGGTTGGAGATGAAGAAATGATTAATATTTGTATAGCTACTTTCTAATTTCTAATACTTGACCATCTGATTAGCTGTAAATGCTTGAAAACTATGGCATGGTTCGTATAGGTCATGGAAAACCTGGAAAGTCATGGAATTTCATGATTCACTTTCCAGTTCTGAAAAGTCATGGAAAATCATGAAAAATGGCACACACACACACAAAAAAAAAATAATTGGTTCATGAGGAGTATAGATAAAATTCATTTTTTCCAATGAAAAGTAATCCAGTTTCATGCAAATAACAGAAAACCTGCATATGCAAATTTTCCAATTTTGAAAAGTATCAGATTAGGATAATGATTCTGATCATGGAAATTAGAAAATAGTCATGGAAAGTCATGGAATTTTGATTCTTCAAAATAGTACAAACTATGCATGGTATATTTCACTGGTAAACCTACAGCTGAGAGCAAAGCAGACCTCAACATTTTTCTTTTGGCTATAAAAATGGAAAAAAGCTGCAGCAGGGTACAGTCCACAACTCTTCCTCAATAATTAACTACAAGCTGTGTTTTGCAATAAAAAGAGATTGAAGTATGATAAAAACAAAATCATGTTAGCTTACATTAAAGTTATTGGTCGGAATGGTTTTTGATGAAGAAAGTCCAATAATATTTTATGAGAACAATACTTAATTAATACCATTATTTTGAAATAAGAAATATTTTCTTTTATTAATAAAACAAATATTCATTTCAGCAATGTTATTACAGGATTTTTGTCAATGAAAATGGAAAGCTGCCAAGTGGCAAACTGTCAAAACCTAAAAGAATTTTAAAAAGCTGTAAAAATGTATATCAAATCACCTTTGAAACATCTACAATAATTTTAAGATAAAGTTCTTCCATTGAACTCATACATTTAACTCTTTGATGCTGGCCTTGTAGAAAGTCATTTGATATGGAAAGATGCAGTTGAAAAATTCTAGCTTCCAGGGCCATAGCCAGACTGAATGTTTATAAAGGCAATCGACTGCCAAAGGCAGGAGCAAGTTGGGGGGTTTGGGAGCATGTTCCCATGAATATTTTTGAGATTCAGACCCTTGGAAATGCAATTTTCAGCATTTGCGACATTTATTGTATTAAAGTTATGACAATTGTGCACATTTTGGCAAAGAAAAAGAAGAAAAAACATTTGATATTCATGAGATAGTATAGAAAATATCTTTAATGTCTAATCCTTACTAAACTCCTTCTTTGTCAAAATTCTGAATTTTCTTTTGTTTCTTTTGTGACATCAATTAGTCTATCTGTCCATTCTTATTAAAGAATTAAAGAAAACTAAAAAACTGATAATATCTGAAATTTTACGAAGGCAACTGCCTCACTTGCCTCATGGTATGTGTGGTCCTTCTTTTTTTAGGTTGCTATGAGCAAAAGGAGTTAAATTATCTCTTCAAAACAAACCTGTTGTTGATACAGTTCCAATAATGATAGTGTATACAATATGCACATTAATTTTGTTTTTATTCCATTCCTAATATCCCTTTTTCTTTTAAGGTTGTGGATGCTTTCAAAAACTTGCAAAAGGAAAACGAAAAACTTCAAACTAATCTCGCTCAAACTCAAGATAAGGCTTTACGGAGAATTTCTGAGATGAAAGAGGTATACTATATTTTATCATCAACCCCACATTTGTACAAATAAACAAGTTAACTACATGTGGAACAATCTGTAAAGCTTGACGTGCATGTATCTTTGTTCACAATAATACAACTGAATAAACAGTGAGCTCCCTCTAAGGCAGACGCTTTCAGGACCAGCTCTTAGTGTCCACCTTAGAGAAGTATCCTCCTTGGAGGGAGTTTCATTACTGATAATATGGGGCAATTTAAAAGACCAAAATGTGTATGCCTTAGAGAGGTGTCCACCTTATGGGATGTCCCAATTGAGGGAGTTCACTGTAATTCTATTGTTATTTTTAAAACCTTGTATTCTTTTATCTTTACAGACAATTGAATTAGAAAAACAAGCCAAGATGCATTTAGAAGAAACATTGAGACTATCACTTGATGAAAAGGATGACATAATTAAGGCTCTTCAGACTCAGGTTAGGATAATACATGTTGAACATTGCTTTTACAGACGTACATGTAAAACTCTGTCGTAGTACAACTGGCCAGCAATTTAGCCTCATATAATCAATGTATACTTGCCACCTGTGTCAAACTAAATACTATAATAAGTATGATTTGTGCTAGTTGAAGCTGTAAACTGCCAATACAAAGTACTTGGCATTACATTATTCATTAGGATGACTTCTTTTCCATTCTAATACAGAATCAGTATCTCAAGCAGCACAGCCAGCGACTGCCATCAGATTCATCAGATGTTGCTTTAGGTAGGGTTTCTTGGAGTGATTTCTATCAGCTGCAGTACCACTTTTCATTGGCCTGTTGATGTAAAATTCAAAATTTGAGCTTTGTTGTGTTTCTTATGTGATTACTTGCTTCATAAATGTAACTTGTATTGCATACACTGTATGTGTTCTAGGATCTCAAAGTGATGAAGAGAAGATTGAAAGGCAGCGACTAGTTGATAAGGTATGTATGGTGGGATAACAATTATTATTGCTGTGTGTGTGTGTCTAATACAGTGTATGGCGTGCATTCCATGTCTTCCTATTGGCTAAATGAGGTCAGGTCCTAATGCTGAACTTCAAATTTTATCTCCCTGTTGGTTGAGTTAGAATACTCTAACTGAGCTCAACATTTTGTTTCTACTCTGTAGATTGATGGCCTACAAAAGGAGTTAGATAGTGCAAAAGTAAGTTTGTTAGGGACGTTGGAACGTCATTGTCAACTTCATAATCATAATCATCATCATCATTGTCGTCGTCATCTGACCAGTCACCAAATTTAATGATGCAGACAGACAGCTCTTATATTGTTGCTGCCCCAGTTACTCTCTTTAAGATGTCAATGAACATTAAATGGGGTTTTCTCCTAAATGAATATGCATAAACTGATAGATATTTGAATTGCAATCTGTTTTAGGAAAATTCTCAAAGCCATGACCAGACATCATCAAATCAACTAAAGGAAGCTAAGGCACTTATCCTTCGTCTTGAACAAGAGAAACAAGTTGCCATTCAAGATATGATGTCCAACTTACAGATTGCTCTCAAGGACAAAGATGAAGTTGTAGCAGAGAGCACAGAAATCAAGAAAGCTTTAGAAGCTCGAGAAGCTGAAATTGTACAACTAAGCCAAGAGAAGGATGAATTTTTCAAGAAAATGGAGAAATCTCTGGAGGAGACTGAGAAGCAAAGGCAACTGGCTGAAATGAAGATGGAAAGAGAGATGCTATCCATGAAAGCAGAATTTGATCAAACAAGAAATGTGGAGGATAGTGAACGCAGAGCTTTAATGGAGGAGTTGAAGCGTGATAAGGCAGAGGTTGTGGCTTTGATGCAAAAAGACAAAGATGCAAAAATTGAAGAGATGATTGCTGTGAAGGACAAAGAGTTACAGCAGGCTCTAGCTAAAAAAGATAAGGAATTTGAAAGTGTTTTAGCTAAAAAAGAAGAGCAGATGAAGGCAATGTATGATGAAAAGGTATACCTGTTATAATATTACCTATTAATTTCCTTACCAATTAACTGTCAACTGTTGCATATTTTTGAATGTTTAAACTATAGTTGTTTTATTTTGTTCTTGCTGCTTATAAAAAATTAGCAAATTTGTCAAATATGCTTTCTATATTGCTTAATGAAAAACATAAAAGAGGGGCAAAGGGGCTCCTAATCTATAATATGAGCTGTAACTTTAACTATGTTTTTATTAGGTTCGTGAAATTGAGTTGGCTGTGGATGAGAAGGAACTTCAGAAAGAGGCTGCACTGAAAGAGAAGGAGAAAGAAATACAACAATTAAGGACCCTGAATGAAGATCTCAATAAGTTAATGGAAGGAAATAATGGTATGTTCCTTTCCTTGTCGACTATTCACTCACTCTCCTTGTTTGCCCCTGAAAGAGGGCGTAGACCAATTTGGTTGCTCAGAGGACCAAGTTGGTTGCCCTCTCTCGCGGGCAAACAAGAGCCGTGAGAGAGGAACAGGTTAGGCTCTCTGTAGGTAGCCAAGGCTAAACAAACTTAGCTGAGTTAGTTTATCCTTGTTTACCTAAGTCACACAAATCTGCAGTTAAAAATATCCTCCTGTATATTGGCAAAATTATCATTCAGCGGTGTGATTCTTGCTTTTCAGATACTGCTAACAGGTTAAATGAAATGCAACAGAAGATTGAACAAGAACAGGTAAAATTTGATCGTCACTTAAGGTCACGCAGTGGTTATAATATTATAACATAGTATGTAGTATGATCTATTTCCAGGTTCGTTGTTTGTTTGTGTTTGTTTGTTTGTTTGTTTGTGTTTATTTTGTTTGTTTGTTTGTTTGCAAACTTAAGGCATCAAACAGGCTATGGTTGTAGTGTTGGTTGTTGTTGTTGTTGTTGTCGTCGATGTCGTCGTCAGTCTCCCATACATGTATAAATTAATGAAATGAATGAAACATCCGTTGTCCCTGTTCACTCCGTTGTTTTGACGATGACTGTTGCTTTGTTTTTTGTCAGGCCAAAATGAAAGAACTCGTACAACAACACAATAACAGACTAAAAGAAAAGCAAGAAGATCAACAAAAAGCAGTAGCAAAACTTAAAAAGACGCATCAGAACAAAATCAACGAGCTCACCGAAGCCGCCAAAAAGAACGAACAAAAAATAGCAGAGCTTGAAAAACTGAGAAAAGCCGACGAAGAAAAGCACACTAAAGAACTTGCTGAAAAAGAAAAACAGTTTGAAACCGATAAACAGTCAGAAATGGCTAGGTTATCCAAGCGTATGGAAAGTAAGAGCAACGAGATGAAGAAGATGGTGAAAGAAATTAGATCGAAGCTGTCAGAAAAGGAAAACCAAGTTAAGGAGCTTGAAGACAAAATGAAAGCAGCAGAAGAAGAGTCTAATTCTGAGAAAGCAGAAACGACAAAGAAGTTTGACAATGAATTAGCAGCGATGAAAATTGCCATGGAGGATTTGCGCAAGCAACTTAATGAGAAAAGTCAGTCATTGAAAGCCTTAGAGGAAAGTAAGGCGAATGAAATCGATGCGTTAACCAAGAATTATGATAACAGACTCACGGAGAAACAAAGAGAAGTTGTTGACTTCAAAGGAAAATTTACTGAGAAGGATTACTACGCGAAAGAATTGGAGAAAAAGCTTCGTGAACTTAAAGAGCAAAAGGACAAAGAACTTGAAGAGGCGAAGAAAGAAGTAGAAGTGAAAGTAAAAGAAGTTGAGGAGCAGTACAACTGCAATAAGGAAGAAGAGCTAAAAGTAATGCAATCACAACAGGAGAAAAGTCACCAAGAATTGCAAAACAAATGTCTTGAAAACGAACGTATAAACGATGAACTAAAAAAGTCACTAGAATTAGCGATTCAAAGAGAAAACAAATTGAAGGAGGAAATACAGGAGTTATCTCAAAAGCAAAACAAAGAATTAGAACAGTTTAAAGATGAAGAACAGAAATTCAAAGAAGAAAAACTATTAATGGAAGAAAAAAGTATCAAGGAACTTGAAAGTGTAAATACGAAAACCAAAAATGTCTTGGATGAACAGAAAAAGAAATTCCAAGAAATTCTAAACAAAGTGAACGATGAAAAGAGAATTCTTGAAGAGAAGCTCAAATCAGTTGAGAAAGAAAATCTTGTAAAATTTGAAACTACTGTTACCACTCTCAAAGAGGAGAAGCTGCTGTCGGAAGAGAAAAGTACTTTAGAAATGGAAAAAGTGCGGGCTCAGTTTGAAAAGGAACTTAATGACAAAGAAAAAGAATTGGAGTTGAAAGAAAAGGAGATTTCCAATTTGAATAAAAAATGCAACGACCTAGACAACAAGCTTGCTACAGAGAAAGACAACACCAAACAAACCATTGATGATTTGACAAACAACATCTCTGTAAGAGATCAGAAACTTAGCAAATTAAAAGATCAACTCAAACAACTTATGGAAAAATCGAAACATAAGGAAGAAGAACTCAAAAAAGAAATCGAGAAAAAAGATGAAGATAAAAAGAAGTTATTATCTGAAGCCGAGAACGTCTTTATACAAAAACTGAATGCTAAGGACGAAGAAGTAAAAAATAAAATCGAGGAGTTAGTGCAACAAAGAGAATTAAACGTTGAAGATATCACAACGAACATGAGTTCTATGTTCAAGGAACAACTTGCTAATTTGGAGGAAAAGCATAGAGTTGAAATTGGTGATCTAAATCTTGGTTGGGAGAAAAAAGTTGGAAGTGTAAGAAAAGAGGGAGAGACAATGATGGAATCGATATTGAATGAAGCGAAAGAAAAAGAGGAGAATCTGCTCCAAGAAATTGAAAACCTGAAAAACGAATTAAAAAGCAAAGAAAAGATATTTGCTCAGACTAAAGAAGAACAGCTAGCTGCATTGAGCACCCTTGGTGAAGATAAAGAAACCTTAGAGAAAAAGGTAAGAGAATTGATCGATGAGAATAGACAATTAAAGAATAAAGTGACAAGTATACAGAGCGATATGGACGCGCGAATTATGGAAATGGTGGAGAACCACCGTGTAGAGATGGAGGATATTAGAGTTGATTCAGATAAACGACTGGAAGAAATCTTACAACAACACGAAAACGAACTAAGGAGTCAAGAATCTCGTACAATGGATGAGAAAAATGCTTCAGAGAAACAAGTGATGGAATTTCTGGAAAGTCGTAAAGAGGAAATTGAAGAAATCAAGAAGGGCTATGAAAATAAGATTGAGGAGATAAGTATTGCCCATAAAAACGAACTCGCCCACTTGAAAGATATTCACGATAAACAGCTCTTGGAAATGGAGAAGCTTAAGAAACACCATGAACTTCAGATCAATGATCTTGCTCAAACACATGAAAAAGAAATGGGAAACTTAGAGAAAGTTTTGGAGGAAAGCAAAGTCAACATAGGTCAAAATCAGAAGAAGTTCGAAGAACACATCGAGCAAATAAAGAATTCTCATCGTGAAGAGACAGAAACATTAAAGAAAGCGAGAAAAGATGATCTAACTACAGCAGCAGAGCAAGAAAGTACACTGAAGCAGAAGATCGCAAACATGGAGAAACTTCACGCAACAAAAGTTGAAGAACTTGAGAATTCCATAAACGAGGAAAAGGCGAAAACCACTGAAGCACTTCAAACCTTAGAAGACATCAACAAGAAGCAATCTATAGCCATAGAAGAACAAAGAAAGGCTATGGAGGCAAACAACGCCGCCTCGATTGACGAAGAGAAAAAGCTCAGGGACGATTTGGTGAACACGAAAGACAAACATGTTCAAGAAGTGAATAAGTTACAGAAAGAAGCATCTGAGGCCAAAAATAATTACCAAAAAGAGATCAACAAGTTTAAAGAAGACATGCAACGTTTAGTAAAAGAGCATTCAGAAGTCATTGCCGAAAAGGATAAAGACTTTCATGAAAAGCAAACGTCTTTCTTCAAAATTGAGAATGATTTAAAAGAGGAATTACAGGAAGTGAAACACAAATGTGATGAACTCATGAAAAAGAACGAAGAGATCAAACACAAATTTGGTGTCGAAGGGAAACAGCTAAAGGCCAAACTTGAGCAAACTGAAACTGAAAGCAAACAGATGTCCAGCTCACTGAAAACAGATTTACAAAATAAATTAAAAGAATCGAAACAAAATTACGAGAAAGAGCTCAAGAAAAGAGACGCTGAATGGAAAGACAAAATTTGGGAAGTTGAGAAAAGATACTCGACTCAAATTGAAAACCTTCTCGCTCAACACAAACGTGAAGTCGAACAAATGCAACAAGACCATGAATCAGCTGTAAAGGAAATGAAGATTTTACACAAATCTCAGCTAGAAGAAACCGACGAAGTTTCTAAGACAAGAATTAGTGAGTTAGAAACCAGCATATCTGAGATGCAGATGAAATTCAGAAAAGCCAAGGAAAAAATCAAATCAACGAATGCAAAATTCGAAGAGCAGACAAACAAGTTAAAGAAAATGCAAGAAGACCGTCAATCCGAGGTCAGCTCCTTACATGAGAAAATTACTGCGTTGGACCAAGAGCTCTTGGATTCTTCTAAAAAACTGGAAAAAGAGCTCCGAGAATCTAAAGAGAGAGAAGAAGAATTGCAACTAAAAATTGTGGCTGGAAAGAATGATAACCAAGCTATTGATCAGAAACTCGCTGAAATAGCGCACGAGAAGCAAGAGATTATTGATAATGCTGCCAAAATGGAGGGAAATCTCAAGAAACAAGTGCATGATTTAAAGGCAGAGATGGAAAGCAAGGTCCAGAAGCTAGAAGAACAGTTAAGAAGTAAAGACCAAGCGAATGAGGAGAAGATCAAAGAGTTCGAAAACGAAAAAGACAAGGCTCTGGAGAAGCAGGCAGAAGATCTACAAAAACAATCCCGAGCAAGAGTAGGCGAAATGAAAAAGAAAGCCGAAGCGAAAATATCATCAGTAAAGCAACAGTTAACTACACAACTCGAGGACAAAGTCAACGCTATTCAGGATTTAAAGAAATCGTTAGCAGAAGCAGAAAGTAATATGGAAAAACTACGAGAAGAAAATGTCAAAGAAAAAGAACTGTTGCAAGTCGAATTCGAATCAAAGTTACGTAAAGAAAGAGAAACTCATGAACTTGATGCGGGAGAAAAAGAAAAAGTACTTCAAGAAAATGTTGATAAATTGGAGGCAAAAACAAAAGAGCTGGAGGAAAAAATAGAACATCTTGTTGTTGAGAAAATGGATGCGTTGCATGAACAAGAAGACGCTTTGAAAGAGGAACACTTTGCTGAAACAGAGAAA
This sequence comes from Telmatactis stephensoni, assembly GCA_029948255.1. NCBI lineage: Eukaryota > Metazoa > Cnidaria > Anthozoa > Actiniaria > Isophelliidae > Telmatactis > Telmatactis stephensoni. The sequence continues at coordinate 346,891 of JALIZF010001506.1, forward strand.
TTGAGAAAAGAAATTGATACTAAGCTAGAAAATGCTGAAAAACTTTTTAAAGCAAAGTTAGAAGATAAAGAATTTGAACATAATTCGAAAGTAAAGCAATTACTCAAAGAATTCCATATTAAATATGCCGAAAAAGATCGAGAGTTGCAAGATGCAATGAGCAATGCTATCAACACAAGTCAGCGGGAAGAACGTAAACTCATCGACAAATACGAAGTAGAAATCCGAGAATATAGAAAAGAGTTAAAAATGAGAGAAGATGAAATGATTGCATATAAAAGTGACACTGATAAACGTCTGCAAGATTTAGAAATTGAAAGGGAAGATTTAAAGAAGCAACAGGAAGACCAATTACAAGAGATGGAATTAGAATATCATGGAAAGATTCAAGAGATTGTAAAGAAACACGAAGATGATATGGAAAGCCTTAACAAAGACAACAAGCATAAATTAGAAGAAATGGAAGAAAGGCATAAACTTGAATGCCAGTCAATATCCAGTGGACAAAAATCTGAAGTGGCCGCGGTGGAGAAAAAGCTAAAAACCCAAATGAAGAAAAATCAGAATGAAATGAAGAAATTGCTTAGTCAGAAGGAGGCACTTCTCCAAGCTCAAAGTGCGGTTATGACGGAAGCTGAACCAGGACAACTACAGAGAGCAGGTTCTTCATCGTCGCTGAACGTAAGTGATGGTGGTTTAGCTGTGGTTTGGGACGACATCCAAAGAACACACGCAGTCACTAACTAGACGATATTCATACACAAGATGTGGGTTTATTCCAAACTTCCTCAAGTATATCTGACATCCACTTTTACCTTTCATCCCTATCTTATTATCAGTTTTCTTCATTTCCCATACTTTATTCCTCCACTGACATTTGTCATTTATTGATGTATTTCACTCCCAATGTGACGAACCTTTCCTGGGTTCATGGAAAACCGACTAAAGAAAGTCCAGTATCATTAGTCCCTCTGTACAGGATTTTGTTTTAATTCTGGCTTAACACTTTTTGTCCTTGTGGTGTAAAACCTTACTTAACGATTTCTCTTCCTCAGGAAGCTGATATTGATGCTGGACAGGCGATGTTACGGGTAAGGCTTTTTTCTAGCATTGCTTAGTTGTACAATATTGAATTTTAAGAATTATACTGCCTCCATACAACTAGACGGACCACGGACCACGCCATGCTGTGACCATATCAGTGCCGTGTCGCGGTCTATAAAAAAATTTAAAATTTCTGCAGTAACCGTGCCGTGACCGTACGGTGCCGTTTTCACAGTCGTACGAAATCTACTCTAGTTGGATTGGTAGTATTTCTTGGCACTTACATTTATGTGAGGTTTGGAGACTACCAATGTAAAATGCAATATACACAGAGACCACTGCCAGGGGCATATTTAACTAATTTGCGGTCTGTTTTAATTATATACAAAATGTGGCTTATATATTATATGTATATTATGTGCAGTACTTATAATATCTTTTGTTTTTAAGGACCAAATTCTAAGATTAAAATCGGAAATCAGCACTTTCAAAGAAAGAGAAGCCTCTCTCAAACAACAGGTTGGTTTGACGTTCTCTTTGAATTTTTAGACAGTTGCGTTCATTCAAAATGCTTGAAAGATCGCTCATGGAGATTTTCCAACAAATGTTAAGGAAATCGGTCTTCCATGGAACTTCAAGATTTTCCATTGTATTACAGTTGTGTAAAGGCTTTACAAGGTCACGTTTGTTGCTTTGAACCGTGACAACGTTTTTTGAAATAGGTGTAAATGATTTTGTTGTTGCTTTCATCCAACATGACAACTGTCATGTAGCCATACAAGGCCTATTTTAACAGTATCTATTGTATCTATTAGTCCTATATAGTCCTAATCTCCATAACTAATTCTTGTTGCTGTTTAGATTGAAGGACTTGGTGGATCCCCTGTGAAAGGTTTCCATGAAAGACCTGCGCAGTTAAACCTTGTTTCCAATCCTCTCTCGCCATTAGCTGCTTCCCCTCACTCGCCTGTAGAAGAACCTGTACAGTTTGAGGTAAGTGGTGACTCCTTAATCAGAAATGGCTGCAAACTTGTGTAGATGATGTGCTGATAGTAGGCTTGTGCTTATTCTTTCAGTATCTGAAGAACATTTTATTTGAGTACATGATGGGAAAACAAAGAAAGGTATGTGTAACAACCAATTTGAAATTTTTAGATTATTAGCTTTCCCCACTTTCCCCGTGCTTTCCTTTTCCCTCATGTTTCACTTTCGCCACGTGCTGAACGCGAACCAAACACACGATTGGATTGAAAACTATCAGTAAACTTTATAGTATGAATTATTCACTGGCTTTATTAACCTAACTTTGCTGCCCTGTCTTCACATAGCAATTAGCCAAGGTTCTTGCAGCCATCGTCCAATTTTCACCGAAGCAAATCAAGCAGATATTGCAAAAAGAAGATGAATATGCTGCACATCAGGTCAGTTGACTGTACTGAATAATTGCATTCATGCATTCGTTCGTTCATTCATTCATTCATTTGCTCATTCATCCTATTCATTTATCCTCATTTATTTTTCGTCCAGTTCGTTCAGCTAATTCTATAACATATTTACTACATACAGGATAATGAATCGAAGTAAAAACTTTGCGCCAGCTAAAAAGCGAAACTGAAAACTATTCAGACGCGTTTGTAAGAACGATCGTTCTTCTACCAAGGTTCATAAAAACGACAGTAAAAGTGTTCATCATTAATAGGTTACGTTATTTGCTTGTGCTTCTAAACCCTTAATTCTAAACCCTAAAATAATAGTGATGAACTACTAGATTACTAGAACATACATAAATGAACGTTAAAATAGTTTTGTAGCCTCCTGTCATCCTTCAGTTTTAATGAAATAAGAATTCTTTATTCTGTAAATTGCAATTATAAATGTGATTGGTCTTGCAACTTTGACGTAATTTGTTATTTGATAAAGAAATGATTCAGTGCCGTTTGAACCTTGTGTATTAAAATCTGCTTGTATAAAAAATTTTGTAGCTTACACTGTTCGTCGAAATGTACTTTGATCGTGGAGTTAAGTAATATAACTTGTAGGTTAAACTCTAAAGGGGGATTTACTGTGGCCATATTCTAAAGCGTTGCATGTAGATATGACAATATAAACTTATAATGGAAGAAAGGAGCATTGTGCTAGTTAAAGTTATTAATTGCGCGAAAAGTTAAAAATGCCTTTTTGACATATTTACTTTGCTTTGAGTGTGTGTGTGTGTTTCAGTTTTAGTTATTTTTTGTTCATAATTACTATTACTATTTTAGGGTGGATTTTTGTCACCATATAAGTCATAAGCCATGTACCTGTAATGCAGCTTGACCAGGTAGCCTAACTACTGACTACTGCATGTGTCTCAAAAGTAGTTTTCACACACCTTATTTCTCTTGCCTATATCATCTGCGTTGATAATTAGTCGTCAACAGCTACGGTTGTTTATCTACTGTGCATTTTCCAGCAAACACCATGCGGATTCGCAATTACCACTTCATGGGTAGTTCATGCATATCCCATTTCTCTAGATACTTATTCCTTTGTGATGAAGACTATGATTGAAGGTCTACGAGAGCTAGTGTTTTTCTGTGTCATACTGTGTATTTTGAAACGACAATATGTCATTAATTGTTTTATGTGGGATTCGCTTTTATCATATCTGAAAAGTAGTTCTTACATAACCTATTTGTCGTGCATTGTTATCTTGTGTTGACCACTATGTTTAAGTCGGCACGAACATATGACTGTAAAACATACACATTAACTCACATATCCGAGTAAATTTACTCAGCTATTTGCGTAAAGCGCACACAGTTACTCAGTTATTTGAGTAAAGGGTTCTCAGTTACTCAAATAACTGAGTAAATGTACTCGGATAAGTGAGTTACTGTGGATGCACCGATTTACTCAAGTTTTTGAGTAAATTTACTCGCGCGTTTTTGCAGTGTAGCAGACCCTGGAAACATCACAAACAGTTGATTAAGCAAACCATTCAGTAATCTTGCATGCGCAACTATAGATTAAGATGCTATTTGTGAATTATGTTAACCCCAGCTTACCATAATTGCAAGAAGCTAACCTGATAAACCATGCAACACAAGTTGAGTGCAATTTGAATTTTATGCAACCGTATTGGACGTTGGAAACGTATATGGGATGCAACTCCAGCAGTGCAAGCAACAATTGTACAGGTTGATAATATATACTTATCATATGATTCTTTTTGACCATTTCATTTCTTTTTGTCCGGGTCGGGATACGGACTTTGAAAATGCGTGTGTCCCGTGTCACGAGAGCGCGCGCTCGGCCAAATGTGAAATAATAAGTACATATTATCACGGGGTTCTATGTTTCGGCTTTGCTGCATGATGAAAAGTGAATGCAGTTTAAAGGTTGCATAAGTTTTAAATTTGTTTGTTTTGATTCTTTTCTAGCAGTAGGAGGCATGATGAATTCTATTATGGCCGACGTGCTACCGAAAGAGTGGATAGTTATTCTTACAGAAGTCAACGTTTCATATATATATTTAAGCATCCAAACGATATTTTATTATTAAAATATGTCATCAGAAAGCTATATAAAGGACATTTTAAATTTAGGTTTTTAATTTTCGAGCGTCTTGAATTTGAGATGGCAGAGGTTGTTCTTCTCGACCCATTCGGTTGCTATCTAAAAGTAATTCAAGCACGGTATAGATTTTTATTGCTATTTGTACTTATACTGGGTATGTATGTTGTTACATGACATTTGTGGTATAGACAAAAAGGGAGACTTGATTGGTGCCTGCATTGCACGCATTTTTTGTTTGTTTGGAGACCCAAACGAGGAACGCCTCTACAATGTAGGTTAGCTGGAAAAAGAATTAGCTACTCCACCACAGCATCATTTTACTACGAACCTACTCAGAACATATCTAATCCATCATGTGACAATGTTTTCTCAATTCAATGTGACAAACCTTGATCTGGAGGAATGATGAGCTGTTTATCGTCATTTTTTCCTTAGGGTTCTCACCAATTTTTAAACCTTGGATTTGAAGGGTGTACTAGCATATAGCGTTGCTATGCAAAATATGGTCTTGCTTTGGCGAGAAGCGAATGCGCTCGCGTTTTTGGCGGGAATCATTTGAATTCCGGTAGAGTGACGCACACCTAACAAAAAGACTTGTTGGGACATTTTATTGCCGGTTTATTTAAAAAGCTATAATCTTTGGCGTATTTCATCAAAATGAATTGTTTCTTCAATATATATATTCTTAACAGACTTTTCTTCAAAGCCAAGCATGAGATTGGCATGAAATTAAGAAATACGGAATTTACAGTTTGCATTATTCGCTCATTTGCGAAGTCATGTTTATTTGGAAACCATTCTTAAAACTCGTGCTTGATTTTATGCACCTCGATCTCAAGATTTAATCTATTTCGAATTCTCCAATATGTATTGCTAAAGGAAATTATAGCTTTTTCTGTGGTTATGGCGTCATGTGAAGACGTAACGCAATGACGTCATTAAATTTTAAACTTTTCTCAAGGAAGCTAGATAAAATATAAAAGCGATTTGATCATTTAGAGGCATTTTAGAGCATTTTCAACTTTAATCGTCCTTCGAACAATCGGCCCAGAAAAATATAAATCCTCTGGAGGTTTGTCATACTGAAATTGGAAAAAAAAAGTAATACGATGGATGTATAATGTCTCACTGATCCATCTTTTGTCATGAACATTCACGACTTTTGGGAATGTGGAAGGGGAGGGGCTGACAGAATTTGGAGTCAAATATAAAGTTAGAGAACACTATGTATATTGTAATATAACCTCAAAGATAATGAAGTAATTGAAAAATAAACTAACCGGTAGAATGTAGTTTGTTTCTTTGTTTTTGAAAGGGAACAGTTTGTTGCGTGATGCTTTGAAAAAAACAGAGCAAAAAAGTAAACCGACCTTTTCGGCTTAGCATCAACAAATCAAAGTTCGTTTGTTAGGTTGAGGCAAGCGGCTAAATTTCAATTGTGGGTATATGCATGTGTAGTTTTATAACTAGAGCAGTTTTCATTTTAGTGTAAAACGGAATTTAAAACCCACGAGGGAACAACTGGTAATTTACCGCATACACAGGAAGCCCAAGATTAGTGTGATATTTTGGCGGGATTTTGCATCTTCGCGCGCGCGCGTCCGCTCGTCGCCGATTTCCCGCCTTATCGAACGACGAAAAGAACGACAAGTAAGTGAAGAAACCTTTCCCGTCCATCGTTTTGCCCGGACACTAACGTACAGTATTCAAATCAGTTTTTCTCCTGAAAAATCACTGACATTTGAAAATGTAGAAATTATTATTATTATTATTCCATAGTCATGTAAGCCTCGTACTGGATGGAAATTAAGTTAAATCTGTTGGGGCTTCAGTGTGACTGGACTGGACTCATCAAAACTGTACCGGTATGTATTCTGTACAACGTTTAGAGGGCTTTTATGGATGGTTCTAAAAAGTACAATTTTTGATGTGGATAAATGCAATATTCTTCGGGTAAATACTTTTTTGATCATTCGTACAGCTTTATAGAAAGAAGAAAATTTAGCCAATTTCTTAACGGCTGGAACTGAACAGTAGCTCGAGTTTCTTTTCATTGATTCGGCCTAAAATTAAATTGACAATTTTCAAAACTGGACGTAACTGAAATTATCGTATCTAAATTATTACCCCTCGTAAATTTTCCACTTGCTCATTCACTGACGTCATCGAAAAGATTTTAGTCCGTTTTAGAGCACTAATTAAAATTCAAGTACTCGCACCTAAAAGAACAACTAAAGTTATGCTTCTGTACAAAATTTTAAGTCGAAATAGTTTCCGACGCCAAGATATGAACGTTTTAGTAATTTTTGGTGAGAAAATATGGGGCGGCCATGTTGGTGCTGCACCTTCGAGGTGCACCAACAAGGCGGCCACAAAACCGGATCATCGAAATGGTATCATAACTGCATCCAATTCCTTTATTTTCAAAAAGATGTCAAAAAGGTAACAATTATATGCATTACCAAGCAATGAGGTAAAATTTGTCGCAAATTGGTGAGTTTTTACGTTGAATTAAAACGCGTGACAGTACGTATTGCATGACTGATAATTCAAAAGCCGATAACCAGTAGAAATTTTCCAAATTTTCAGAAACGACTTCCTTCAATGATACGTTGAAAATATCAGGCAACCAAATTTTAGTGACGTCACGTGAATACGATCTATACTAATACATGGAAGCCTATTACAGACGCTGTGGATTTTCAATTATACATATAGAATAGGGTAGTGACTTATACCACTACGATCATCAACTGAATATTGCAGAAATAGGGATTTAAACCTACTTTGACCGCAATTTTACTCTGCTGCTTATTAAACATATGGAGGGGTCCTATTGTTTTCACCCGTCTTCAAAACACCTGTGCATTTAAAATGTTACTGTCATCTGTCATCCCTGAAGTGGTGTGACCTGATTGGCGAAGGAATATAGAAAAAAACATTACATAACAATTCACATACAACTGATTTATTAGATATGAACAACAAATTACACAAAGTTACCCCAAGGGTGCAAAATAGTATTAATGTTATTATTTGTGATGCTGGATGCAAGTGATGTCACGGCAGCCATCTTGATTGAACTGTAAGCGTCTGTCAGCTATAAAGTTCATTCATTATGGTTGATTCTCAAGAGAATGAATGAAACTAAGCAATTATTTACTACTAACTTATTTTTGACCCTACAACCGTGCCCTAAAGCTTGGTTTTCACTTCGACGGAAGCAGAAGCGGAAGCAACATACGCAGGCTCAGTAGTGTGCTGCTCATTAGCAGCGCTTGTCTTTTTTCACACGTAGGTGATAAACGCGATACTGAGTCTGCGTATGTTGCTTCCGCTTCTGCTTCCGTCGAAGTGAAAACCAGGCTTAAGGGACGGTATTTGTCGGTGGTGCAAAAAAGGCTACGTCCCCAGGCTGAAACCCTTACCCTTCCTTTTTAAGAGGTGTTCGTTTCATATGTTTTCACATTTAAAAAGAGTTCCCCGATACACTCAGTCCTCGTTCAACTCGTGGAATTTCTGTGCTGTCTATGCTACGTAACCTGGAATTTCAAACTTTTATATACGTCTTTCCTATGCATCTTCGGGGACATAGGGCGCCATGCAGAGGGATGGGAGGGGAGGGGGAGACATTTATTATATTTAGACATATATATATTATATAGGACGATGGTCATGAAACTCGGCTGTGGTCATACTTCAGTCGTTGTTAATTATAGAGCTACAGTCGTAAACAAGACCAAAAATTATTGCTTTTATGTGAAAACAAGCTAATGACGTTTTTCCAATAATGATGTTTGCTTCTTTCGTCCGCTTGGTCCTTCTTTGATATTTTCCTAGTGTCATAACCATTTTCCTACTACTGGTTCACCGACTTGTTCTTTGCATATGCCGAATTTTAAGTTTATAATCAGCGGGCATCAGCCTCAGTTTCGTGAAGTGAAATATGTATACAGATAGTCAAAAGAGTATTAAACTATAAAAAGGTATTCTATAAAATGTATATTTAACCTTGCATGTCATTTAGTGGTATACTGAGTCCTCTGAGGACTTGTAACAGTAGTTACAAATTGATTCCAAGAAATTTAAATTAGCTTTGGAAACGTCCTTGAGGAGAATCTACTAAAACTACTGCATTGTAATTTGTTGCATTCATTGGCATTTTATCGGGACTTTTAATTTAAGAAACCAGTGTTATGAAACTGGCTCAATTGATAGTCATAAACGTAGAATAACTTTCTGCAACCATTAACAGAAACAAATGCACCTTAGTTGTATCTGATGTCTTAAAGCCTGTTGAGAAAATGAAATCAAACCGCAATGAGAAATAATTTAATAAACATGCGAAGAAATAGCACAGCTCAAGTTGAAATGGATAAATTGGAGATTAGGATAGAAGAACAATTAAGAACAATCAATTAATGTAGCTATTTTGACACACCATGATTTTCAGTGAGCATGATACTGGATTGGGCAAGAAATAGCAGTTGGAGAATGATCAACATAGAACAGATGTCGGTACCCTAAAACTTACATGTGGTCCAAAGCAGGGTCTACCCTGGGGTTTTCATTCTCATTTACTTCTTCAACTGTGGTTGTATTCACTTCTTCCACTGAAGTTGACTTCATCTCCATACCTTCACCTTCCTTCGGCTCATCCATTCCGAGATTATCAAGAGCACGAATATTACGAGACCACTGAGAATCTGATGCTTCGTATACATTTTCAGGGATTTCTCGTCCATAAACAGGATTTTCGTGCTGTGCCACAGGTGGTAAGCCATGAAGGGTACCCTCTCTGGTGTTACCGGCCCTGTCTTTATAGAAGACGTCTCCATTTTTGTACGACAGATCGCTACCTGTTCTACGCAATGGTGGAAGATCCTCGTCTACACCATAGCTATAGGCGAGACAGAAAAATATGGCTGTCAATTACGTTATTTTGTTTATTTGTTTTCATACTATACAGGACGTTCAATGTTCTTGATTGTTACGTGTATCAACGGTATCAGAAAGAGAAGAGGATAGAATATCAAACAAGCGCTCTTTACGATTTTACATAAACAATGCAATGCACTTATTACAGACATCATTTTCGTTATAAAGATTTTGTGGAAAAAAATGAAAAAAAGCTAGGGAAATTATGCTTATAGGCCATTGTTAGTCGAGAGAACTATCCACGAGATTTGCTACAAATGGCAATCGATCAGTGTGGTGCAGTGTTTGCTCTCAGCTGAAACACGTAGCAACTGTAAATCCTAATTGGAAGATGACAGGGACCGTCACTAAGTCGGTGCTATTCGTTTCCCTCCATTACGTACTAGAAGATTCCGTGTCGTTGAGATGAGCCCCGTTCCGAGTTACCCATAAGTAGATTTTTAAAAGCATGCGCAGTCTTTGTTTTTAGTAAAACCAAGAGACAACAATACTAGTATTATGGTATCTTTTGTCTCCCCGATTAGTAGGGCACTTGTGCCCGGCTATAAGACTAGAGACTTTAATAAAGTTATTATTATTATTATTATTATTATTATTATTATCTTGGGTATTATGGTATCTTGGTAAACATTATACCAACCTTTTCAGTCGTGGTTTCTTGATAACTAACACGATAATCACAATAATTATAATCAATAGAAGAACAGCTAACAAGACGACAAGCCACCAATAGCTCTTGAGGAAACCAGCTAAAATGTGAAAACGTTACAATCTTAGAAACCTCGCGTTTATAGACAGTATACGAGAGGGGGATACTCTCTCCGTTTATATGTTCCGTTTATATGTTCCGTTATGATCTTTGTACATGGGACAAATTGTGAATGCCGTCGATTGAATGTCAAATTCCTTCCAGAAGAACTAATTTTTGTCTATCTAGCATGACCTTCTTTCTCCTTTCTCTCTCCTTTTCTTTTTCATTCCCCCTTTCCTAGACTTTTTTAGTTCTAGCGACCTTGCAGTGATGGGTATCACCCTTGTAGGGCTATAACAATGTAAATGTAGATGCTATCTAAGACCGATTTATTAATGAATCTATAAGAGTGCTGTACCTTCACATTTGACACCATCTCCATCATATCCACTGTCGCATTTACATGAGAACGTCCCCAGTTGATTTACACATGTAGCATATTCGTGACAGTTCACTTGGTTGCGTTCACATTCATTGTAATCTGTAGAACATACGTTATGACGTCATCATGACTAACAGACTAATATGGTTACACCGGAATACTCTCCGAGTGGGTTTTTGTTACACTCATTCAGGCTTTGTCTCAGTATAGACCATTTATGCTTTGTTTCTTGTCTTTTTTCAGACTAAGTTATACCACTCCGGCTTGGAAATTATATTTCGAATGTATAAAAGAACAATAAGCTCCAAGCTCCTTATGACCTCTTCTCTATACCAGAATCTTTTTCAAGAACCTTCTTTCGTATTCAAATTTTAAACTGTTTTGAGAATACAAACGCAACAGTATTTGCCGGGTCTGTTTGAAGGAGGGCTTGCAGCATGGCGTTAAATTATAAATCTTTAAAGCGTCTAATCATGCTGAGATAATTTTTAGGAGTCTTACCCGATGCAGTGAAGGACTTAATTTGGAGATCTTTGTAATATGTTTTGCCATCTTTGATAGTCAAGCCTTTACTAAAGTATGCCTGCAGGTCTTTGTCTGTTCCTGAAAATTTCTCACTTGTGTAAACTGACACTTCAGCTCTGACACTTCCTTTACTAGAACGTGAACAAAATAGAAACATACAGAAATCTAATAAGTAAACAATAATATGTACAAGAAATCGAATGGGTTTGTCCAGCTCCTACAATTTGAAAATAGTGATTTTTAACTGCATTCATGATAGTATTTCAGACATCCTCGGGGCCCAGGGCGAAAGGGGAGGGGGAGGGGAGGACCGGGGGGGGTGGGGGAAGGAAAGGAAAAGAGGAAAAGGACGTCCCTTTCCCCTTTTCCTTTCCTTCCCCCCCCCCCTCCCCCTCCAGTCCTTCCCCTCCCCCTCCCCCTCCCCTTTCGCCCTGGGTCCCCGAGGATGTCTTTCAGACTGCACGAGAACGTCTTCGATTTTCTTTTAATGATATCGGTGACTATCAAAATTATTTGATCAAAGTTAAATTCTGACAATATATCCAGAACGCCACTTTTGGCAGTTTGATAGACAGAAAATAGATGCCTGTTTTTTAATTAGCTAGTTTATTTTACCAAATTAACAGTTAGGTATTTCTATAATAACGATCTGGACATATTCCTTGAATTGATAATGACCAGGGTCGGATATAAGCGATATAGAACCCTATGAATAACAAGAAAACAGTGTCAAGTATGAAATAAGACAGCTTATTACCTGAATGAGTCTACTCTACATCCTAGGTAGTGGGCTTCGGGTTCCTTTCTCAAAATTTCGTCAATCTGAACAAAACATATCATTAGTAAGAAAGTTATTTTTCCTTTTTCACTCTGTACGAGTGATTGTTTGAAAGCAAACGGAGCTTTCGTCCTTAACCTAAGGACTTATCAGCGACTTCGAGTCACGTGCGTGTGCGCGTGTGACTGAAGTTCGTCCCACGTGGGCTTTTTCAGTAGTGCCACCCTTCGTCTTTGTTAAGATCGGGTCGGATTCCTCGTTCTCTCCATTTTTTATGTCGTCATTGTCATCATCATTTGTTTGACGTGATTTTCCCATCTTTAAATCATCCAAGCTACCAAGGGCTGGGCTCTACTTAGAAGTTCGATTTCATTCGCTTCGTTTGCTTGCATGCATGCAATGAATTATTGCTCTAACTATTGGTAACTTACCATTTGCTGAACTACCTCTTTAAAGTTGTAAAACTCCGGCGATGATGGATTGGTAAACGCCTGAATAAAGTCTTTCAGTATTTCAATTATAAAGAAAAAGCGCTTGGATGCTAAGAGAATAAGTAAAATCATGTTTAATAAGAAGACATAATGAAATAATACAAATGGCTGCTTTCAAACTATACGACAGACAAATCAAATCATCCGAACGGAGAAAAAATCTGGAGGAATATGTAGAAAGTGAGCCATGTTTTAATTTTCTCTAAGGTAATAACCTACTTTGACAAACTCTATCTTTTGCAAAGGTGCCAGGTTGAGAGCAGTCACATTCGTATCCACCAAAATAGTTCTGACAAATCTGATCACCCTCGCATGCGGAAGTCGCGTTACACTCATTTGTATCTGGAAATAAAGATGAATCACATTTAGTCTCTTACTGAGAATGATAAGTACAATCACCTCAGTAGTTTCATTTTGCCCTTAAACATGAAAATGGCCACAAACCGATTTGTGTTTATATCAAATAAGCCCTTTACCATCGCAAGTCCAGAGTTTCTGACCGGTTAATAATAATCGTCATGTTCATCATGATGATGATGATGATGATGATCATCATCATCATCATCATCATCATCATCATCGACGACACAGGTGAAAAATGCACGCTCTAACATCCGGTGGGAATTCGAGGACGCGTTCGTGTTTAGAAATAAAAGGACCGTCGATTCAGCTGTCGTGTATTATGCGAATTTCTCGTATAATATTTTAACAGAGAAAGAGAACAACTAAGGCGGTTTTAAGAAAAAAATAAGCACTAAACGTTTTACGGAAAGCCTTAACTTTCAAGATTTACTGAACCTTCAATGATTTTAAAACTTCCGATTATGCGCAATGCGCTTTTCACCCCAGCTTGTCATTTGGAGGTTTGTCGTAAACTTAGATCTCAAACAAAAGAACAGTGCTAGTGATATGGATAATGATATTGTTGTAAACAATACACAGATTAGCGCCTGCCAACTTATCGAAATGTCTATCTCATCAAATCGAAAAATCTGTCTTGAAATAGCATTATAATAACTTTTTTAAAATTCTGTTAGATATGTTCCTAATATTAAGAATTTGTATTTCCTCCTAGTCTTAAGAATTTTAAAGAGTTATTATAATTCTATGTATTCTAGCTTTCACTACATCGACATATATCTAGATACTTGATATTTTGTATCTATAGTTATTAATACTCTTATAGGTTTATGTAATGAAAGTCGATGTTTTACATGTACATTATATTAACAAATTTGTGTCGAACCTAATTCAAAAAATCATTAATCAGGGACATAGTATCTAACCTGCGCAATTGTAAGACTCAGTGTCCAACTTGGTTCCAGATCGACAGGGAACCACAACACATCCATGAACCTCGCCTGTTATCATCTTCGATAGATCCAACATGCTTCTTGATAAAATCAACTTTATTGACATCTTTTTGCACAAAGCAGCATCCTCCATTGTATAGTTCTGTAAAACTGATAGCGTATTGCCCTCCCAACCCATAACAGCAGTCATGTTAGCGACACTAACATCACTGCATATCAGTGAGAGAATTTCAACGAAATTCTGCTTTTTCATAGAAGAGTCGACTGCTCCTTTGTCCGCAGCTTTTGTATAGGCTGTTTCCGTGTTTATAATGTTGTAGCATCCAACTAGAGGATGGACGCTCCTTTTCACGAGCTGTACATATTCGTCCAATGTCATGTTCAAAATACCAGATTTCGACGAACCCAGGATGAGTGCCATTTTGGTCTCTGAGACCTTCAGTGTGTTTGAAATATTAAGGAAGGAAGTAGGAATGATACCAGGTATCACCAAGTGCCACTTTGACGGTTGCAGTAGGTAGAGATCGTGCGTGATACATTGAAAGCCAGGTACGGGTGGAATCTTACGTGGATCAAGATAGATTTCGTTACCAAGACGTTCTAAAAATGTTTTTAAGACGCCAGTGCTTGGTATAGCACACTGACCACAAGCTTCAGATGAAGATACTGCAAAGAGGTTTGATGCTTGAACAAGGAGGGCAACATGAAGTGCCTGGAGTTGTGCTTTGATGGCCATCATTTGTCCAACGACAATTTGCAAAGTGTTGTTTTTCACCGAAGAAACATGTGTTGACGCAGAGCTCGCGAACATCTGCAGGGACACGACAGCAAGCACTGGCCAATCGGACACTTGAGTATCCAATCCCCAGACAATTTTTTCGAGAGGCAAGTCAGATAGTTTCTGAAGTACAGTTAACAAGGGTTCTGTCTCGTTGATAGTTACATTGAATTTGACAATGAGATTGTCTATGCTTAGAAAACGATAAGCTACAAGAAACGCTATGGAACGGCATGACGTCACATCGTGATGGCCAACCATACCATCCATCAATACATATGGTGTTTTACTAAGAAGATTCGAGTCAGGAAATTTGCACGAGCAGGGTATTTCTTGTAATGTAAACTTTGTCAAAATGTCCAGATGACCCTCATCAATTCCAAAGAGAATTGACATTTCCACTTTTGTTAACTTTAGATGCTTGTTGTAAAAGACCAGTGATGTTTCCTGTAAAAGGGACTGCTGACTGATTCCCAAAATAGCCTGGATCTCCGAAATGGTTTTATTTTCAGAAAAGTTTTTCCCTCCAAGAATTCGAATAAAATCATTGTCCCAAGCAGCCTCTAGTTGGGATAAACTCAAAGCTGAAATATCATTCAATCGAAGTAACAATTTGAAGTTGCTCTCTGTAACATTAAGTTGCAAACTACCACTTGCAACAATTTCGCTTTTCAAGGGAGAGATAGTCTCATTCCATTCCGGAGGTGCAAGGCACTTGGTATCATTAAGTGAAATGCCTAATGTTGATGCTATTGTAGAAAGTGTGATGGTGTATTTCTTCTTCAAAAACTCCTGAACTTTTTCAACAATTTCCAGTGACCCATATCCATTGTATTCGGCCTCAGTGATTCCCAAGACTTGAAGCAGTTCAGTTTTGCTAGTGCTAAAAATGGATAAAAGTTGTGTTCGCACTGGACCGAAATATGCTGAAACGTAGTTTTTGTAAGTTTGCAAGTTGTGCGCATGAACTTCATTGACTTTGACCAACAGCTCCTCAAGTGTTTTCTGCCGTTGCGTGTCGGAGGATAGATCAGACAAGGAAGGCAAAATTCCTTTATTTAGAACATCCATCGGTGGCCAGTCGCACATGCCTACTCCCAATATTCTGGCGCTAAAACGCCATGTCAAACCAGAACATTGCTCAATGATTTTCATGAATGAAGTAGAATCACTTGCAGCTGTTGAACAGACTGATTGGAGATTAGATACAGACATGGACTTGGCTTGGACATAAAAGTTTGTTGCTTTGCATGAAGATTTGAAACTCAGAATCCCAACAAGCATAGCTGTAATAGTGAATGGTGTTTTTGTCTTAAGAAGCGGGAGATCCAGGCCACAGTAGTTGTGCAAGTCTTTCATACGCAGTAACCTTAGAACGGACACTTGTGCACTGGTCATTTTGTAAATTGTCTTCACCATTGCCACTTCAAATCCACTGATATCCAACAGCAAACTAAGAGTCGTTTTGTCCTCTGCAACACTGTCAGCAATCGAATTCGCCGTGAGATAAGAGCCAACTGTAGTATTTTCAAACTTGGTTTTGCTTGTCACGATAGCGGGAAGCACATAGGTTACGGCATATTTGAATTGGGCGATCGTACTATTGTCAGGAATTAGTTTCAGAAGTGAAAACGTGTCTGAGTCACTCATATGTAATTGTGATGCTGGGATCTTTATAGCTGATCTGAGTATCAACGGGACTATTTCATACAGCTCGTAGATCGGTGAGTTGCAAATCTCTTCAAGTGTCTTTTTTGACGTATCATACATGGTGTCTATATCGATACCAAGATCTTTGGAACTCGCATTCAAGAAAGCGCAAACAGTTTGTGTTATTGTGAGTGACTGACTCTGTGAACTTTGAATGTTGAGCATCGTCTTAACTTCATTGAATGTCAAATTAAAAATCGACTCGGAAGCATTGACGTTTTTATCTCTGCATGCGGTCAAACGTATCTCTCCAGCATTGCACTTTTTAGCTATTGCATCAACGACGTCGTTAACTGGATTGCTCAGCAACGTTGCCACAGTAGTGGAGAGGTTAGTAGCAGCTTGTTCAAGAGTTTGACAATCAATACATTCCCATTCAGTTGGTTCCAAACTCATAGTGTAACGACAAGACTTCCAGTATTGATTGCAAGCATGGAGAAGGATTTGAAGAGGTGTTTTGGTTTGAGGGTTTGTGAGACCAGTCAATGCGTTGATAGGGACTCCTTTAACTTTTAGCATAGGAAAGCATGAAACGGATCTGGTCAGATCACCAACTGCATCCCAAACGATGCTTGGGATGTTCTTCTCCAAAATTTGCGACATGGGTGTCCCACATGCCCGAGAGAACTGCAACGGAGTACTTCTTTTTAGCACTCTTCTTTGTTCTGTGGTTAAGTTGTACAGGATGCCAAACTGATCAACAGTCAAGTTGGTAGTCCTCTGGATCAAGTTAAGCAAAGTGGCTTCACTGGAATTGGCGGCCAATCCAAGAAAAGACAAAATGTCCTTTGTTTTGTTTCTGTCCATTAGTTGTTTCTTGGACCATGTTGGAGGAAGCAAGCTAATAAACTGGTCGATGGTGGAGTTTTCGAGTTGCGTTGTTGATAAAGTAAAAAGCGATGCTAGCTTGTCTACTGACACAATTTGTAAATACACAAGATAATTCTTGATCCCTTCCTCGATCATTGCATGCACGACGTTTTCCCATTTTGCTGGATCGTAAGAGTAGCTCAAATTTCTCACCGGCACTCCAAGTCTCAGTGCCACGTTGGAGAGGTCAATGGACATTTTCTTTGTAATGTTCATCAACATCAGTTCTTGTAGTCGACCGAGTTTATAGGTCAACTGGCCGTTTAAAGGTGTGCCTTGGATATCACTTTGTGGTATGGTAACTGCCCAGTAGTAGTTGATATCTAACAATGATGATGCCTGGGGACGTGGATTGGCAGAGAAGATGTAATTCAATTGGAAGTAGCTACCTACATAACTTGCTTCTTCTTTGTAAAGTCGATCGATGTTGTAGTTTGCTGGTTCTAGTTGCACTAGATGAATAGCTGCAAACTTTTTGGGTAAATCTTGAGGAGTGACACTGGCCCAAGCTTGAGAAAAGGGTAGCACATTGTAAAGTGGCATGTGAAGAATAGGAATGATAATCGTGTTGGCGGCAACTGCACCTCTGAGTAAAAAGTGGAAAATGAAGATTCTAATCATTTTGTATCCACTTTTATTGGAGAATGTCGTACAAGTTCTGAAAATGGAACAGTATCAAAATGAGTTTCTATCAAAACGTTAGTAATCGAAACTATATACTTGTTTTACAAATAAGGAATCGATTACTCAAAAGCAATAGGTGTCAAGCCGTATATCCAAAGGCAAAAGGGGTTGAAATGAATTCGTATTATGCCGATTATTTACTTCAGTGCACAGAACTAGGATTCACTCTTTTCTTGTCATGAAGATTTGTTGTTTAAAAAAAAGGAAAAAAGTCGTTGGTTGATCTGAAATCTGAAATGTTCGATCAATTTGTGATAAACTTTAATGTGCTCTGATAGGTTATAAGTTACAACTGAGAACTGAAGTGATTGAGAAGAAATCCTCATATAATGAAATGTTGACTCCATCTATTATTTATCATTAGCACGGTTACAGGATGCGTTGTAGAAACTGAAGGAAATACATCCTGCAGAAACTGCCGCAATCTTTGTAAAATCTTTTCTTTCTTTTTTTTTAGAATTTTCAAGGATTTGAATATGTCGCACAGCCTCATTTTAATTTTCAACACCTTAGAACTTTAGTTGACGCGAGTACAACCTGACTGGACCGACGGACGTGTTGAAATATAGTTATAATCAAAAACGTCAGTCAAATATACTCTTATTCTGATTGAAAGAACTGCCATGTGACAAGAAAGAAATCGGTTCTACTAAATATAAGAAACAATCGTTTTCCTAATTATTATGCACTATGTCGTAGATCAGTGCAGTTGTAGAAAGAAAATAACATTCAGTTTTAGCAAGATAAATTAAGCTATTTTCTTGAGCTAATCACGTGTCAGTTCTTTATTAATTATGTGGTTTTAGTTATGTGGTATTTTGGAAAGTATTTACAAGCTTACGCCATGTTGATTATAGAAATCTTTGCTCGGTGCACAGTGATATTAGGTCTCTTGTTGCATATCCAACATACGTCTCATTGGAGGGTACATAATCAATAAAATGCGGATCAATATCAAGAACGCAATATATTATTATGCCAGTTTTTAGAAGTAATGCTTGTGGTCGTCGTTGTTGGGAAAATTATCTATCCTTGGTATGATAATTTTTTCTGTTCGGCATGAGTTAGCATTATAAATTCTTTGACGAAAAAAAGATAATTCGTCATAATTAATTTGAAATTTAATTTGAAAGTGACAAATGATCCGGTTTCTGTGTTTTAGATAGTGACCTCTAGTTATTTTTAGGCTCCTTTTCGGCATATTTGTAAAAAAAAGTTTCCGAGTGAAATTTTGTTATTGATAGCATTGAATTTGTTTTTCTGTTGATACCGCGCCGGGAATCAAAGGTGACTGAAAATTTGCATAATTCACTTCTAAATAATAGATAATTCTAAATATTCTTTTCTTCTTTTAGAGAAATAAATCGGAGAATTGAGTCCAAAGTCGACTACTTTAAGTCAAATTTTTTTAACATCAGTTTTTAGTACTGCTTATTTCCTTAGATCTTCCGAAACGTCAACCAAAGCAAATTGAACTTTTAGTTCTAAGCCTCACTGACTAACTTGGAGTACTTTATGTAAATGTATATATAATCTGAGAAGTACCTAAAATAGGTAAAATCTCACTTTAATATAGATGTCTCGTGAAAATAAAGGCAAGAGAATGCCAATTTTGTCTCAAAGTGAAATTTAACGAATACAATTTTCATTGCTGAGATGTCGCCCCACCGACGGATTCCAGGTTTGGATCTTGAAATGTTTTGAGAAAACTGTTTCTCATAGTTTATCATTTTAGGCTTCATCTTATGTATTTTATTTGAACAATAGATCTTATCAGTTGAACAGATACAGGTTTTTATCATCAATTTTAGTTAACGCTATCAATAAGACCTGACTTATTTACTTCTTATAGTTTCATCGTCATTTATGCAATAGTTAGATATCAAAAAAATCCAACAAGTGCCGTCGCTAAGAAAAACTTATTTGATTCACTAGCAGGAAAATACCTCTTACCTTCTAATTCACATTGATCTTTTGAAGGTCCTGCTGTCTGACTTATTGCAACAGAAGATCGAAAGTTAGCGGAATACTCACTCGTTATTCAACTTATGAACGACTCCGAGAATGTTCCCTCGGGATATAATCAAGTAAATGGAACGAAACCAAACAGAGTTTGAAGCCCAGCGGGATACTTTTAAGACAAGAAAAGACTTTATATAAACACTTGCATCAAAGATATTGAGGTTCATCTCTAAAAATATATGAGTCATACGAAAACATTATCAACTAACTAAGTTCAAAAAGACGCTATTTCTTTGCTATTATAATTTGTGTTGATGTATTTGTTAATTGAGGATATTGGATGTTAATAAGTCTTTCAAATAAAGTGTTTTTAGGTCAAGTAGTTGTTCGATGTAGTCTGTCGGCCATATTATGACGTAGTGCCAGCTGCCTTAACTTCACTCTAATTGGATAGTATCGCCACAACAAGCTGTGATAGCAGTTAGATTCTGCAACCAATGAAGTACTAACCGGACGGCAGTAATAATAGGTTTTCTGTATGGATGAATAATCAAAAATCAATGTTGCATAATACTACTACGCAAAATCATGTCATAATTTAGATACTTTCTTTGAAGCTAGAATATTCTTTTTGCTTCGTTATCAATTTAGATAAAAATGACCACTTTATGAACTACTTGGTGGATTGTTTACTTAAAATATCCGTTCAGGATGATTCGTAATATTTTATTAGCAAATTCTTCTGTAGAAAATAGAAAGTGCAAAAACGAAATAAACAAAATAAACGTTAAATCATCATACAGGAATTTCGTTTTGTTTCGGCTCAACGTCAGGTCCAGCCACCCGGGTGCATGTTTTTTTTCACTTGACTCTCTTTCACTTGTATAATAGATACAGATCAGGTGACACTCGATTGGCGATGTCTTACTTCATTATGTTTAAAAGAGATTTTATATTTAGAGACAGTAGCTTCTACTTGACCCATCTATGAACTTTAGGGGGTTCTCCTCCCCCGTTCAGTCAAGTGCCATACTATTTGTAAAACAAATCACCATCAAGATCATATGATATTTTTTAATGTTATGATCTTGATGAGTTTTTATTATTATTTTTTATTATTATTGCTTAAACATACATAATTTGATTAAACTGGTAGTACAGCAATGTTGAATAACCAAATAAGGAATGATCTAACGATTCAGTGAATGCGCTTCTTCAATACAGGTTACTCAAGCGCTTCGTTTAGTGGTGACATTTCGTGGGAATTTTGCAGAATCTCTGTAGTTGCTTTGGTTGTTTTTCTTATTGGAAATAAACATTGAATACTTTTGACAGGTTCCATTCATAACCGACTATGTCACACTATAAACAATTATCAAAAAGAGTTTAACTCTTTTTGATTTTAAAATGTTATATATCATAACACTTTGTGAATAACTTTCAAGAATTTTAGAATTTTAGGTTCGTAAATATATTGGAAGCGAGAAGGCTGGGTCACCCACCGACCGACAGCGTAAACGAAAATGAACCTCTGTCAATATGTATTAAAGATTTTCTATTTCGATAACCGACATCGATCATTGGTCATAGGCCCAGGTCTTCCTAATCACCACACGCATTGTTGTGCTCAGTGATCGATGTGATGGTGATCGATAAATGCGGCTAGCGTGCTGTTTCCATGCGATAAAACAGTTTTCGTTTCATGGCTGTAAATAGTCCCCGTAAAATGGTCGTGTTTGCGCCGTACCATGTCTCAGTGTTTTGATGATGATGATGATGATGATGATGATGATGATGATGATGATAATACTATATGCCCAAATTCAGTCCTAGTAGCAGCTTGATGGATAGAGCCTATTGACAATGAAGAATGAGGAAAGCATTCATTTGTGTTGCAGTTTGTTGTGTGGGGAGTCAGCAAAATTTGGTGACCCCGAATTTTGGCTATGAGCACTGTGGTAGTATATACTACTACTACTACTACTACTACTACTACTACTACTACTACTACTACTACTACTACTACTACTACTACTACTACTACTACTACTACTACTACTACTACTACTACTACTACTACTACTACTACTACTACTACTACTACTACTACTACTACTACTACTACTACTACTACTACTACTATTATGAATGAATGACACCTTTATTTTAAAATAAAATAATAAAATAAAATAAAATAAAATAAAATAAAATAAAATAAAATACTACTAATGATGATGATGATGATGATGATGATGATGATGATGATAAAAGCCCTAAGCCGAGGCTCGCAGCAGACTTTGGATGCTTGCCTTAGTTGGTTGGCATAGTTACTTAGTCATTATGCTGTTGATGTCTAAAGGGAGCTATAGCAAAATATCTCGTCCGTGATCTTGTTGATGCAGGATCCAGCTGCACACTGTAGTGCACTGGCGTATCGCTATGCCTTAATTGGTTGGCCATGCGGTACAGAGCCCATTTATAACGGTGTTGCCAAACAGTCTAGGAAGTATTATATTGAGGAAGTCCCATGGCCTACAGGTGTGTAACCGTGCACCAGCCCATTGACCATACCCAACCAATGGAATTGTGTATGCGAGGTTATGGAGTAAAATGATTAAACAGATCTGTATCACTGTTACATGTATCATTCCACCATAGTCCATTGGGGCATGTGCACCACTTTAACAAATTATGGTAGATCAATGCTGTGTTTGTACGTAGGATTCATTAGTAGTAGTTGAACTTATTTATTCCAGATAATTTTTTGGTAATTTGGGCTTAAAATCCTTACGGCCTGCATGGGCTTCCGTCAATACTTCAGATAATGGTAATAATAAAAATGATGATGATGCTGATGATGATGGTGATGATGGATAAGACATGAACATTGACCAATCAACTGACGCTAAGGCACGGCATGACCGCTCATCGTACCGGACGGTACGAATTTTGTTTCACAGTCTTACCGAGTTCTCGTTATGAGGATGACAGTGAAAATGTCCATGCCGGGCCGTGTTGCTATGTATTGATTGGAACAAGATACCAGCAATAGGGCATTGACGATCGCAACAGACCCAACACAGAATCAATTCATTTCATTTCATTTATCATATTATCTTTAAGCATTTCTTTACATTTTTCGAGTCAAAACAAATAAGAGATAGTACATCAAGTGTCCATTTCATTCTGGAATAATGACTGTTTGGACAAGTTAATTATATTTCAGTGGTAGTCTTCATGGTGTTGATCGACTTTGCTCCTTCAGCTTAGTGTTACTATTGTCTTCAGTTCTTCAGAAGGGGTGCCTTCAGCTCCTTCCTTCACTGGACACTTTATTCATAGTTCCGTTGTCTTGAGAACCTGGAATCATCAAAAAAGATTTGAACAGTTGAGTGTGCTTGATTCTAACGATTCCATGCATCACCTTATTTTTCAGTCATACATCATTTCGTATTTAAAATGACACGTCTGCTATGTCCTACCTCTTCTGTGCCGTTCATAACTCTATTCTGTGGTCTTAAGAAGCTGGAACCAAACAAAAGATTTAAATTAGTTGGATTTGTTGGATACTAGCAATTACACCATCTTCTTGGTGGACAAAGCCACTGCGATGACTGCACCGATTACTGTTCTCATCAACTGCTAACGATCAAGTCAGATCACCTGCTAAAATTAATAGATATTGAAATACCATTTTATGTAGTACTCATTAAGAAGGTATTAAAAGTTCGGGGGGAGGGGGAGATTTGAAGACCTTGTAAAATAACATGTGTGGTGTTTTACTAAGAAGATTCGAGTCAGAAAATTTGCACGAACAGGGTATTTCTTGGAATGTAAACTTCGTCAAAGCGTCCAGATGACCCTCATCTATTCCAAAAAGAATTGACATTTCCACTTTTGTTAACTTTAGATGCTTGTTATAAAAAAGAAGTAATGTTTCCTGTAAAAGGGACTGCTGACTGATTCCCAAAATAGCCTGGATCTCCGAAATGATTTGAAAAGGCCATGTTTGGCCTCCAAGAATTCGAATAAAATCATTGTCCCAAGAAGCCTCTAGTTGTGATAAACTCACTGCTGAAATATCATTCAATCGAAGTAACAATTTGCAGTTGCTCTCTATTAACATTAAGGAAACTGCCACTTGCAACAATTTCGCTTTTCAAGGGAGAGATAGTCTCATTCCATTCCGGAGGTGCAAGGGATTTGGTATCATTAAGTGAAATGTCTAATGTTGATGCTATTGTAGAAAGTGTGATGGTGTATTTCTACTTCTTCAAAATCTCCTGAACTTTTTCAA